>QRDG01001003.1:134798-188744 GCA_012064385.1 Puccinellia tenuiflora
TAACAAGCACGCAAACACACGAGTTAACCAGGTCAGGGCCCTCTCTTGTGGAGGGTAACACCCCTACGTCCTGCTCTTCTTGTTCTTATTGCTTGATCATAAGATGCGGGCTACAAAGTGCTCCTTGAGCTGTATTCAGGGTGGCAGCCGGCTGGAAGTCCTAGTCGGCTGGAGGTTGAGATGATGCTATCTGCTAGTGATCTCTCCTTTCCCTTTGTTGCTTGCCTCACGCAGGAGGCTCTAGCCCGCCTTATATAGGCAGCGGGCTAGGGTTTAGGTTACAAGGATTTTACAGGTCTGTCCCTATGACATCATCTACTTTCTGGCCGGCTAGAGCTCGTTGCCATGATTCTGCACAGGAGATGCCCGACAGGAAGTACTGTTCACAGGAGCGGTTATACGGGCCTGGCCCACCCGTACGGAGCTGTCATTGGTGCGTCCGGCTCCAGCCCAGCCAGTCGCCTGTGTCCGGGTAGACGTAGCGGCTTGATTCAGCCGGCTGGTTCAGGCGGCGCTACGCAGCCGGCACTTATTCAACCGGCCTATGGAATTCTGAAGGAATGGGACCTCTTTGGGATATCCGGGGTTCATATCCCCGACACTAGCCCCCGAGATCGTGGAGTCTTGTTAGCTTGCTGGGAAACTTTACGATCTTCCCCTTGGTCTTGGCTGTTGTGGTTGAAATGTCGAGGTTGGAGATAGGGCCGGCTAAATTGGCCGGGTGAAGCTGAAACTTGTGCGCGGGGAAAGCTCCGCGGGCATCCCTGATCTTGGTTGCGTATTGTTGAAGTTGTCGTTGACTTGTTCGCTGGCGTGGAGCGGGAACGAAGACCTTGGCGGCCCAGAGTGGCCGGCTTGAGGGCCCGGGTCGTGGCTTACGTCAGCCATGTTCCCACGTCCCGTCCGCCTAGAGGCCTTCCCCGGGAATCGAGGCAGAACGCCTCGCTTCGTCGTAGGGATCCCCTGCGGCAACCGCTCGCTAGCGGGATCTTTGTGGGCGGTTTGGTAACTGCACGCCACGCGTCGTGCGGATGCACGCCCCGCCCACGGCTCCTTGATCGTAAAAAAGGGGGAAGTGGCGAACGGTTCGAGCTACCATTCCCATTCTCGTGCCTGCGCTCTGACTCTAGTCCCCTCCGAGATTACCTCCTTCCTTTGCATTTTTCCAACATTTCCTTCTTCTTCTTCGACAGCGCCTCTTCTTCGATGGGGAACCGAACCTCAATGGCGAGCTCTGGAGCCTGGATGGGGTCCAGCGTCGACAGTGAGAGCTCAAGAAGCTCCGTAGCGGATGCTCATCGGCCGCGAAGAAGAAGTCGGGTCCGAGTTCCTGGCGACGCGGAGATTTCGCCGGTCGCGGCGGCGAACGAGTCGGTGGTGTTCGCCTCACACCTGGCGAGGGGATTGGACATTGCCGGCGAAGTCCCTTCCTCTGCGAGATTCCTCAACTTCTACTGGTCTGCAGCTCCACCACTTGGGGGCAAACAGCATTACGCTGCTCTCCTTTTTGTGACCCTCTGCAAGGCATACCTGGGCCTCTGGCCCTGCATGGAGCTATTCGGGCTGTTCTTCTTCCTCCGCGCCCAGACTTAGCGACAAGAAGCTGCGGGAATGCGGATGCGTCTCCGTGTCCACGAAGAATGTCCTTTTCCCAAGGTTCATCTGCTCGAATCCGTCAAGAAGTGGCAGAGTAGCTACTTTTATGTTCGGAACCTCACTGGCGGAGGACCGGATTGGGCTTCCCCGGTTCAAGAACCAATTGCCCGCGGACAAGTCCTGGAACCGGAAGGCGCCCATTGATGAAGGTCTGGAGGCAGCCGTGACGGCTCGGGTGAAGGACCTGATCGCAGGCGGCCTGACCTCCAGGGATTTGACGCTGGCCTGGCTGGCTAGGCGGGTGTACCCGCTGCAGGATAGAGCGCACAAGATGTGCTTTTATTCGGGTCTCCGAGACCCCACCCGGGCTTGTGTGGAAGCCTGGGAATCGGGTGAGTTGCGACACTGGGCCGGCCAGGTGATCACCGACGCGATCGAGCGGAAATGGCAGTTCGGCGTGGAGCCGTTTTCTCGCGCGCGGCGCGCTCCGGTGGTTAGTTCCTTTCGCCCTTTCTTGTCGTGCATTCCTTCGAGCCGGCTGAGTACTTATCCAGCTGGCGTCTCTTTGCAGATTTGCGATCTTCAGAGGGCCGAAGACCTTGACGTCGTCTTCGGGGCGGACCGCCCGCCCCCCCCCCCCCCCGGGAGGAGCGGGCGGCCCCTGGCGAGGAGAGCACCTCCGACGAAGAGGCGGACAGTGAAGAGACTGCCTCAGGATGCCGAGGCGGGGTGGCGGTCCCCCCTTGCACCAGACGCGGGAAGCGGCCGGCTAGGCACGACGACTCCACGGAGTCGTCTGATGATGTGATGTCGAGGATGATGACGATTGTCGGTCGCGCCCGTGGCAGGCCCTGCCGCGGCGACTCTGACTCTGACCGGGCCGCCCACGGGGGCCCGGACTTGGAGCGCGGCGCAGCGGCGCCGGCTCCGGCTCCCCGTGGTAAGTCTCCCGCGTCCGACTTCGCCGAAACAAAACAGCGGCGGGGCGTGCGGGTATTTGTCGATCTCTCCAGTTAGCTCCGAGCCGGAATTCTGAAGGTTCTTCTTCCGTGCCAGCCTCCAAGCCGGGCGTGTCCAGCCGCCAGACAAAGGAGCTGGAGGCGAGCTATCGGAAGGCTCGGTCGTTGCCCTCCCCCAGATCGTAAGGAGGCGCCGAGCGGCGCCGACTCAGACGCGGGCGAGAGCGTCCGCAAGCGAGGCGGGTCGTTCATGAAGCGGGGTGCGCCTCCCGCAAAGAAGCTTTCTACAGTGTACAGCCGGCCGACCACGGCCGGCTTGACGCCCGCTGGGAAATCAATAGCGGAGAAAAAGGTGGATACCATCGTGGAAGAAACCTTGGCTAAAGTCGCGGCAGAGCAGAAGTAGGTGGAGATGGGAGAGGGCGGAATCTCTCGCTGGCAGGACCAGCGTCCAGGTGGTTAATCCTACTCTTGCTGTTGATCCTGAGTTACGACTTGAGCATTGAGGATATGGAAAGGCTATTTACGCGGAACTGGCGCAGGCGGATTTGATCCGGGAGGCGATGGACGCCAAGATGACCGTGAAGCAGCTGGCTGCTGCCAAGGCGGCTGAGGAGAAGGCGGGAGCGGGCGCGGACGCCGGGAAGACCGCGGAGGCCGGTGCTGAGGTTGAAGTGGCGCCAACTCCCACGGAGCGGCCGGTTGACGACTCTGCCGTTCCTGTGAAGGGCGGGGAGGTGCCCTCCGGAGGCGTGAAGCGCCTGCCCGACGATGCGCCGGCTCCTCCGCTAAAGCGCTTGAAGAGGAGGAAGCCCGTGGAACTGGGCTCATGTGACGGGTAAGCCTTTGCCCTGAGGCGGAAATCTTGTAGCCTGTACTTCTTGGTGGTGACGCTTTCCTCGATTTGCAGGGTGCCACTCCCGACCGTGGTGGCGGCGCCCACGCGTGGTGGAGCGGCTCGGGCTGATCCGAGGCCCCTGTGATGCAAGCGGCTGGTCCGCCTCCAGAGGCGGTGACGGCGAAGGCGGACGTGGAGCCGGACAGCCGGGTGCTGGCAGACGCAGCTCCCCTCGTGGTCGACTTCGACCCTCCGGTTTCGGGCAGTGGTGCCCGAGGCATCAGCGGATGCCTTCAAGACAGTTCCTCGGCCCAATGCCGGGGCCGGAGATCTCGCCTTCCCCACTCCTTCCTTGTCAGTGGCCGAGACGGCCAAGGACAAGGCCATAGCGGGGGCGACGGCTTCACTCCCTGGTCCTCGCAATCAATCTTGGTGTCTTCTCCTCCGTATTCCGGGCCGGTGCCGGCTCTGCTCGACGCATCGGGGAAGTTCCCCCTCGCGCGCTGGTGGAGCAGAAGGCTCAGGAGAATTTGGCCAACATAGCGTTGCTCCGCTCCTCGATAGAGTATGGCTTTGCTGAGGCAGGTTAAGGAGACGACATTGCTCAAGCGAGAGCTTGAGGCGGCCAAAGGTTTGGTTTCCTTTCTCGCTCGCATCTTCTGTCTTGGCGTTTGTATTTCTTTCTTGCACGGCTGGTTTGATGATGACCCGGCCTATTTAGGCGACACCACCTCCCACGCCGGCTTGGAGAGGCAGCTGAAGAAGAAGGACGCTGCCCTGGATTGGCAAGGCCGATCTCCAGACGGCGGAGAAAAGCGTCGGAGGAGCGCCGCCTGGAGGATCGTCCGGCTGGGCGAGGAGGTGAAGAAATTCCGGGAAGCTGAGCAACAAGGCAGGGCGAGGTCGAGTCGCTCCGCAAGAATGAGGATGAGCTGAGGAACCAGCTGAAGGAGTCCGTCGAGTCCAACGACCAGATCGTCCAGGCGGCCAAGGCGCGTGAACTCGAGGAGCAGCTGGTGGCGGCCTGATCAAGGAGTCGAGCGCGTAAACGAGCTTATCCTCGGTAAGTGAGATCTCTTTCTCCTTGATTTCTTGCTTGGGGTCTTCTACTCGGCCTCACCGGCTTGAAATGCAGGCCTTTATCCGAGGTGAATGCGCAAATCCAGAAAGACACTGCCTCGGCGCATTCCCGGCCGGAGTCCTCTGGTGCCGCTGCTGGGTCTGCTCCGACTGCCTCCTCCCGTCTTCTCCGATTTGGCCAAGAGTTCAAACGGCTGAAGGAAGCGGCCGACGGCGTGCTCGAGAACCTATGGCCGGATGCTCCCTTGCCAACCGCTCTCCACGACTTGTCCATCCGGCTTGAAGGGGTGCCAGCCGGCATCGACGAGCATGTGGAGATGGCGGCGCGTGGAGGCACCGACATGGCGTTGGCCTTGGTGAAGTCATGGTATCCGAGCGTGCAGATGAGCATGCTGGTGGGTGGCTTCCGCACAGGAACGTCCCTTGCGAGCCTGCGTCCGGAGATCCTCATGGCCTCAGGGAGAATTGCCGAGGCGGTGGACTTGACGAAGTTGGTGCCCGCCGAGCCATCCGCGACGGCACGGCCGACTGAAGGCGCTGGAGCCGGCAGCGCTGCTGCGCCTCCGATGCTACAGCTACTTGATTTGCTTGCTCCCCCGGAATGCCGGGCGTACTTGTCGTTCTGTGCTGTTAACTGTCCTGACACATTACCCTGCCTTGTTATTTTTGGCGTCCTGATGACCTGCCTTGTAAAACTCGCTATTCTGCTCCCTGTCGTTGATTGCTATCTTGAGTGTCGTTTTCTCTGTGATTGGTGGGCCTTTGTGCCAGAACTCGTGTTTGTTTTGGTGATGATAATCACCATGCCTAGCCCCCGAATTTTGGGCCGGCTTGAGCATCAAGCCAGGTCGAAATTTTATGTCCTTTGCTTGTTTTGTGTTTTTCTTTCACCGTCATGATATCGTGCAGCCCCCGAGTCCGTGACTCGGGTGTTGTAGACATGCGTCCGGGTCTGCGGAGCCGGCTTGCCGGCTGCGCAGCCCCCGGGAATTTTCTGCCGGCTGACGGCGTGGCAGCCCCCGAGTCCATGACTCGGGGTGTTGTAGACATGCGTCAGGGTCTGCGGAGCCGGCTTGCCGGCTGCGCAGCCCCCGGGAATTTTTTGCCGGCTGACGGCATGGCAGCCCCCGAGTCCGTGACTCGGGGTGTTGTAGACATGCATCCGGGTCTGCGGAGCCAGCTTGCCGCTGCGCAGCCCCCGGGAATTTTCTGCGGCTGACGGCGGGCAGCCCCCGAGTCCGTGACTCGGGGTGTTGTAGACATGCGTCCGGGTCTGCAGAGCCGGCTTGCCGGCTGCGCAGCCCCCAGGAATTTTCTGCCGGCTGACGGCGTGGCAGCCCCCGAGTCCGTGACTCGGGGTGTTGTAGACATGCGTCCGGGTCTGCGGAGCCGGCTTGCCAGCTGCGCAGCCCCCGGGAATTTTCTGCCGGCTGACGGCGTGGCAGCCCCCGAGTCCGTGACTCGGGGTGTTGTAGACATGCGTCCGGGTCTGCGGAGCCGGCTTGCCGGCTGCGCAGCCCCCGGGAATTTTCCTCGCCTCCTCGGCTTCGCCGCCCGTTGCGCTGATGTCCACGTGTCGCCTGGCGACGGGGCGCTGACGGTTCGGTTATCCTCGAGCTCCCTTATAAATAGCGCTGGCTAGTGTGGTTTCCTTGTTTCATCTTCTCTTTCCCTTTGCTTCTCCTCATCCAGTCATGGCGCCGAAGAAGGAGATCGAGTCGGCTTCTCCCGTGACTGCTAAGCGCGGTCGGGGCCGGCCACGAAGAAGGACGCTGGAGGCTCCTCCAACGCGGCGGCAAAACGTGGCAGGGGCCGGCCGCCGAAGCTTGGACACGGCGGCAATGGAGGCTCCGCCGTCGCGGCGGCTGGTGGTGACCGGAGCCCCTCGCCTGTCCGTTCGGACTCTCCTGTAGGTGTCTATTGGGACGAGTTCCCCATCTCGGAGTTTCTCTTGACGCTTTACGAGCCCATCCAGCGCGTCCAGTGGCTCCCTCGGGCCGTCGCCGATGCGTTGGAGGGGGAAGGCCCCTTCACATTTCTTCTTCATCGGGTTGGAGCTCGCCAGGGCCCTTGGGAGGTGCATGCTCGTGTCACTGTCAGCCAAGAAGGTGGGAAGGTTCGCCGGTGGGCTGAGTTCTTCTCTGGCTGGAAGGCCTTTGCCAAGTTCTTCCGCCTGGAGCCTCCCTTCATCCTCCACTTCCAGCTGAAGCGCCAGACTGGGGTCCTCTACGTCAAGGTCTTCGACGGCTCTCTGTGCCTCAAGGAGTGGGAGGAGAGCGATGACGATATGACTCCGCCTCCCGCTTAGCTTTTAGGTCGTCCTGTAGCCGGCTTAGGCCGTATGCGAGGTTGTCCGCCTGTGGACTTCCTTCTTTTGCTTATGTAATCTGCTCCCGGCTGTAAGCCTTTATCAATGATATTGAATGCTTTTCGGCTTTGCTTTGCATTTGTGTGATGGTGACCGGCTTGATCTTTCACATGTTGGCTGGGTTGAGATCTCCAGATCCGGGAGGCGGCATTTTTGTGTGGGAAACGAAATGACGAAAGTGGTTAGCTTGCTCTTTCGTTTATGGGGAATACTTTTTACTTTGCTTAGCTCAATTTCACACTCGCCTGTAGCCTCTCCTGACGCCATTCGTGTGCACTTCACCGTCCAGCGGGATCATGCACACTACTATAACGTTAGGATCCGATTTGTTGGGCCAGAGTTTTCTCAGCCGGCAATGATTTCTGTTTCTTACGTCTTTCGCATACAGTCAACCTCCAGCTTATTCTCTTGCCGGCCTTAACCGGATCCGAAGAGTTAGCCGTTTAGCGTTATGTAGTTAATCGTCCGTAATAGGAGAAGTAGTTGCTGACTGTCGGCTTGGCCGAGTTTATAGAACTGCGTTTTTCCAGCCGGCAGTACTTTCCTTTATGCGTTTTTCACGTTGTTGGCCCCCTCCAACTTGTTCTCTTGCCGGATTTAACCGGATTCGAAGAGTTAGCCATTTAGGGCTTAGTCACGCTACACGGCCGCTAAAGGCAAGCTTGCCGGCTGCCGGAGAAACCGGAAAGGAAATGCAGAAAAGAGTTGCGAAAAAACTGCTCATGTGTTCATCGTTCTCATTTCTTTATTGATAGCATGGGTGATACATACATGGTTCTTTCTCAAGTGTAGAATCGACGCAAGAGTGACGCGTTTCATGGCCTTTCCGTTTCATCGCCTTCCTTGTCCATCGTGTCCTTCTTGTGCTCGCGGGCATCGATCAAGTAGTAGGCATCGTTGATGAGCGCTTTGCTTACGATGAATGGTCCTTCCCAGGGTGATGAAAGCTTGTGCATGTTCTTTGTGTCTTGGATTAGTCGTAGCACGAGGTCGCCTTCACGAAAGCGGACAGGCCTGACCTGCCGGCTGTGGTAGTTGCGTAGTTGTTGCTGATACATCGCCGACCTTGACTCGGCAAGCTGGCGCGCTTCCTCGAGCAGGTCCATTCCGTCTTCATAGGCTTGTTTAGCTTCTGCTTCTGTGTACAGCATGATTCGGGGCGCATCATGCTCGATGTCAGTTGGCATGACGGCTTCAGCCCCGTGGACGAGGAAGAAGGGGGTGAAGCCGGTTGAGCGATTTGGGGTTGTCCTTAGGCTCCAGAGGACGGAAGGTAGTTCTTCTTCCCATGCGCCGGCTGCCCGCTCGAGTGGTTCGAGCAACCGAGGCTTGATGCCGGATAGGATGAGGCCGTTTGCCCGTTCAACCTGCCCATTTGACTGCGGGTGTGCAACGGAGGCCACGTCGAGCCGGATGCCGGTCCTGCCGCAGAACTTGGCGAATTCTCCCTTGACGAAGTTCGACCCATTGTCCGTGATGATGCTGTTGGGGTAGCCAAAGCGGTAAATGATGCTTTTGAAGAACTTGACAGCTGTTGGTCCATCCAGCTTCTTGATCGGCTTGGCTTCAATCCATTTCGTGAACTTGTCGACGGCTACCAGCAGGTGTGTCATGCCTCCACTGGATCTCTTCAGCGGACCAATCATGTCGAGCCCCCAGACGGCAAACGGCCAGGTGATAGGAATTGTCTTGAGTGCTGAAGCCGGCGTGTGCTTCTACGTTGCGAATCGCTGACAGCCGTTGCAGAGCCGGACCAGCTGGTTTGCGTCCGCCAGCGCAGTCGGCCAGTAGAACCCGTGCCTGAACGCCTTAGCCACAATTGCTCTCGAGGACGCGTGATGACCGCATTCGCCTTGATGAATTTCTTTGAGGATCTTGATTCCTTCTTCCTGGCTCACACAGCGCTGGAATATTCCAGAGACACTGCGTTTGTACAGCTCGTTGTTGATGATGGTTGTAAGCACTGCTCGGCGTTTGATTTGCCTGGCGATGAGCTCGTCCGCCGGGAGCTCGTCATTGGCGAGGTAGGCGAGGAAGGGTTGGGTCCATGGTGGAGCTTCTTCGATGACGAGGACCTCGACGGCTTCCGGCTCGCCTGGAGCCGGCCCAGCCGACTCCGCGCCCGGCGGCATCCGGATGGAGTCGGAGCCGGGACACGGCGTGATGGATGGCTTGTACAGCTTCTCGAGGGCGACGCCGGGTGGGATTTCCTCACAAAGAGAACCAATGTTCGCCAAAGTGTCAGCTGCTTCGTTGTTGGAGCGGTGGATGTGGTGGAGTTCACATCCGTCGAAGCATCCCGCGAGTTGCTGGACGAAAAGGCGGTAGGCGGCCATGTTGGGGTCCTTGGCGTTCCAATGACCAGTGGTTTGCTGAACCACCAAGTCGGAGTCGCCGTATCAAAGGATCCGCCTGATGTTCATGGCTTTGGCGAGCTTGAGGCCGCGCGCAAGAGCTTCGTATTCAGCTACATTGTTGGACGCCGTGAAGTGGATCTGTAGCACGTATTCGAGTCGGCCCCCTTTGGGTGAGGTGAGGACGACTCCGGCGCCGAGTCCCCAGTTTCTTTTGGAACCATCAAAGTGCATGAGCCAATGTTCGCCGGAGTCGGGTGGCGGCGATACGTGGTCTGTCTCCGTCCAGTCGGCTAGAAAGTCCGCCAGCTCCTGTGACTTGATCGTCGTTCTCTTGTCATATTCGACTCCGTGCGCCGTCAGGTTGATCGCCCATTTCGCGACTCTGCCGGTGGAGTCCTTGTTGCCTATGATCTCGGCAAGCGGAGCATCGCTTATCACCTTGATCGGATGCTCTTGAAAGTAGTGCTTCAGCTTCTTCGTTGCCATGTGCACGCCGTATACGAGTTTCTGGTAGTGTGGGTAATTTTGCTTTGACTGCGAGAGCACCTCGCTGAGGTAGTAGACTGGCCGCTGAACCGGCCGCTGCTTGCCGGCTTCATCTCATTCCACCACCAGGACGACGCTGACGACTCAGTTGGAGGCGGCGATGTACATGAGCATGGGCTCCTTTGGAGCCGGAGGTGCTAAAACCGGGGTGGTGGCCATCGCACGCTTGAGTTCCTTGAAGGCGGCATCTGTCGCGTCGCTCTAGACGAACTTGTCAGTCTTCTTCAGTAAATGGTAGAGCGGGAGAGCCTTCTCACCGAGCCGGCTGATGAAACGGCTGAGGGATGCCAAGCAGCCGATGAACTTTTGGATGTCCTTGACGCTTCTCGGCTGTCGCATGTTGTCGATGGCGGCGATTTTCTCCGGGTTGGCCTCGATTCCTCGTGCTGACACAAGGTAGCCGAGTAGCTGTCCGGCTGGAATGCCGAACACACATTTCTCCGGGTTGAGCTTCATCTGCAAGCGGCGTAGGTTATCGAAGGTTTCCTTGAGGTCGGCGAGCAGAGTGTGCTTCTCCTTGGTTTTAATGACGGCGTCGTCGACGTAGGCGTGCGCGTTACGACCGATCTGGTCGTGCAAACATTTCTGCATGCAGCGCTGGTATGTTGCCCCCGCGTTCTTCAAGCCGAACGGCATGGTGGTGTAGCAGTACGGGCCGTAGGGGGTGATGAAGGCGGTCTTGAGCTGGTCATCCGGGTTCAGCGGAATTTGGTGGTAGCCGGAGTAGGCGTCGAGGAGGGAGAGGAGGTCGCAGCCGGCTGTGGAGTCGATCACTTGGTCGATGCGCGGCAATGCGAAGGGGTCCTTGGGGCAGGCCTTGTTGAGGTCGGTGTAATCGATACACATCCGCCATCGCTTGTTCTTCTTTTCCACCATCACTGGATTGGCTAGCCACTCCGTGTGTTGTACTTCCTTAATGAATCCGGCCGCGAGTAGTCGGGCTATCTCTTCTTCTATCAACTGTCTTCTCCCCTCCGCGAAGCCACACAGAGACTGTTTTACCGGCTTGGCATCTGGCCGGATGTGTAGAGAGTGCTCGGCGAGTTCCCTCGGTACACTCGGCATGTCCTTGGGGGACCACGCGAAGATGTCCCGGTTCTCACGGAGGAACTCGACGAGCGCGCTTTCCTATTTGGGGTCCAGGCTCGCCCCCATGGTGACGAACTTGGATTTGTCGTTGTCGTCGAAGTAGATCTTCTTTGTGTCTCGCGCCGCCTGGAAACTCGACTCGCCAGCCGGCTTGGCCGACTCCGGAATCTCCAGCTTCTCCTCGCTAGCCTTGCGCTTGAATTGTCGCATCTCCTCGTTGCAGACCATGGTCTCGGCCACCTTCGCGCTGTCGGTGGCGCAAGCGATGGAGCGCTTGTAGTCTCCGGCGACGGTGATGATTCCGCGTGGGCCTGGTAGCTTCATCTTGAGGTAGGCTTAGTGAGGTACCGCCATGAACTTGGCGAGCTCCGGCCGCCCGAGTATGGCATGGTAGGCGCTGGAGTGGTCGACCAACTCGAAGGAGATGGTCTCGCGGCGGTGATTGCTCTTGGTGCCGAATAGGACGTCCAGCCGGATGAGGCCCATGGATGAGCCGGCTCGCCCCGGCACAATGCCGTGGAAGACCGTCCGGCTCGGCGTCAAGCTGGACTCGGAGACGCCCAGCTTCTCCAGCGTGTCGCGGTAGAGGATGTTGATGCTGCTGCCCCCGTCGATGAGGACGCGTGAGAAGGTGCAGGCGCGCTTAGAGGAGATGATCATGGGCTCCAGGACTAGGGCATAGCCGCCTGGGTTGGGCATCAGCTCTGGGTGGTCGCTGCGGTCCCACGTGATGGGCTCTTGCGACCAGTTGAGGTATTGGGGGACAGGTGGAACCACCGCATTCACCTCCTTGAACTGCTCGCGCCAGCTTCGCTTGTCATCGCGCTTGCTGACGAACACGATGTAGGCGGCATCCGGATTCTGGTACCCGTCTGGACCCCTTGGAGGCGGGGATGGAAGGCGCTCCCTCCTCTGTTCTTCGCGTTGGCGATCATCACGATTCTTGTCTTCGCGCCGCCTGTCGTCGCGTCTTCGATCATCCCGTCCGGCTTCATCCAGAGGCGAAGGCGGATCTCACCATTCGTACGGTGGCGGCCTTGGGCGGCCAAGGTTCCATTGCCTGACGGTGTGGTTCGCTGGTCGGTCGCCGTGGTTCCGGCACGGTTGATCGAGTAGGAACTCGTAGCTGTTCCTCGCCCTTGTCCGGCGCATGTCGCTGCTCGTCCTCATGCGGCGGTTGTCGAAGCCTCCTGCCGGCCTTCCCTCGATGGTGGCGACGACCTTGGACTCGACGCGGTCGTCCGTGGACTTGCGCTTGCCGGTCGCGTCGGAGTCACGCCGGGTTGATCTTCCTCCCTCCTGGTTCTCTGCCCGGCTGCGGCGTGCAGCCGGCTCCGCCGTGATGATTCTTCCGGGTTGGTCATGCCCGCGTCGGCGGTGGCGTACTCGTCGGCGATTACCATGAGCTCCGCCATGGTCTTCGGGCTCTTCCTCAGGAGCCTATGCTTGAGCAGCGTCTGATCTCGGCAGCCTTGAATGAAGTACTGGACGGCTTGGAGCTCGAGAATCCCCTCGCAAGAGTTGCGCAGGCTAGTCCATCGGGTGAGGTAGGCTCAGTCCGACTCGCCGTCCTTCTGCTTGCACAGCGCGAGCAGCTGTGCGTTGCCGGGGCGCAAGTAGGTGCCGGTAAAATTGCGATTGAACACTTCCTCGAAGTCCAGCCAGCTGTTGACGCTTTCAGCCGGCAGGCTGTTCAGCCAAGTCCGAGCCGACCCCTGGAGCATGAGTGGCACGTAGCGTACGGCCACCCGCTTGTTGCCGCCTACGATGTTGACCGCCGTGACGTAGTCGGCGAGCCAGTCTTCCGGCTTCGCGGTGCCGTTGTACTTGGGTGTATCCCTTGGGAGGGTGAATCCCCGCGGGAACTGCTCGGTCCGGATACGAGGTCCGAAGCAGCGATGAGCCGCGATGTCTTCCTCCTCGATGATGCTTGATGCCTTGAGCGCGTCGATGCGGAGGCGTGCGTCATGGCTCGTTTCAGGCCCCAGCGGTCCCAGGCGCTCCTCGATGGTGACCTTGTGTCCGATTCGCTCCTTGACGCTGCGGCCGGTTTGCGGCCCGTTCCGGTTGCCGTCTTCACGTCGTCCAGCCGGATCGCGGCCGTGATCACGAGGATGCGAGCTCACGCTCCCCTCGCGATGAGCTCGTGGTTGCTTGTCCCTCGCCTTTCCGCGGCTTGTGGATGACGCCTCAGCGCCTTGCTTGGACTTGCCGGCTGCGTCGTAGCCTGGAGGCGGCTCATGGTGTTCCCGGCTCGCCGTTGCCTCGGTTTCGCGTTGCTGCCGGTTAGCCGCGGCGATGAGCTCCTGGACCCGGCGTGCTTGTTGGCGTAGCTCCTCGCCTTGGAGATGGGGTAGTTCTGCTGCGGCCGCCTCCGCAGCCTTCATGTTTTGCACCGGGTTGCTGTACTCGGGCAAGACGATGTCCGAATGCTCGTGCGGCTGGCCAGCACGGTTCAGGACACCGCCGAGATCCCCTCCTTTGCGCCTGACCTCGTTCAGCTTCTCCGTGTTGCCTCTTGCCGGCTCGAAGCCGTGGACGGTGTTGTACTCGCGCATCGTGGCGTTGAGTCGGCGCTGTGTTGATGCGAGGTGAAGAGCCTTGTCGTATATCTGTTGACGCATCCTCTCGAGTTCAGCCGCCGCCTTGGCTGGATCTGCACCCGGCGCGATGGGAGTGCTTAGCAGCTCGAAGTCAGCTTCAAGGTTGCGCTGGAAATGAGAGAGCTCGCCAGCTTCATGAACAGTAGCGGCGACGTCGCCTCCTGCCGCCACGTGCTCGACCATGTGCACCTCGGCGTAGACGTTGAGCTTGACGTCGTCGTAGTCGGCATCGCCGGAGCTGAGGTAGCCGAGGGCGGAGTCGTCGTCGCAGGTGCTGGCGTCGAAGACCGAAGGAGCCGAGCTCGAGTAGACCACCTCCGGGTACTCCTTGGCGGTGACGGTGACGTAGACGTGGAAATCGCCAAGGGTGACGACTGTGCCTCCGCTGGTGAAGCCCACGTCGGCGAAGCTCTTGGTGTTGTCGAGGACGCAGCCGATGGAGAGCATGAGGCCGGAGACGGCCCGCCGATCATCTATGGTCTGGGATCCCGCGCAGAACGTGACTCCGCTCGTCGCGAGCCCCACGGTGGGCGCCAAATGTCGTGGTGGGTTGCACGGCATATCCATCAAAGATGGAAAGAAGTATGGGGCAAGCGACGATGGATGTTCGCGCGGGATTGGGTAACAAGCACGCAAACACACACGAGTTACCCAGGTTTAGGGCCCTCTTGTGGAGGTAACACCCCTACATCCTACTCTTCTTGTTCTTATTGCTTGATCACAAGATGCGGGCTACAAAGTGCTCCTTGAGCTGTATTCAGGTGGCAGCCGGCTGGAAGTCCTAGCCGGCTGGAGGTTGACGATGATGCTATCTGCTACTGATCTCTCCTCTTTCCCTTTGTTGCTTGCCTCCCGCAGGAGGCTCTAGCCCGCCTTATATAGGCAGCGGGTTAGGGTTTTAGGTTACAAGAATTTTACAGGTCTGTCCCTATGACATCATCTACTTTCTGGCCGGCTAGAGCTTGTTGCCATGATTCTGCACAAGAGATGCCCGACAGGATGTACTGTTCACCAGGAGCGGTTATACGGGCCTGGCCCATCCGTACGGAGCTGTCGGTCGGTGCGTCCGGCTCCAGCCCAGCCGGTCGCCTGTGTCCGGGTAGACGTAGACGGCTTGATTCAGCCGGCTGGTTTCAGGCGGCACTACGCAGCCGGCACTTATTCAACCGGCCTGTGGAATTCTGAAGGAATGGAGCTCTTTGGGATATCCGGGGTTCATATCCCCGACAGGAGGGGCTCTCAGTTTTTTGGTGAGGCGAACTTCCCTGAATATTGTCTTTGTTGCATCTGGATTAAAAATGAGTTCGAAGATGTTCTCCAAATGAGTGTTAAAGACTTCTCATTTGGGTTGTTCCACCTACAGCGGGTGAGATGAGATCGTTGTTGTTGTTGGTCCCCAGATTCAATGGGAGGCATAATCTGCAGCTGAGCTCGGTGTGCCGTACACAAAATCTTCAGCTCGGCATTTCACAACCTCTGGTGCGAAGGCCTATCAGAACGCTGGGAGAGCAACCAGGATACTATAGGCAAGCACAATGGATGAGACCCTCGAGGACTATAGTTGTGGTTGCGCGTCAGATTTCTCGGCCGATCCGCCATCAGCTGGCTCCTCTTGTAGTCTTCACTCACTCGTTTTTAGAACTTGTTCTTGAGCTTTATATTTGTACGTTGCAAAGTCATGTCCGAGAGCGGCGATTTAGAGCCCGAACGACAGGAAGCCTGCTATCGTGGCCCTCGACTAGTACGTTTGGATCTGAGCCAAAACCTATTTCTTCACAATACGTTTTATGAATACATGAGCTTCGAACAGTGCATTCGTATGTGCCTGGCACATCTCTCCCGTGGTTCCTGTGTGTGGCTCGTCATGTACCAGCAGTTGCCCAGTTTGCACCCATCGATTTCTCTCATCTCGCACACGTCTCTTGATTCTCTATTTCTCTCACCCCGCGCACGTCTCTCACCTGTGTCTCATGACCACCACCGCGCCGGTGATTTTCGGGCATTGAAGAAAATTAGAGGACATAAGGCCGGCAGGCATCGGCGATGCCGGGGTGGTAGATGCCACCGCACAAGAGTTTGTCGACAACCGAGAAGTCCTCCCGAAGCTCCTTGTGACCAGATCCGGTCATCCACGGCCGCGGGGGACAGATCGATCCTTCTGCAATGTTTCCTGAAGATGCGGCACGGCTCCTTCTTCAATCTGACGCAGATCCGGAGCCGGAGCGGCCAGGGACACGCCAAGTGCGTCGTCGACGACGTCGTCTTCCCCGCGTGTACGCCATGGACGCCTACCTCGACTTCTTCTTCTTCCAGCACGTCTCCGTCGTCCCCGGACTCGATCGACTACACTGCTGACCCCCACCGTGAGCACCTCTCCCAACTCCCCCTCTTTCCCCCTCCAATCCGCTGCTGGCCACCGATCGGCCATGGGCGAGCACAAGCTCGTGCTCGAGCTGCTGGTCATGTGCTCGGCCCTCTCTTGCCACGTACGCGCTGCTCCTCCTGGTCCCTCTCTCCGCACCACCACACCCACGCTGCACCCCACGTCCTCGTCTGCCCCTCCTTCCTCATCTCCGACCTGCCCGTCCGCTGCAGGCATCGTCGTCCCCTCTGTTCCCAAAGTCTGAACCTTGCTGTCTTTTGTTTCAGTTAACATCGAACCAATGCTTCTTGTTTCAGCAGCTC
The DNA here is from genome assembly GCA_012064385.1 of Puccinellia tenuiflora. NCBI lineage: Eukaryota > Viridiplantae > Streptophyta > Magnoliopsida > Poales > Poaceae > Puccinellia > Puccinellia tenuiflora. The sequence goes on from QRDG01001003.1 coordinate 150,920, forward strand.
TGCATCCTAACACCAACTGACCTGTAGCCCAGTGGCTTGCTGCCCTGTTCCTCCACCCAGCCGGCCCGTGTTCAAATCCCCACAGCTAGGGGTGGACACAAAGCTTGAGGCTCGAGGCTCGGCTCGGGCTCGAAAGGGCTCGGCTCGGGCTCGGCTCGGCTCGAAGGTAGGACAAGCCAAGCCTTAACCTGCCAAACACAGCTCGAGGCTCGACAAGCCGGCTCGATGAAGCTCGCAAGCCGGCTCGAAGGCTCGGTGAAATTAAAAAAAATGGCATGACCTTTGCTAAAATGTAAGAAATCACAATTATAGTCAACAATTGAGCATGAAAATATATTCAACAATTGAGCATGTAAGAAAAGTTGCAATGTTTCACAAAGTACAATTAATAGTGGCATACATAACAAGTCCACCACACAAATACATGCACTTGGTCCAATAGTGTCATACATCAGAAGCAGTTAAACATGAAACATGTGCACAGCAGCACAGGTGCACTTAGTTCAACAAATAAAACATGACGTGAGCCACAGCTCGACCGAAATAAAACTTTTTGCAATAATTGCATTGTGCCCTAGCCGTGATCAAAATGGCACCTGTCTCCGTGGTGGATGGCACTTCTACCTTCTCAAAGTGCTTCCATACCTTTGAAGTAACCTTACCGCTCGATTGAACGGTAACCTTCGGACCAACCTTCATTCCCTTCTTTGGCTTCTTCCCTCTCCCAGAAACCCCATCATCATCGGATATATCAATATGGCCATCATCAGCTATCTCAATGTGTCCATCAACAAACATTTCTTCCTCGGACATGGCATCATTCTTATCAAAAGAATTTTCTTCATCGGACTCATTTTCTGACTGCACACAGAGTAATTGAAACAATTCAATCAAACTAAACAGAACATCAATACAATACATGCCGTACTACTGGCCTACTGCTGTACTGCTGCTATATCAATTTTGAAAGGCTGAAACAAACTTACCATTAGTGGTGCAGAAGCTCCCGCTGGCGGCAGCGACGAAGTTGTTGCTGCCTGTTGCTGTCTAGTTGAAGGGATGCCGAGTAGAGAAGCTGTCTTCGAATTCATCGCATTGACGTACGCACGCTTATTTCCCTGTCCTTGCGAGTTCTGCGGACGTGCGGCCGAACCAGCGCTCTCCCGTCCAGGTTGCATTGTCGCTACCGAGAGCCGCTACAAACCTACATATAATGATATACCAGTGGACAAATTATTGCATCAACCATTACTTTACAAAACATATAACAGTGGACAAACGCATCAACCATTACTAATCAAAAAATATTACAGTGGACAAATCAACTTCATGCGGTCATGCACTCATGCCATTGCAAATCCACATCACAGTAGGTCAGTAGCACACAATATGACAGTAACGATTTAGTATTTACCTTGATTCTCCGGTTGATGGCTTGATGGTTGATGCAGACAGTCGGCAGCGTCGTCGCCCTAGCTGCCTAGCAGGCTAGCACTAGGCCACCAGCAGAAAGGAGGAGGCAGCTGGAGTGAGGTGCGGCGGCTGGTCGTGGACTCGATCCAGTGCTGCGGCCTGCGGCTGGCCGAATCGAAGCCGAGAGGAGCAGCGCCGGACAAATCGGTGGAGAGAGAGCACGCCGGAGAAGGAGATGCCGTCGGAGAGGGGGGGGGGGCGGTGGACCGCGGATGGCCGGCCGGCGGGCGGCGGCCCCTGCTACCGGTCGACGCGCGGCGCCGCGCGCGTCTGACAGGTACCACGGAGGCCCCCGTGGAGATCCATGGGAGGAACGGCCTCCGGTGGCCAGGCGGCGTGTCCACTGGCGGGCGGCGGCGGACGAAGTCAGTGGCAGGTGGCGGCGGACGGCGGCGAGGGCGGCCTGGCGAGTGGCGGCGGACGTGGAGAGTGAAGGGGATGGTCGTCGAATGGAGTCGCGATGCGCCGATGCAGCATAACTACTAGGGGGCAGGTCGGGATTGGAAATTAGGGTTCAGGCTCGCGAGCCGGCCAAGCCGAGCCTCGAGCCGGACGAGCCGAGCTACAAGCCTACTTTCTGGGATATTTCTGCTACCAAGCCGAGCCTGGCTTGGCTCGCGTTTTTTCAAGCCCAACCGAGCCGAGCCACGAGCCGGCTCGGCTCGGCTCGGCTCGATTCCAGCCCTAGTTGCAGTCGCTGGAAGCGACGAGGGGAGCAAGCGACCTGCTCTTGTCCAGAAGGGGGCCGCGCGCATGGAAGTGCAGGTCATTAGCGAGGCTAGATCCATCGTCTTTACTAGTGCTCCCTGTCTAGCTTGTTCTTGCTCGCAACTACAAGTTTTGCACACATGGTGTGATTTTGTTACTTTATCTCTTTGGTTTTTTCTGATTTTGTTGGTTTGTTGCGTATAAATACATATATCATTTCTGTCAAAAAAAAACACAGTGAGAGCATATATGGCATTATTTCCTCCCGTCAAAAAATTTGCATTTGAAAAATTGCACTTAGTCAGAATTTGTTATTTCCATGTGTGATGTGTGAAATAGTAGTGTTGATTTATTTTTACGAATCCTATGTTTATACTGAATTTGAGAAGTTTCCAATGTCAATGCATAGATCTAGAAAACATTACCCGCTCTGGTTTTTTCCTAAGTATGTATAATTATAATTGGTGGAATTTTTCATTCTGTGATTCATACTCTAGTGCAATATGTGGACAAAATTTGGTTCATTCCTTGAAATGATTTTTTTATCTGAATAGACAGTTCCTTTAATTACAAATGTTCACTGGATTTCCATTGTTAATTGTTAGAGTTCCTAAGCGTGTTATCTCGATTACTCCGTTAATCAAGTTTAGGAACTTTTATTATTCTCTTATTTAACTTCAGAAATTTATGTTTACGCTGCAATGGTGAATCAGCCCATGTCCAATTATCTAGAAATTCTGAGCGACTTCTAAAATTAATAAATCAATTTGGAATTTCTTTGGTGGAACTGTTTGTGTAAACAATGAGCACTAAAAACAAACACTTTCTATTTCTTGCCACGAGAAATCAGTGTGTAATTGATTAAAATATTTTTGTATTTGTATTGCAGAAATATTTGGGCAGTCTGATGAGTTAGTTTTCAGTCTAGGATTTTATTTATTTATTTTGTAGTATATTTTGTGGGCAACTTAAGATGGTTAGTTCCTTAATTCACAAAATTATTATAATCATGGGGGAAATCACATTTTCTGATTGTGCTCAAAATCATGGTAAATCTGAAGTAATATGCAGTAAATATTTGCTGCTAACCCCTACTAAACCAAGCAACAGGTGATGTGCATCGTACTACTCAGGTTAAGACTGAATTGGAACATGGATGGAGTGTAAAGTAGAAGAAGCATTAATGGTTGCAGAACATGTGCCACTCGCTCCATGTGAACGGCCAGGAGAGACTGACGCCTCAGAGTTGGAATTTTTGTATGAGCAAAGGACCAAATACAAGCCAAAATACGACACCCAAATACCAGGTTTCAGCAATCTCATCCCACACGGACTGTCCAGATTAAGAGCTACCTGTAGCTCGGCCTCCGTTTACATTTTTCGAGTCATGTACGTTTACACTTTTCGAGTCATGTACTGGCTACTCCCTTTGTGGGAGTTCCTCACCTTGTATTTGTGCTTTAGCTTAATATATCGTTTGTCTGTTCAAAAAAAAAAAAAAGCTTCCCCTATCATCACAACTTGACATGGTATTCATAGGCAAAATAGTTTAAATATAAAACAAAAAATATTTTTTGATTTAAAAAATTTGTACAATAAAGAGGCAGCAAACTATTTCATCTGCAAAAAGGGCAAGATTACAAATAAAGCCAAAGCATGTATACACATTTAAGACAGCCAACCATACGGTTTTAAAAAATAAGAATTAAAACCGAAAAATTGCCCTCACGCAGGATCGAACTACGGACCTTCAGTTTACAAGACTGACGCTCTACCACTGAGCTATAAGGGCTATATGTCAAAATCCTTGATTCTAACTTATTTGTTCAAGGCGTGGATTCCCTCGATAATCCAAGTACGTAACGAACTCGAACTCCCGAATTCCCGACCGGTGGCGGATTCCAGATCTCCAGCAAACCCTGCCGCCTCCCTCCATCCATCTACATAAGTCCTTCCGTAATGTAAAACGGCTTTGCCGTATCTAATGGCCTCCACGTCACTGCATACTCCATTTAAGATACGGCAGCCTTACTCCACCGTCTCTTATTTTCTTCCCAGCATTTAATTGCTTTGCTCCATCCCCCACAAGCTAATTGGTCAATACGAGTCATTTCTCTTGGATTCTGTGTCAAGAGACGTAGTCTAAATAAGAACCGGCTCTTATTTCTTTCTCATTTAATGAGCCTCCACGTAAGCAAAAATCTGAGGTGGACATTTAAGATACGGTACACCTTGGAGCATTAGGGACGGCCTAAGCACAACACCCATGGCCTCTCGGGCTATCCATCCATCCATCCATCGACCCATCTCCGACCTCCTCAAGATTGAGCGGACAACAATGTCGGTTGGTACTAGGCGGTTGGGCCCAACATCCCTCGCACCACCAAATCTAGGTTCCCTGTCACCGCGATGAAAGCGCCCATGTCTGGATAATCACCGCTACGCGTGATATTGTAATCGAAGCAATCAGAGCGAACTTCAGCACATGCCACCGCGCTCGGGACCAAAGACCAACACCACCGTGGTCACACCTTGATCCTTCACGTTGTCAACCCTGCGGTAGGCCGCTTGCTGACCAACACTACGACTATGCTCGATGTCGTCCCGCAGATCAGAAAAGTTTCTACGGTGAGAGGGCACATTGCACTGTCTCGCGTCAAGCTTGATGCGGGCGTCGATGTTGGGACATATTCACTCCTGGACACTTCCCTTAGTGCGCTTGGCACCGGAGTCACCTGCTTGGGTTGTCTCTGGACTATCATTCGGAAACTCAAGGCGCCAGCTCCGTGATATGATCAGCCGCGGGGAACGGCTGGCCGTTGATGGCGTGAATGTAATGTACACTCGACCTGCTTGATGCTCGTGTTGAGCAGCACCCGCACCTGATTTAGTGCCTCGTGGCCGGGTGCATCTGCGACCAGCTGATGTTGCGGGTGATGACCGACGCCGAGGTGAGGCTTCCTAGATCATGGTGCATGTGAAGTGAGGTAGAGCCATACCGGAGCTACGATAGCTTCCCTCGACGGCGCGTCCCAGGGGATGGCTGCCACCGCTGGCTCCTGGGAGCCAGGGGAGACACTCGAAGACATAGATGGTGCGTCCACACGGAGGACGACGACACTAACAAGAAGGTTGTCAACCTGGTGCGTCACTAAAATGAGGCTCCTAAAGCGGTCATATCCTCTAGACGCCTAGCCCTCCAATGAGGCGAAGCGGCAAATCGATCCTATGCCGGCTTGATACGTGGAGTATCAAACGTATTTATAATTTTTTAATGTTTCATGCTTGTCAATTGTTACATGTTTCAATCATATTTTTATATTATTTTAGGGCATTTTATTGAACTAACCTATTAAAAAGATGCCCAGTGTCAGTTCCTGTTTTTTGCGCTGTTTTGGTTTCAGAAAACTCCTCAGAATTGCACTAATTTATGGAGATTTTTTATTCGACAAGACGAAGACGGAGTCCGAAGGGCGACCAAAGAGGCGAACTAAGGGCCAGGTGCGAACCCTAGGCGCGGGCCCAGGTGAGGCCGTAGCTAGAGATCGCGGCCAGCCTCCGTGGCACCTCTCGGCCTCCCTCTTTGCCTACAAATACCCCCTTGACCTAAAAGTCAAGGGGCGGACGTTATTTTCCACGAAACTTTCCTGAAGCCGCTGTCATCTCAAAACCCTAATTCAGGAGGGTTCTGGAGCTGTTCCCGACACCCTGCAAGAGGGGAGATCATCACCGGAGGCCTCTTCACTGTCCAAACTCCTCTATGGTAGATGGGATGGTGACTACCTAGATCGTTGTAGCCGACAACCGGCTGGCTCCCGTACACTAGCGTTGGGCTATTGTACAACCGGTCAGCAGACTAGTTAGGGCGTCATGGCACTCGCATGTGTCAACCCTGATTGTGTGACACAAAATTAGGGTACGGCCTTCGCAGTCGGCCATGCCGATCAGTGGCCGCCAACTTGTGTCGCTGTCCGCCCATGTCGGCCCATGTATGGAGCGTGGCCTTTGTTCTGTTGGCATGTCTTCTGATAGCCGGCTAGCAGGATGCCTGGCATAGCAATCCGGATGGCAAAGCATGCCGACAAGCTCGTAGTTTTGCTTACTACCGCTATTCACTATTACCTCCGTTCCATAATATAAGCCTTTTTAGCAAGCTAGTTTAGTTTGTTAAAAAGGCTTACATTATGGAATGGAGGGAGTATCAATAAACTTGTCGGCAAGTCATCATTATAGTTGACTAATGTATCGGAAATTTACTTTGGATATCGAGGTCACATGCTCCTGCTCAAATTGAAAAACATTTCAAAAACTTTTGACTTTTTTTTGTGATGAACATATGCATGTTTTATACAAACTTGAATTTTTTTTGTGATTAAATAACATATGTGCTGCTCTGTGCAAAAAAAATATCGATGAGCAAAATGAGATTTAAAAATATCTTTTACGAGCATTGACTTTTTTTACACAAAGCATAAAATAATGTCATTTCGATACAAAATTTGGCACATATGTAGAAAACTTACATATGTTCATCACTAGTTTTCTTAGAATTGTTTGAAATGTTTTACTATTTTTCTTTTTTTATTTAGGCAGGAGCATATGAGCTCGGGAGCCAAACATCCCTCAGCCTAATGTATGCCTTTGTCTGATGTTAAAGTTGTCTTTCGATGAAGGAAATTTGAACGCTCGAAAAACTGATTGCCCAGATGGCTACTGAGGGTTCGATGGCTACTCCTGCTCCTCCTCCCCTCCTACCTCCGATCATGAGCGCCGCCATTGATCCCCAGATCCCGGTGAGCGTCCACACCTTCCCGAGCCGCCCAAGTCCACATCACACCACGTATGCGTGCGTTGTTCGTGGGACTGTCACGGACAAAGGAGAGGATGTACACGCAGAGGATAGGTGCCCTCCACGACGACGAGCTCCATCACCATGTGCAAGGCCCTGTGCTTCTCTAATCAGGCAACGCCGTTGGGACGCCGGCGGCAAGGCGGGAGGATCAATTTTGAACCCCCATGCCCCACCGGTTGGTTAGTCAACATCAAGACTGGTCGGAAGTGCGAGAACTAGTGAAATCAATGGGCGAGGAGCTTTCCACTGCCATGGGAGGAACACGGGCGCCAGGTTTAAGCCTTCGATGCCACCTTATCCAGCTGAGACGGTGAGACCTTCCAGAGTTGTGTGGGATCGACCCCGATCTATGGTTTCAAACCCAAATTCGACACTCATATGGATTGAGAAGGGATTGTTCGAGAAGAAGTACTTCATGGCGGAGGACCGCTTCCCCTCCGGTGGAGGCCTCCTGCCGGTCCCTTAGAGATTCAGCTTCTCCAAGGATTGGTGGCGGCGAGAGGCGGAGAGGGAGACATACGTCGTGATTCTGATGGCGGGTGCTGGCCGTGATGGTGGAAGATACAGGGTAAACCATGGTCGCGGTGTGCAGCGAGCGGGTGCTCTGCAACTCCTCCGGTGATAGCAAATCCAGGTAACCCTAGACCTGTTGCTCTGCCAAAGAATCAGCAGGGTGTGATGGCTCCGATGCAAGTACAACCAGGAGGATTTGATCCAGGGCAGATGTTTCAGTTCATGTAATAGCAAGGGATGTACCCTCACTACCCGATGGGGGCTTGGCCTCCATATCAGATGTTCCCAGATCAGATGTTGCAGAACCATATGCTATCGGCCTCTTCAAATCAATTCAACCAACCTCCTGGGGGTGTGATGCAAGGACAGCCACCGCACATGAATGCACATGCACTGCAAGCCCCTAGTCATACTAGCAGTGCAAGTTCTCAACAAAAGAACAAGTTTAAGAAGAAGGTTGGTCAGCAGAGTAGCTCAAATCCAACTCAGCAACAGTCTACCCGATAGGAGAGAGACCAGAAGGAGGTACTCAATGAAAAAGCCCCTGTTGTGCTAGTGTATGATCCAAAGTATACGGAAGTTATCTGCAACAACTATGGAGAGCCTGTACACTATGTTGGGATCTGCACAACGCAGAAATGTTGCTTCATCTATGGGAAAGCAGGGCATCATATGGATGCTTGCCTGGAATGGTACAAACCCATGCCTATGGCTGAATATTGGGGAAGTGCCAACACTGGACTAGGATTCTTCCATGTAGAAGTTGAGGGTCCAGATTCTTCCAAGTGGCTGAACTTTGATAATGTGGGAGTGGTGACAGTAATTAAGGGGGAAGTTAATGAGCAAGAGCTAGAGCAGAACTTGAGTGAGATTTGGAAGATGAATTGGTAGTGGCAAATCACACAACTTGCCTCCAACAAATACCTGATGCGCCTGCCACCATCAAAGAAGATTGAAGACCTGGTGGAATATCCATCAATCAATCTAAAAAAGAAAGGGGTTAGTGTGGCCTTTTCCAAATGGAATGGTGAAACTGAACCCTCTACAGAGCTGAATGAAACTTGGGTCAACGTTGAAGGCATCCCTGCAAAATGGTGCTCCTGGAAGACTATCTGTCAGGTTGCTTCATCCTTGGGGCTCCTTGTCAATGTTGATTGGCACACCATCTTTAGGAGTTTCTATAGAATTGTGAGAGTCAAAGTCTCTGTTAGAGATGGAGAGAAAATTCCTAAGGATAGATTGTTTGAAACGGAACAACAACTTTATCTTGTCTTCTTTATAGTAGATGATGTGGATGTAGAAGAAATGGAGACATGTCCAAGCTACAAGAATGAGTGCAAGAATTAGGAATGATGGTAAGACTGCTCTGGAGAAGGCTCGGGAATTAAAGAAAGCTAGATATGTTGGAGGATCCAAAGGTACTATCCGTGGTTTCTCTAACTCTTTTGCTTCCCTTGATAATGCTTCTCTAAATCACATTGCTAGAAATGCTGGCATTAGTCTTGGTGTTTCCGATAGTGATATAGAGAGCAATATTAGTGTAGTTAAGGATGTTGAAATGGATAGATTAGACAATTTCCATTCTAACAACCCTGACATGTTCTTGCATGGTAACATTGATGTTGCTGGGGATGAAATGATTGGTAACCATGAACCAAGTATGGTGAGTGGGGATCCTTTGGACTGTCCTCATAGTAGTGATGACAGTTCCACTGAGTCACCTTGGATTGAGGTGTCCAGTAGAAAGAGTAGAGGTAGGAAAAAACTATCATTTTAATGGTTGTAGATTTTATTTGGAATTCAAGAGGGATGAACAGACCTGATAAGCTACTTAGGGTGCATGATCTCCTTGGAGAACAGTGCCCAGATCTCATTAGTCTCTCTGAGACTAAGAAGACAGATTTTGATTACTTCCAACTTAGAACCCTGGATCCAGTGGGTAAGTATACCTGGAACTGGCTCCCTGCTACAGGTACAGCTGCTGGTATCTTAGTGGGGGTCAGTTTGGATCTCTTTGAGGTTCTTTACTGGCATATTAACCAATACTCTATCACTGTCCTTATTAAGAACAAAAGTGACAACAATATGTGGAGATATATTTCAGTGTATGGGACTGCCTATGAGGAGCACAAGCTAGACTTCATTAATGAATTGCATAATGTACTGGCTAGCTGGGTAGGCCCTACAGCTATTGGGGGGACTTCAATCTCATTAGAGAGGCGAGTGAGAAGAGTAGTGGCAACATTAATCAACATTGGGCAGACTTATTCAATGACTGGATCAATAGATTTGGGCTTTTGGAAATTAAAAGTGCTGGTAGAAGATTCACCTGGGCTAATAATCAGTAAAATTTGATTGTGGCCATTCTGGACAGGGTTTTCATTACTACTTGTTGGGAACAAATGTACCCTGCAAGCAATGTGAAAACTCTGGCCAGGGTGGGAAGTGACCATACTCCTTTGGTCTTGGACATTGGGGCAATCTGCATTCCCAGAATTAAAACGTTCATATTTGAGAAGTGGTGGTTGCATGTGGAGGGTTTTGAGCAAATGGTCATTAGAACCTGGTCACAACCTGTAACCTTGTTAAAGCTATAGATAGATGGCAATTTAAATTCAGGAATGTGTATTAATGTGGAATCCGCCCAGAACAAACTCAAGCAACAATTCGTTGCTGAGTATGACCTATTAGACATTTTGTGTGAAACTCAAACTCTTTCTCCAATGCAAAGTCTAGATTGAAAAGTATTTCATCTGAACTTACAGATATATGGAAAGAGGAGACCAAAGCTAGGCAAAGGTCCAAAGAGAAGCAAATCCTGGAAGGGGGATAGGAACACTGCCTATTTCCATGCCATGGCAAATCAAAGGAGGAGGAAGAAACAAATCACCTCTCTGTAGGGCCCTAGTGGTCCAGTTGAAGACACTAAAGGTATCATTGATATTGCAGTTCATTACTATAAGAATTTATTTGGTTTTGAGCAGAGAATTGGGATTGACATCTTAGATGATTCCTCGGATCAAAATGATAAAGTTTCTGTCGAACAAAATGTTTTCTTGAGTAATGATTTTACTGAATAAGAAGTTAAGGATGCAGTCTTCAGTTCATATGCTGAGGGGGCACCTGGTCCTGATAGGATATCTTTTCTCTTTACCAACATTTTTGGGATTTAGTCAAGAAAGATTTACTTGCTATGTTTAATGATTGGAATAATGGTGAACTAGACCTATATAGGTTGAATTTTTCTTTGCTCACCTTGATTCCAAAGGAACCTGATGCTGTTAGTATACATAAATTCAGGCCCATTGCTTTAACAAATTGTAGCTTTAAGATTTTTTTAAATGTGCTACAAATAGGCTTGGAGTTGTTTGTGAGTCCCTGATCTCTCCAAATCAAACAACCTTTATTAGAGGGAGATATATTTTGGAGAGTGTAGTCTCAGCTCATGAAATTATCCATGATGTAGTTAGGAATGGGTAATCTGGCTTTATTTTAAAATTGGATTAAGAGAAAGCTTATGATAGGATTGATAGATCTTTCTTAATTAAAGTCTTGGAATGCATAGGGTTTAGCCCTAGATGGGTTTCCTTGGTTAAAAATTTGCTGGACAATGTCTTAGTGGGGGTTAGAATTAATGACACAAATGATTACTTCATTGCCGGAAGGGGTGTGAGATAGGGGGACTCTATCTCTCCTTTGCTCTTCAACCTGACAGCAGAGGTATTCACTAAAATGTTGATGAAAGCTGCTGGGCATGGCCAGATTACTAGGCTGCTAACTAGCTTTAATCAAACATCAGTGGTCAGTATGCAGTATGTAGACGATACACTGCTATTACTAGGCAAATCTTTGCCTCCAGGCTTCTTCGGCGAAAAGATATCAATTAGATGGGATAAAGCTATGGAAGCAGATTATTGACCATAATTATATGGTTAATGATCCTAACATTTTCTGTTGTAACACTAGTGGGGCCTCCCCCTTCTGAAAATGGGTTATATGGGCTGCTCAAGCAGCAAAACTAGGTTATCAGTGGAAAGTGGGGAATGGCAAGAATGTTAAGTTCTGGGAGGACCATTGGTTTGGTCCTTCCAGTCTTGCTATCTAGTACTAGGAGGTTTATGTCTTGGTACATGAGAAAACAATCACCATTGATGAGGCCTGGGATGGGGAATAGATTAGAGTAACTTTTAGGAGATGTTTTGATCAGAAACTCCTCATGGAATGGTTTGAGATCATGCAGATTGCGCAGTCTTTGCACATTAGTGATGAAGAGGATTGCCTGTTGTGGAAACTAGAATCTAAAAGCATCTACTCAGTCAAATCATTATATTCTGTTGTGAATTTTAGGGGGATCATGCCAGTTGATATTGCTTCAGTATGGAGTGTAAAGGTCCCTCCTAAGATTCAGTTCTTTCTTTGGCTAGTCACACATTAAAAAATACTCACTAGAGATAATTTGGTCAAGAGACAAAACTTAAATGATTTGACTTGTATTTTCTGTGGGGAAGATGAGTCAATTAATCACCTTTTCTTTGAGTGTGTTGTGGTTAAAGAAATCTGGTCTTGTGTATAAAGACTAATTGAGGTTGACATCTCTCCACTAAGATTGAATAAAATCACTAGTTAGTGGTCAGATACAAAGTATGCAATGGAGAATGCAATTTATGCCTCAATTTTGTGGGCCTTATGGCTTGTGAGGAACAATAGTTTCTTTAATCATGATGTTTGGATTGGTCTACAGGTTATATGAAGAAAATAAGCCTTCAACCTTGTAATGCCCCGGGGTTTTTCCCCAAATTAGAATTGTCTGTTATTTTATTTTTGCATCATCATGACATCAGCATCATCGCATCGCATATTTTTGGCAACAAAATTATTTTATTAAACCCTATTTTATTTTGCTAAAATTGTCGAAAAAGTTTTACCGAGACAGTCGTCTCCGTTTTCTTAAAATTAATTGCGAAATTATTTTTGCAAAAGAAAATAAAAGTTTTTGAGACGCGAGAGAGTAGCCCAAAACCTGGCCCAAGCCCACCTAACAAACCCTAGGGTTCCCCTGGCTCTTTTCCTTTCCCACCCCCTTCCTCCTGCAGCCACCCTCCTCCTCTTTTTCCTTTTCTTTTCAGGTCCCCCCACCTTGCAAACCGGTCCCTGGGATTTTCTTTTGGGTCCCTGGACCAACTCTTTTCCTTCCTCTCTTCTTAATTTTCTCTTCTCCTTCCTTCCGCACCCGATGCACTCCTCCTCTCTGTTCCTCCCCGTGCCCGCACGCACGCCACCCGCGCCTTCCCGACCCCGTCTCCTTCCCGTGCTCCCCTTCAGCTCCGGCCATCCCTCCTCTCCCCGCAGCGCGCCTCCCCGTCAGCCGTCTCCTCTCTCCTCCATCCGCCACGGCATTCCTCCTCGACCCAACCTCCTCCGCCTCAGCCACCGGCGCTGGTCTCTGCTACCCCGGCCGGCGAGCCACCCGCCACCACCGCGCCTCTCTCCATCTTCTCTTCATGTCGGCCTCAGCCCCTGCTTCCGCGCCTGACCCAAGCCGGCCGCCCCCAAGCCGCTCCTCCTCCGGCCTCCTCGTGCCCCGGCTCCCGACCTCCGCCAGTGCGCCGTCGCCCCCTGCTCCTGCTTCCCCGCCGCCTCTTCTCCTCCTCCCGCTGGCCACCGTCCTCGCCGGCCCACGCCCCGCGCCTCCCGTGCCGCCGCCCTGCTCCTGCCATGGCCACCTCCTCCGGCCCCCTTCCACCTCTCTTCCCAGCCGGCCTCCTCCTGCTCAGCTCCGGCCTCCCCTTCCCGAGGTCCTCCCATGGCCGGCCGACCTTCTCCTCTCCGTCTCCGACCCGTGCTGTGCATGTGCTGCTGCCGTGTGTCCTCGTCCTTGTTTTCACGGCGCCTGCCACCTGTTCGACAAAATGCCCGCAAGGAGCCAGCACGTTCCCGCCTCTGGGTCGTGTCCGTGCGTGTCTCCGTTGCCATGCCATGCTGCTGTCCCGTTCCCGATGTCTCCGTCTTCGGTGTCGTTTCCCGTTCCCCGATGTTTCCCGATGATTTTCCCGATGTCGTGGAATTTTCCCCCGACGCTTTCCCCGTCGTGAAGTGGTTCCCCGATGCCTCCGTGAAGCCGGTCCCCGACGCCAAGATCTTCGGTGCCGTGAACCCCGACGACCGGAAGACGGATCTACCAAGGTCTACCCCGACACCGGAAATGCGACAAGTTCTCCGTGCTTGTTTTGTGCCGGCCGCCTTCGTACGTGTCCGCGAAGCCCGGTGACCGAGTACCCCGACGACGCCGTGAACCCCCATTGACCCCGAAGTCCGGAACGCCAAGGTCCGCAACGACGACGACCCGAGTACGACTACCTCCACGATGTCGAGTACCTCGACTCCGGACGGAACGACTACTTTGACTACGACCCGAAGACGGCGGTCCCGGATCCGAAGATTCCCCGAATCCGATGTGTGACCCCCAACCCTAACCCTATACCATATATATATATATCAACGCGGATTTTCTACCCGGGGTGGTAGCTACGCACGCAGTGTAAGCCATTCGATCTGTTCAGTGATCCGTGCTGCCATTAACGTCCGTTAACATGTCCGGTAGCCGTTCCTCGCGAAAAAGTTTGCCGTGCCCGTTCCCATAACACAAAAGAAGAGCCTTTTTCGTGCGGACCCAGACCCGTACACACGCTGCCGTTGCCGGGAGCGGAGCATCCATTGACGGCATCGGCCTGCTGCACGGACAACGCCGCCTCCGGCCGCCACCCACGCGAGGCCAGACTTCTCCCATGGACCAGGCTTGCAACGGAATCTCCAGCTTGTCTGGCTACAGAGCATCACCGGCGCGCGGCCGCCCTGCCCTGGAACGCGTCCAGCTACTCCGGCCACGGAGCCTCAAGGCCCACTCGCCTGTCATCAGCGACCTTCGCCATCAATGGTAGAATCAAAGCCCCTCCTTCCCCAGCGTAGAATCAAAGCAATGCACAGCCAAATTATTCAGACAGAAAGGTGAGGAAAATAATCAGATCGACTGCTTTGGATCTTGAGCGGCCAGTACGGTCTGAATAATCCATTCCCATCCAACATCACAAAAAATAAAGGAAAACGTGTGGATCTAGAGCACCAACAAGATTCGGGAACTCTGGACGAAAAAAATCCCCTAAAAGGACGGGGTTGAGTAACAACGCTGCGGCATCGGTCGATGGTGGCGCCACGGTGTGCCGACGGGCAGAGGTGAGAGCAGCTCAATTTTGTGGGGTGGTGCAGGGGGGGGCGCCGTACGCATCTCGGTCGTAGATCCATAGCCGCGCGTGGCAGACCTTGTGGTGATAGGCCGGGCTGAGGTCGACGAGCCACGCGTGGAGTTTCAGCTCGGACAGCCGCCATGCCGCCCGCGGGCCTCCGCCATGGAGCATCGAATCCCGGCGGCCGTCAGCGCCCGCGCCATGGCCGCAACGGTCCGCGCGGTGTAGGGGGCGCGGCATCTCGCGACGGTCCGCTCGCCGTGGCCGGGAGAGGATCTCGCACGGCGACGGCCTGCATGGCTGCATCCCCGGTTCCGGTGGGTCGGGGGCGAGGCGGGCGGCCACGCGTCCGGCACCGTCCACGCCATGGAAGCCTCCCGTTCCTCCTCTCTGTCTCGTCGAACTCGATGGCCGCCGGACCCGAGCCTTGCCGCGGGTGCCTATCCCGACCTCCAGGCCCCGTACAATCTTTGGCAGCTGCCGCCGACGCGGAGCAGTAACCGAATCGCGGTGGACGGTGTGGCCTCCGCTCCGGCTTCTCAGGGCCGACCGAGATGCCGGGCGGGTTTGGCGCCAGGCGGTGCCGTGCCCCGTCGCCGGGAAGAAGCTGGGCTCGAGGTGTTGAATCGGGAGGAGGGCATCGGGAGAGGACGACGCTGTGGGTGGGGAGCACGGCTCGAAGATGCGAGGATGGGTCACGGGTGGGGACGGGGTGCGGTTCTGCGGGAGATGGAGTGGGTGTTGACGGTGTTAGTTTAGATGCAGGGTCAAAAATACACTATAGGCTGATCCAATGGCTAGATGGGTGTGCACAGCTACCACCCTGGGCATCCCACTATTTTGCATATATATATGTGTATCTTATAAAATCATGCATGCTTAATTAACATCACACATTTATCCATTTAGTCAAATTAAATCAATTTAATTACGGGGTTTGTCCGGTACATCTATATTATGCACCGATCCCATTTAAAAATGCTTTGCCATGTGTTAGGGATAAAATTGGACAACATTTAATTTTTCATGCATCATGTCATCAACATGCCGCTTCTTTTGCCATAATAGTAAAATGCATCTTTTATGTTTCCGGTGTTAGTTGCTTCTTCGGGAATAGGACGATGAGTTGATGTGAGCAACGACAGGTTCTGCTACCTCTACCGGATTACAGGCAAGTGATACCCCCTTGCTATCTTTGCTTGTTTTCTGTCTCTTACACCTCATATCTTTTGTTCCTTGCTAGCCTTATATTACGATGCATGCTTGTGTCTCGATCCTATTTGCATGTTTACCTTGCAGCCATGATAAGCCACACCCCCACATCCTAATAACCTTTTGCTTGTTTATCTTGTTGGCCTTGCGAGTCGTAGTGCATGCTTAGGCTTGTTTTGCTCGAGTCATGTTCCAGTCTTGTTATAATTTGTTAGTTGGGTTTAAATTCACATGATAATCTATAATGTTTGGCGATGGGAATAATTACTAAAGATAAGGCACCGGCGGAAGGCCAATCGTGGTGATTTGTTCTGCTAGTGTCGCCTAGGACCCGAGTTCTTGTCCTCTGATCCAAGACTGAGCGCACTACCCATATGTGGGAGGAAATGGGACTCCCCTCGACCTAGTACCGGATCTGCAGCCTTGTCCAGGGCGCCACAAGTAGTTCGGGTGTTTCCATTTGCGCGGCGCTTTATTTATTTATGATGCAGGTACGGATGGGACGCCTCCGGGACTTATACGTGATGGTTACTTACGGTTGCGGACCGTGCGTTAATCGCATGTGGAAGGAGGGGCAATCGTATGAGTGTTCCCTCTCGAAGCCGTTCTCGCATCGGCTAAGTCCACCTCGGAGCTTCGGCCGGACTTTCAAGGTGGGTCAGACTTAGCTAGGTGGTTCCCTGGACTTGTGCGGTAGTGAAGGAAAGTGTAGTGTCGGATACCCTGCCGGTACACCATAGGAAGTGTGCTAATAGCTGGCAACAAGGGTTGAAGTGCGTGTGGTTACATTTGTGCACCCCTGCAGGGTTAAATCTTTTCGAAAAGCCGTGTCCGCGGTTATGGACGACTTGGTGAAATGTGCTGGCTAACAAGATCATAGACAACTTACACTAATGATAATAATTTTGTTTAGTAAGATAGAGCTACTTCAATAATAACTTATAAAATTGCCAACTGTGTGAGTGCCTTTGGGCTTGCTGCTCGTGGGATAAACGGGCTGGTAAGGAATCGGCTGGGTTATGTTTGGTGCTAGTATAGTGTAATGCCCGGGGTTTTTCCCCAAATTAGATTTTGCTTGTTTTTGTTTTTGCATCATCATGACATCATGCATCCCAATCACCTTGCATTTTAGGCAAAAATAAAAATCAAAATATTTTTTAGCTAAACTATTTTTGCTTTGCAAACTAATCCTCGGGTTTAATAATCCATCCCTACCTCCTTTCTAATTTTCAAACGAACCCTAAAATAATATTGGGAGTATTTGTCAACCTATTTCAAATCAAATTAAAGATTTTAAAATTATTTTGACAATCCCCAATTTTATTATTTTATTTTTGCAAACGTTCTCCCTACTTCTTTCCCTCCCTTTTTCTTTCTCTCTTTTTCCAATTCCTTAATTTGGGAAGTCCTGTTTCTCCTAGCAGGCCCGATGGCAACATCTAGCCCATCTCTCCTTCCCCTCTCCTTTCTCTTTGGCCCGAAGCAAGCCCAGACCAACTCCTTTCCCTGTCGTTTTCTTCCCGTACGAGAGGAGCACGCAGGGTGCGTGAGGACCATCAGCGCACCACCACCGGCCGCTCCCCTCCACTTTCCCCTCTCCTTTAAAGCCAGCCCAGCGCCTCTCCCCTCTCCAAACCCTAGCCCCTATCCTCCTCTCCCTTCACCTCGCGCCGCCAACCTCTTTTCCCCTCTCCCTCACCTTGCTCGGTCACTCCGTCGTCGAAGCTCGCAACGGGACGCCGCCGAGGGACGCAACGACATGGACGCCCGTGACGCAACCTGAGCGCGTCATCTCCTTCGCATCGTCATCCTCTACGCTCGCGCGCAAGGAATCGAGCCGAGGATCGCCGCACGCATCGTCTTCGTCCACGACGTCCTCGCCGACCGTCGCCGCCTCGCCGTCGAATTCGTCGCCACCGGTCTTCCCCAAGCCTCCCCGTGGTTTCCTGAAGATGCGGCACGGCTCCTTCTTCAATCTGACGCAGATCCGGAGCCGGAGCGGCCAGGGACACGCCAAGTGCGTCGTCGACGACGTCGTCTTCCCCGCGTGTACGCCATGGACGCCTACCTCGACTTCTTCTTCTTCCAGCACGTCTCCGTCGTCCCCGGACTCGATCGACTACACTGCTGACCCCCACCGTGAGCACCTCTCCCAACTCCCCCTCTTTCCCCCTCCAATCCGCTGCTGGCCACCGATCGGCCATGGGCGAGCACAAGCTCGTGCTCGAGCTGCTGGTCATGTGCTCGGCCCTCTCTTGCCACGTACGCGCTGCTCCTCCTGGTCCCTCTCTCCGCACCACCACACCCACGCTGCACCCCACGTCCTCGTCTGCCCCTCCTTCCTCATCTCCGACCTGCCCGTCCGCTGCAGGCATCGTCGTCCCCTCTGTTCCCAAAGTCTGAACCTTGCTGTCTTTTGTTTCAGTTAACATCGAACCAATGCTTCTTGTTTCAGCAGCTCTGCATCCTAACACCAACTGACCTGTAGCCCAGTGGCTTGCTGCCCTGTTCCTCCACCCAGCCGGCCCGTGTTCAAATCCCCACAGCTAGGGGTGGACACAAAGCTTGAGGCTCGAGGCTCGGCTCGGGCTCGAAAGGGCTCGGCTCGGGCTCGGCTCGGCTCGAAGGTAGGACAAGCCAAGCCTTAACCTGCCAAACACAGCTCGAGGCTCGACAAGCCGGCTCGATGAAGCTCGCAAGCCGGCTCGAAGGCTCGGTGAAATTAAAAAAAATGGCATGACCTTTGCTAAAATGTAAGAAATCACAATTATAGTCAACAATTGAGCATGAAAATATATTCAACAATTGAGCATGTAAGAAAAGTTGCAGTGTTTCACAAAGTACAATTAATAGTGGCATACATAACAAGTCCACCACACAAATACATGCACTTGGTCCAATAGTGTCATACATCAGAAGCAGTTAAACATGAAACATGTGCACAGCAGCACAGGTGCACTTAGTTCAACAAATAAAACATGACGTGAGCCACAGCTCGACCGAAATAAAACTTTTTGCAATAATTGCATTGTGCCCTAGCCGTGATCAAAATGGCACCTGTCTCCGTGGTGGATGGCACTTCTACCTTCTCAAAGTGCTTCCATACCTTTGAAGTAACCTTACCGCTCGATTGAACGGTAACCTTCGGACCAACCTTCATTCCCTTCTTTGGCTTCTTCCCTCTCCCAGAAACCCCATCATCATCGGATATATCAATATGGCCATCATCAGCTATCTCAATGTGTCCATCAACAAACATTTCTTCCTCGGACATGGCATCATTCTTATCAAAAGAATTTTCTTCATCGGACTCATTTTCTGACTGCACACAGAGTAATTGAAACAATTCAATCAAACTAAACAGAACATCAATACAATACATGCCGTACTACTGGCCTACTGCTGTACTGCTGCTATATCAATTTTGAAAGGCTGAAACAAACTTACCATTAGTGGTGCAGAAGCTCCCGCTGGCGGCAGCGACGAAGTTGTTGCTGCCTGTTGCTGTCTAGTTGAAGGGATGCCGAGTAGAGAAGCTGTCTTCGAATTCATCGCATTGACGTACGCACGCTTATTTCCCTGTCCTTGCGAGTTCTGCGGACGTGCGGCCGAACCAGCGCTCTCCCGTCCAGGTTGCATTGTCGCTACCGAGAGCCGCTACAAACCTACATATAATGATATACCAGTGGACAAATTATTGCATCAACCATTACTTTACAAAACATATAACAGTGGACAAACGCATCAACCATTACTAATCAAAAAATATTACAGTGGACAAATCAACTTCATGCGGTCATGCACTCATGCCATTGCAAATCCACATCACAGTAGGTCAGTAGCACACAATATGACAGTAACG
Source organism: Puccinellia tenuiflora (assembly GCA_012064385.1). Classification (NCBI taxonomy): domain Eukaryota; kingdom Viridiplantae; phylum Streptophyta; class Magnoliopsida; order Poales; family Poaceae; genus Puccinellia; species Puccinellia tenuiflora. The sequence goes on from QRDG01001003.1 coordinate 170,781, forward strand.
ATTTAGTATTTACCTTGATTCTCCGGTTGATGGCTTGATGGTTGATGCAGACAGTCGGCAGCGTCGTCGCCCTAGCTGCCTAGCAGGCTAGCACTAGGCCACCAGCAGAAAGGAGGAGGCAGCTGGAGTGAGGTGCGGCGGCTGGTCGTGGACTCGATCCAGTGCTGCGGCCTGCGGCTGGCCGAATCGAAGCCGAGAGGAGCAGCGCCGGACAAATCGGTGGAGAGAGAGCACGCCGGAGAAGGAGATGCCGTCGGAGAGGGGGGGGGCGGTGGACCGCGGATGGCCGGCCGGCGGGCGGCGGCCCCTGCTACCGGTCGACGCGCGGCGCCGCGCGCGTCTGACAGGTACCACGGAGGCCCCCGTGGAGATCCATGGGAGGAACGGCCTCCGGTGGCCAGGCGGCGTGTCCACTGGCGGGCGGCGGCGGACGAAGTCAGTGGCAGGTGGCGGCGGACGGCGGCGAGGGCGGCCTGGCGAGTGGCGGCGGACGTGGAGAGTGAAGGGGATGGTCGTCGAATGGAGTCGCGATGCGCCGATGCAGCATAACTACTAGGGGGCAGGTCGGGATTGGAAATTAGGGTTCAGGCTCGCGAGCCGGCCAAGCCGAGCCTCGAGCCGGACGAGCCGAGCTACAAGCCTACTTTCTGGGATATTTCTGCTACCAAGCCGAGCCTGGCTTGGCTCGCGTTTTTTCAAGCCCAACCGAGCCGAGCCACGAGCCGGCTCGGCTCGGCTCGATTCCAGCCCTACCCACAGCCACACCTATTCCACCCCCTTTTCCTGTTTTCTTTTCTTTTGTTTCTTTTTGCTATATGTTTAATTTCATAACTTTTAATTGGTAGCTCCAATTACAAAATGTTTTATATGTTTTTGGATCAGAAAAATGTGTAGAATTCAAATATGCCATCTATGCTCATGTTTGCATCATGTAGCTTGCATTTTATTTATGTTTTGCTTATCACCTAAATAATTAAAAATGGAATATGTGGGTTCTAATTTAATTGTTGACCCGGTTCCATTTAATTTTGTGTAGCTCACCAATGCATTGCTTAAACTTGTTAATCAACATTTAATTTGATGGTTAGAAAAATAACTCGAACCTTATAATTAAATGTCGGAATCTCGGTTCCGTTTAATTTTGCTTAAGTTGCATCCTCTCATAATTGCCATGTCATGCATGCTTTGCATCAACATGCCGGTTCTTTTGTCATAGTAGTAAAATGCATCTTTTTCGTTGTCCAGTGTTTGTTGCTTCTTCGGGAATAGGACGTTGAGTTGATGTGAGCAACGACAGGTTCTGCTACCTCTACCGGAATGCAGGCAAGTGATACTCCCTTGCTATCTTTGCTTGTTTTCTGTCTCTTACTCGTCCTATCTTTTGTTCCTTGCTAGCCTTATGTTGCGATGCTTGTGTCTCGATCCTATATGCATGTTTCCCTTGCAGCCATGATATAGCCACACCCCCACATCCTATTAACCTGTTGTTTGTTTACCTTGTTGGCCTTGCGAGTCCTAGTGCATGCTTAGGTGCCTTGCCTCAGTCCTGTTATCTTTTTGTCTAGTCTTGTTCTTAACATGATAGATAGGCTCAACTAAAATGTTAATCTTTTTTTTCTGTTGCGATGGGAATAACTTAATTAAAGATAAGGCACCGGCGGAAGGCCAATCGTGGTGTTTCCATTTTTCTGTTCTGCTAGTGTCGCCTAGGACCCGAGTTCTTTTCCGCTGATCCAAGACTGAGCGCACTAACCACATGTGGGAGTTCTATGGGCCTCCCCGCAATCTATTACCGGATCCTCAAACTTGTCCAGGAGCCACAACTTAGTTCGGGTGTTTCCATTTGCGCGCATATTATGATGATGATAAGAAGGTAAGATGATGATGGATACGTGGTTACTTACGGTAGGGTTGCGGCACGTGGCGTTTATCGCATGTGGAAGGAGGGGCAATCGTATGAGTGTTCCCTCCCGAAGCCGTCCACGCAACGGTTAGGCCCACCTCGAAGCTTCGGCCGGACTCTCAAGGTGGATCAGACCTAGCTAGGTGGCTCCATGGACTTGTTTGTAGAGAAGGGAAGTATTGCGTCGAAACCTCCACCGGTACACCTCTAAGCGAGAGTTTCGATGCGTGTGGGTTCATTGGTGCATCCCTGCAGGGTGAAATCTTTTCGAAAAGCCGTGTCCGCGGTTATGGACGACTTGGTGAAATGCGCTGGCTAAAAAAGATCATAGACAACTTGCACCTTATAATGATAATAACTTGACTAGTAAGATAGATCACTTGAATAATAACCCATAAAACTTGTTCACCGTGTGAGTGCCCGGACTTCTTCCTCGTGGGTTGAGGATACGAGGGAGTCGTTTCAGGGCGGGTTTTGTTTGGTGAGTAGTATAGTTGGTTCCTCATGCGCTCTCTTACCTTGTCTCCGATAGACGAAAGTTGTAGCGTGTCTCTATAAGTTGTTAGTGCTGCTTGCCGCCTCAATCGCTAACCCTCTTTCCCCGGAATTCCAGCTTTGATATCTTGTGAGTATTACTTGCCAGTACTGTTTTATAGTACTGACCCCTTCGGGGCTGCTATACCAATGCAGCCGACAGGTTTGAAGTCTGACGACGTTAGCTTGGGAATCCCTCCGGCTTGGCCTGGGCAGGGATATGGTGCCTTCGTTTATCTTCAGGACTCTTAGTCCAATTTGTTTCTTGTCCGTAGCCGGACGCTACCCCGCTTCCGTTGTTATTTTGGATCTTTGTATTGTATCTTGGCTCTTGACTCGGTGAGTCGTTGTTGTATATATGTTCTTTTGTGGGTTCCGTCGAGAACTATTGTAATGTTATCACAATTCCACCCGCATAACGTGTGTGTTGCGACGTGCACGTTATGCCTGGTGGGCGTACTTTAGGATCGTTATTATGCGGTTTTGGCTGGAACGCTAAAATCTGCATAGTACCGATCTTGGGGCGTTACATATAGCTGGCTCCTTATGCGTTCCCTTACCTTATCTCTGTTGGACGAAAGTTTGTAGCGTGTCTCTATTAGTTGATAGTGCTGCTTACTGCCGGCTCAATCGCTAACCCTCTTCCACCGGAATTCAGTTTTGATATCTTGTGAGTATTACTTGCCAGTACTTCATAATACTGACCCCTTCGGGGCTGCTATTTCATGGCAGCCAACAGGTATGAAGTGTGACGACGTTAGCTTGGGAATCCCTCCAGCTTAGCCTGGGCAGGATTATGGTGCCGCGTTTATCTTCAGGACTCTTAGTCCACATTTGTATTCTTATCCGTACTTGGATACTATTTCGCTTCCGCTGTTGTTTGGAATTTTGTAATGTATATTTTGTATTCTTGACTCTGTGAGTCGTTGTTGTATATATGTTATTTTGTGGGTTCCATCGAGAACTGTTGTAATGTTATCACAATTCCACCCGCATAACGTGTGTGTTGCGACGTGCACGTTATGCCTGGTGGACGTTCCAGGATCGTTATTATGCGGATTTGGCGGAAATCGCTAAGTCTGCATATTGCCGATCCGCGGGGCGTTACAAACCTTGCTCAATGGAGCATTCTGTTCACAGGAAGAGGAAAAGAGAAGATGCTGACAGTGGCGAGTGCTATGGAGCATCTAGCATTCTAGCTCACTGTTATCCTGGGATCCTGGGTGAACCTGAAGAAACTTACTGGTGCTGATCTTGTCCTGACCAATGATGCTACGCTGGTCAATGAAAACGAGTGGAAGATATCAACAGAGAATCTGGAGGCAAGGCTACAGGAACACTCGCTGACCCTGATGGAAGATGGTCATCTACTTCGTGTAGTTGCCAATGAGACATGCACAATCTGATCATAATATCATAATTCATCATATCCCAGCAAACACAACAGGTAACAGAATTACATCATATGGATTTCGATCATGTTAGGAAGCTCACGAGACCTCATGCGACACTTCGCCTCTTGATGATGTGTGGAAGTAACCCAGTGGTTTGCAAATCATCATGATCGATCGGCCGTCGTTTCACGGCAAGCATGCAGGATTTTACACCTAGGTACGCCAACTAGGGCGATCGTTTCGTCTCCCTCTCGAGATTCTTTAACAATGGTGGCATGACGATCGTGATTCTCTCGTGCGAGGGACAAGTGTGTCAGGAAATCCTAACGAGTCGTCCCAAAAAAACAGAAGGTGAACTAGCGTTGCAGCCATAATGCTTTGCGTGGATGGTTATCACCTCACAGGTTGTGGGATTAGCTTGGATCGGGACATATGGCATGTGAGAGCAAGGACAATAATATAGCCGGGTGTTGGCTATAAGATACTGCCATGGCATCTATAACCAACCTAATATTCAACAAGTATAATAGTTGGCTATAAATATGGACTACTTTATTAATAGTTGGCCCACCATCCACTCTTGCATAAGAGCCCGCTTTCATTCTCTCTCCTACTCTCTCTCTCTCTTCCATGTAAGCATAAATATATTATTTAAAACCTTACAACCTGCTGACTAGACCTTATTGTACTTGTTCTTAGAAGGCATAATCCGTGTGCATGCCCCATTTTCCCTCGTTTGCTCTAAAGTTTCTCACCTCCTCGACTTTGCTGAGGATCCAAGATACTCGAGGGCTAATGACGGGTTTATTAGTAACCCACACAAGTCGGGCCCACCCCGTCTCCCCCACCTGACTAGATTGCCACGGACATGAGTCCTAATCAGCCATCCTGACAGTGAATATATGGCCACATCTGGCAGACAAGACCTGCATCGTGCCTTTAACCGCAAGGTAAAATCATGCCCGTAGGCTGGCCTCCACATCACGCAATCAAGGATGTCATCAAGCCTACAGGCGAGCTTCCCAAGGGATGGTGACATGCCCCAGAATGCTGACTCCTCAGGATGTTGCGCCTTGACGTCGAAACGGGGCGAGTCAGTCCTTGCTCCCCCATTTCTCGGCGATGGTGGAGTGACATAGGTGTCCCATACGGTGTCAACAATACCGAGGGCATGATGCACGCGACTCTGGATTGCGAGGTGGAGTCCACTAGCATGGCGTCAACGGACACACTCGTCCCATCAAGGAGGTCAGAGGTCTGTAGCTCCGTCACGAAATTGTTTGGCGTGGCCAGTCACCCCTTCAAGTCTAAATAGGCCTTCATACCCATGGAGGAGGTATGCTTTGAGGCATTTTATCTACAGAACACACATATGATCTCCCTCGAGCCTCAGTTCATCCTCGTCCTCGAGACCCCCCAACGGAAACTCAATCACACACCGCGACAGTAAGATTTTTACCAGCGATCTTTCCCGGGCCCGAACCTTCTCATATATTTGTCTTGACATGTGTTCACACATCGGGATCTTGGCCTCATACTGACCCACAAATCTATTGCCGGTCCAATACGCCTGACAGAGTCCACCATTCAAAACAAGATCAGAAATAGCCTAGCCCATGAGTAAAAATAATAATAACATTCGGGGCATCCTCGGCGTTCTCGAGAAGGGCCCATTCCGCCGGTGATAAGGTGTCCGCGATTTATGATGCCAGTGAGAAGTGCCTCGCCTCTGAGCGGTGGCGCCACCAGAACCTGAGCGAAGTTCGTCTGCTAGCCGTCAAGGTGGTGACAATCCGTCGGAAACGACCAATTGTTTTGCATGTACTCACGCACCTCCCCCACCATCCGGCGGCATGCATGTGGTAAGAGCTTGCATCGTGGTTGTTTCTCACGTTCATTAGCCAGCTCGGGGCTCCAGGGAGAGGCGAGGCATATTAGTCGATGTGGGCTGGCCTGATCTACTCAGTGGATGTCATGGCGCCGAGAATGACCTGATGGTGCAAGAAGGAGGCGAGACGGCATGAGGAAGACGGCATGGTGGAAGGTGGGGGACCGAGCTGTAGAATTAAAAAGGACCGTATGAGTGATACGTCGCAAATGTATCTACTTTTCCAAACACTTTGCTATTGTTTTGCCTCTGATTATTAATGAATTTGTTTGGAACTAACCCGAACTGACGCTGTTTTCAGCAGAATTGCATTAGTGTCTTTCTTTTGTGCAGGGTTCAGAAGTTCGCGGTCCAGAAAAATTATAAAAAGTATTTTTGAGGGAAAAGAGCCACGGAGCCAGAAGACCGCGAGGGGGGGCCACCTCCTCTGGCGACCCCCCTTCGCTTATAAGCACCCTCTCGACCTAAAAACGCGGGCCCCCGAACACTTTTTCTAGAAACCTTACAGAGCTCCGCCGCTATCATGAACCCTAAATTCGGGGTCCAGGATCGTTGTTCCGGCACCCTGCCGGAGTGGAGATCGCCGCCATCGTCACCGCCAACGCCTCTCCATCAACCATCCATGTCGTCCCCCACCATGTGTGAGTAGTTCCTTGCTGTAGGCAAGGGGATGGAAGGGATTGAATAAGATTTCTCATGTAATTCGATGCCAAATTGTTAGGGCATGATGCCTAGTATCCTCTATTTGTGTTAATCGTCGTTGGTACAACTAGTTATGCTTAATGCTTGTCACTTTGGGCCCGGGTGCCATGTTTTCAGATCTGAACACTTATGTTTGCATGAGTATAATTGTTGTTTGGATCCTATCTACTAGTTGTATGCACTTGTTGTCAACCGGAACCGGAGACCCCGAGTGACAGAAACGGGGACATCGATGGGAATGGTTGCAACTCGAGGGTTACATGTATTCATTGAGTGTTAATGCTTTGATCCGGTGTTCTATTAAAAGGAACACCTTAATTGCCATTTGTTCCTTAATTGGCCCGGCTGAAACCGGATGGCAGGACAAAAGATGCCGTGCAAGTTCTTATTGCAAGCACGTACGACTAAATTAGGAATACATGCCTATGATTGTTTGATACTTGGATACTATTTATATGTTTATTTGCTTCGTGCTTAGTTATGTTCATTTCATGAGCTATTTTATTCATGCAACGCCCGTCTATCTGTCCCTATGCCTACGGTATTTTAATTCCGCTGTTTACAATCATTACTTTTACCGTTATCATCGCTGTCTTTATTTTACTACTGCTGTTACTACTCTACTGCTGCCATCAAATCACTGTTACTACTGATAAATTGCTTCGAGAGAAATCCTTTTCAGGTGTGGTTGAATTGACAACTCAACTGCTAAGTCTTATAAATATTCTTTTGCTCCCCTTGTGTCGAATCAATAAATTAGGGTCAAACTACCCGCGAAGACAGTTGCGATCCCCTACACTTGTGGGTCATCAAGACTATTTTCTGGCGCCGTTGCCGGGGAGCATAGCTCTATTTATAAGTTCACCTGGGAGTTTTTCTGTTTGCTGTAATTTACTCTTCATCATGAAGGGTAAGCGAGATCCTAAGTTTCCAATACTACCTTCCACCACAAGGAAAGGTACTGCTCTGAACTCTAAAGCTACTCTTGATTCACCTACTGTTTTAAGTCAACTTGTTACACCACCTGTGAACACTCGTCCTATTAATGATGCTTTGCTTTCTGAGTCCGCTACTGTTTCTGATGAATTTGATGATGCTTCTGCTGTGCTTGATGATGCTAGTTCTTGTTGCTAGGTCTAAAGAAATTACAATGCCCAATGAAAATCTTACTACACCTGTTAGCTCTCCTAATCCATATAATTATGAGAGTAGGTATCCTGATGATTCCTACATTGATCTTAATGATGAGTTTATTAGACAATATATGGACTGTTCTACTTCTAAAGATCCTGATGCTTTGAGGAAATTGCTTGAAAAGCATGCTGTTAAGAATTATTTTACACCTGATCCTGAGTTTGCTACCTCTCCCATATGCATTAAAGATGATGATTTTAATTTCTCTGTTGATCTTTCACTCATATCTAATGTTGAATCTGATCCTTTTTGTGGAACTAAGGATGACAATGCTGTAGAACACATGAACAAATTAGCTTCGCTTAGCCTTGTATTTTCCGATGATAAAAAGATACAACGTTACTATTTAGTAAAGTTGTTTCCTTTCTCATTAAAAGATGATGCCAAAGTGTGGTACAATGCTTTACCTTATGGATCCATAAAAAGTCCTCATGAATTGCTTTATTTTTTTCCTTGCAAAATATTTTCCCGCTCACATGCAGCATGAGGCTTTGCAGAGAATTTTCAATTTCAGACAATTGGAGGATGAGCATCTCCCTAAAGCTTGGGGGAGATTCGGATCACTACTCAGGGCTCGGCCAGGGCATGATCTTCCAAAGAATGAACTGCTTGATATATTTTATAATGGACTAACTGTTGAATCTAGGACATACCTAGATAGCTGTGCTGGTTGTGGCACCCCGATCCGGAGATCGAGTTACCCCATATATCAGTCCCAGGAGCACTGAATATATGACAACTTGATAACAGAACATAACCACTTTATTAAGGGTCGGGGGAACCGACGATGGATTACAAGGGTCTCATTACAAGGTTGCGCCCTAGCGCGCACAACAGTTTGTACATTATTTATCGAACATGACTTCATCAGAGGGCGTCAGCCGACTGGCGGAAGCGTGCAACGAAGAGGGCCTAACTCCACAGGGCTCTGCCTGGATACCGGATCTAGTTCTCGTATAAGGGGTACTCGGCGACGGGGGTAGGAGGATCTGGCCACATGAAAAGCCAGGTGAGTACATGGAATGTACTCGCAAGACATCAATCCTCAATCAACCGTAACCAACGGTCCTATATGGCATGGCATGGGTGCAGGTGCGAGTCCAAGCTTAACGGTTGGACTTAACTTACCTACTTACCTGTGACGAAAACCGTGGCTTATGAGAACGAGTCTCATTTCCACACAACACTATCCACAACACTTATGTTCTCAAGCTTGACCAACTCTGGTCCACTTCGGGGCTTAGCTTTGACCAACTATGGTCCACCTTTCTGCTCATTCAGCTTTGGCCAACTCTGACCACTTAGTGAATTTATTTCTCCGTGTTCGACTGGACTGACTCTAGTGTGACTGGACCCAACACCGTTCCTTAGGTAGGAACAATACTAGATTCTAGATTTGACACTCTCGAGAGGTTGCAACTTTTATCCACACGTTGGGGTCTAAGCTTGTACCGCCGGTACCGAAGTACTACACCCATCATGGCGACAGCACAAACCTATTCCCCCGTAGCCGTCCGCTCTACCAAGACACTCCTTGTTTAGCTACCGACTTACCACTCGGGCTAAGTCTTATGACGAAGTGAATCCGGCACGTCCCCAACTCATGAGCAACGCCTAGCTCCGGAACCTTCACAAGACTAGCCCCGACCACAACTATGCAGTAACCGACTAGACTTGCCAAGTGGGTAGCATCAAAAGAGGCTCGATAGGCTACTAAGCTACGGTCTGCCCATTTCAACGACGCATGGTTGTGCGGGTGTGTTTGGCGAGTGGCACTATAAGACTCAATCTAGTCGACGGAGGTGGTTATCTTTTTAGTCAATTTTATTCTCAACCACAAGACAGCAACAAACGTTAGTCCACAAGATATACATGAGCATAAAATAACCACATAGCAGTTCAGTAAGGTAAAGTAAAGTCAACCGGGCGAGGACGGAGGTGTCTCCGGCCAGTAGCAGCCACGGGTCGAGTAAGAAATGAAAATAACAAAATCAACCGGGCGAGGACGGAGATGTCTCCGGCCAGTTGCAGCCACGGGTTGAGTAAATAAATACGCACACCCCACTCTACGGAAAGTAGACGAGATTCAATCCACGTGGGCGGTGCCCAACATGTATTTAGTCGCCGGCCGGAACTCAACCCACACTTGATGGGTTTATCGTATTGCAGGAAAGTAAAGTTGCTTGGAATAAAAGTACTGAAAGTAGGCGAGATTCAATCCACGCGGGCGGTGCCCAACATGTATTTAGTCGCCGGCCGGAACTCAACCCACACTTGATGGGTTTATCGTATTGAAGGAAAGTAAAGTTGCTTGGAATAAAAGTACTGAAAGTAGGCGAGATTCAATCCACGCGTGCGGTGCCCAACATGTATTTAGTCGCCTGCCGGAACTCAACCCACACTTGATGGGTTTATCGTATTGCAGAAAGTAGAAGTAGCATTAGTCACATGAAATAATAGGCATGAAATAAGACATGTGGGATGCAACTATCGCGCAAACAAGTAACAAACAAGTCAAATAAGGCATCGATGACTTGGGAACGGATGGTTGGGGGCTGATGGCTTGCCTTCTGGTGTTGGATCAACTTCCACGTCAAAAGTGGGGTTTGGATCTCCTAAAGAAATTTAAAACTAGGGTTAAAACCTTCGATAAGACATTCAAAAGTTCAGTAGGCAAATGAATTTCAAATCCATTGAAACCAGTGTCATTGGATAGAGAACTTCAAAACAAAGCCAGTGGAAAAAAGCTCATATTTTTCTGATCATTTTTGAGAGAGATATGAATGTCCAAAGTTTGACCTAAAATCTGCCATTTCAAAAAAACAGAGAAAATAGAAAAGAAAACGCTTGGAAATGTTTAAAGGTCTGACGGCCTGGGCCCACTGGCCAGCGGCCCATTAGCCGAACCGGTACGCTCCAGGAAAAAAAGAAAAGGAACAGAGGGGAGGGAGTCGCCGTCGCCGGCGTGCTCACCGTCGAGGACGAGGGCGTCGATACCGGCGATCCTAGGGCAAGGTGAGGGTGGCTACGGGCTCCGGGGAGCTTGGATTGGGTGAGGGAGAGGTGTGGGCGGCAGGGTGGCTCTGGGGGTGAGGAATTGGTCGGTGACCGAGCGGCGGGGACACGCTCGTCGCCGGCGCTCCGGTGCTCCCCGGGAGCTAGTGTGGGGTGGAGAAGGGGCTCAGGGGGAGGGGATGGTGGTGCCGTGCTGGGCTGCTGCCGGGGGCTCCTTTTATAGCCCTCCACGGTGGGGGTCCGGGCGAGGCTGTCGGTGAGGTGTCGAGGCGGGGAGGCCGGGCAGGTGACTTGACGACGGGCGGCGCGCCGAGGGTGTGGTGGCCAGGCGTCGTAGACGACGGGATTCTCGCGCCCGTGGATAAGCTCGGGGCGGCGTGGCGCGTGCTGGCGGTGGGGGTCCGTGCGACCGTGGCGAGGTGGCGGCGCGTGGAGGCTGGGGCAGAGGGGAAGCGACGGATGGCGCGTCGACTGCGTAGCGGTAGGGGCGCTGTTCGGGGTGGAGCTGCTCCTGGATGACGGGATTCGCGGGGCGGGCGTCCAGTGCGGCCCTGTGAGGGGAGGGGTCCAGCGGTGGTGCAGTGCACGGCGCGTCGTCTAGCGGACCGCGGCGTGCGGGGCGAGGAAGGGGCGACGCGTGGGGCTGGAGTCGATGGAGGAGGTGGGGAAGGCAGGGGAACACGAGGGGAGGCGAGGGGGAGGTCACCGGCGGCGACCATAAAGGGGCGGCGCCGTCGAGTGCGGCATGCCCATGTCATGGCAATTCGACATCGGCATGGAGATGTTTCCGTCAGGTCACTGCTCTAAATGCAAAACCTTTCGCGTCACTAGGTGCCAAATTCAAAGTACTACAACTTTGCAGAACAAATTTTGTCCAAATTCGAAACTTTGGTTAAGCAAAAATTTCAACAAACACCTCTGGTCAAAAAGGGAAAAGGGGTTTTGGGCATTTAAAATAAAGGACAATTGGCCAGAAAAATTCATGTAGGTAGGGATTGGTCTAGGGCACCTACCCTATAAATTTTGTAATTTTTGAAAAATATTCAGTAGGGTTTCCAAAAATAACAAGTTTGGGGCAGAAAGTAAAGTGGAGAAAATCTCCAAAAATTCTCTAGCAAGGTAGGGAATATTTTTGCATATTTGGGTTACATACTTGTTAGAGATCTTCCCTGAATTTTTGTAGAATTTTTGAAAAAGGTTTTGACCTACTTCCTTTGGAAAGCTAGGGTTTTGGGGTTTTCGGCAGAAAATAAATCAGGGGAAAAGTCAAATATTTTCCTAACAAGTCACCCAATATTTTTGCATAAGTAGGTTCTACACTAGATGGGGATCACTCTGGAATTTTTGGGGAATTTTTGAAGTCACCCTTGGTGTAGCTCCTTTGGAAGGCCAGGGTTTAGGCCCCTTTTTGTATTAAGGAAAAGACAAATATTTTGTGAACCTTGAGGGTTTTGGTAATGTGGAATAAAATAGAGGTGCCAAGATCAGAAGGTCCAAATCCAAATCCAAATTTTGGTTTTGTCAAAGAAAATTTTATAGGGCCAAAATTCGGGATGTGACAAACCTTCCCCCCTTAAAATGAATCTCGTCCCCGAGATTCGGGTTGCTCATGGAATAGGTATGGTTATTCTGCTCTCGAAGAATCCTCTCATTTCCAGGGGCTTCCTCTTTTGGCGGGTTTATCCTCTATTTAACCTTGTGACTCTGCTATGGGTGTGGTGTTCTGGCTTGTCCAAACTTTGGAGGGGACATCCCTCACGCGTGAACTCGTGGCTTAGGTCCAAGTCTAGGGAAAACATAAAATGGTGCCTTGCAACGAAACCTTCTGACGAGGGAGTGGGGAGTTCCAGGGTCAACAATAATTATTGCAAGTTTAGCGTTGGTGGTTCACATACCAAGCATCACATCTGAAGCTTCGTAGGTTCCTTCGGCGGACATGTGGTGGACACGAGCGACTTGAGGTGGCTTGATTGTTCCGGCGGAAGGGTTGTTGAGGTTGCCATTGTTGTTACTGCCATTGTTGTTCTTGGTCAACGGGCAATCAGCTATGTAGTGCCCTTTCTTGCCGCACTTAAAGCAGGAATTTTCCCTCTTGCAGTCATCCACGAGAGGGCGCTTGTGGTAGAATTCGCTTCGGGGGTATCCTTCCTTTCGGGGTGGGGTCCAGGTAGTTGGAGGTGCAGGGGCCTGTGAGTTGGGTGGCCAGGTACGTGGCTTCTTGTGAGTTTCCTCTGGCTGGTGTTTGCGGGACTCAAACTTCTTCTTGTGGGAATCATAGATGGTGCGGTGTTCCTTCTCTGAAATCAGTGCGGTGTTTACCATGGCTTGAAAATCTGGAAACTGTAGGACGCTGAGCTGTGTCTTGATGGCCTGGTGCATTCCATGGAGAAATCTGTCCTTCTTCTTCTCATCTGTGTTGACGTCATCAGGGGCATAGCGGGCAAGGTCGTTGAACTTGGTCAGGTACTCGCTTACAGTTGAGTTGCCTTGAGTGAGTGCTAGGAGTTCTTGCTGCTTCATCTTCATAAGGCTTGAGGGTATGTAGGCCTTGCGGAAGATTTCTTGGAATTCGGCCCAGGTGATAGTGGTTCCATTTCCTCTCATATCTTTCTGATTATCCCACCACACATCGGCTGGTCCTTCAAGATAGTGAGTGACGAAAGGTACCTTGTCTTGTCCATCAACGCGAGCGATTTCTAACTTCTTTTCCATGGTACGGAGCCAATCATCTGCTTCGAGTGGGTTGGTGGCCTGCGAGAACTGGGGTGGCCGAGTGCGCTGGAAGTCTTGCAGCATGGACCGGGTCGGGCGAGGGGCGTTCTGTGCTTGCATGTAGGTGCCAAATTCTCTCATGATTTGAGTCATGTACAGCTGGTGGCGTTCATCCATCATCAACAATAGCTGGCTTGGAGTTGGTTCCTGTGGGGTTGGCGGCTGTTGGGGCATTGGGTCCATGCCGACTTGTTGGGCTGAACGGCGGATTGGGGTTCCTTGGCTGCCACTTGTACCTGTGTTGGGCCTCATCCTGGTTGGTTGAAGGTGGGGTTGACGGGTGCCATGAGCTTCCATAAGGGGAGAGAGAAATGCAACACCCAAGAAGATCCAAATAAAAGCAAGAGATAAAACCAAGGCGTTTTTATACAATGGAGAGTTGGGTTACATGACACATGGTACACAATATTATACGAGGAACAAGCCATTACTCCTACATTATTCACGTGCACGTCGGACTACGCGATCGTCGACTACGATACACAACTAGGATGCAAGCGCTAATGCTCCCGAGGCTAGCGTCTAGAGCTACATCTTGAGGGGAGTAGCAGGTGCGATGATGTCGATGCCGTTGATGCTCCTTCCCAGCGTTCTGGGGGCGTACGAGGGGAAGGGTGTACCGATGTCGACGCGGGGACACTGGGCCTGAGGTTCCTGAGTGTATCCAGTGAAGAAGCGAGGAGGGGCGCTAGAACTACGGAACGCGGTGGCTCGAGCGGGAGTGGAAGCGAGTTTTGCTCTAAGCTGGTCAAGAGTAAGAGGAAGGTGGGCTGGGTATGGAGGGGTCTGACGAGAAGAGCTAGGTACTGGTGCTCTCACTACCTCGGCTGCAGTTATGCCATTGCGAAGCCTAGGGGGCTGAAGAAGAGTGTCATGTAGATACTGGTGGAGGTGGGAGGTGTACTGGAGTAGGGTGGTGAGTTCTGGAGAGGGATTCCATGGGCCGGGAAAAAGGATATCCCCATTGCTCAAATCCAACCTCGGGAGGTGTGCATAGCGGGTGCACTCCTTCATGCGGGGGTCGTGGGTGCGGAGGAGAATGATGGCATCTGCGGCGACTTCCTGGATGGCTCGGGTCTCCTGGTGGTGGATGCCGGAGGAGAGGGAGTAAGTGTGCCCACGGCCCACGGGCGAGGCGCACAAGTAGACAATGGCGATGAACTCCGAGTGGGTCCCATCAGAACGGGAGGCGAGTACGCGGTATGTCGGGGGCGGAGAGGTTGGGTAGAGGTGTGCCCAAATCTCGCGGAGGAATTGTGGCATGCCGGGAGCGTTCAAGGCGGGGGTTTCTACGGGTAGCTCAAACTTCATCTGTACCAAAGTTAGAAGCCAAAAATGTGAGTTGCAAGGTTAGAAAAACACAAACAGATGGAGAAACAATTAAAAGCAAGCAAAGCAACGTTCGCTATCTAAGGCTCCATTTAGAACTAGGGTATCCTACCGGCAGTTAGGCTCTGATACCAAGCTCTGTGGCACCCCGATCCGGAGATCGAGTTACCCCATATATCAGTCCCAGGAGCACTGAATATATGACAACTTGATAACAGAACATAACCACTTTATTAAGGGTCGGGGGAACCGACGATGGATTACAAGGGTCTCATTACAAGGCTGCGCCCTAGCGCACACAACAGTTTGTACATTATTTATCGAACATGACTTCATCAGAGGGCGTCAGCGGATTGGCGGAAGCATGCGACGAAGAGGGCCTAACTCCACAGGGCTCTGCCTGGATACCGGATCTAGTTCTCGTACAAGGGGTACTCGGCGACGGGGGTAGGAGGATCTGGCCACATGAAAAGCCAGGTGAGTACATGGAATGTACTCGCAAGACATCAATCCTCAATCAACCGTAACCAACGGTCCTATATGGCATGGCATGGGTGTAGGTGCGAGTCCAAGCTTAACGGTTGGACTTAACTTACCTACTTACCTGTGACGAAAACCGTGGCTTATGAGAACGAGTCTCATTTCCACACAACACTATCCACAACACTTATGTTCTCAAGCTTGACCAACTCTGGTCCACTTCGGGGCTTAGCTTTGACCAACTATGGTCCACCTTTCTGCTCATTCAGCTTTGGCCAACTCTGACCACTTAGTGAATTTATTTCTCCGTGTTCGACTGGACTGACTCTAGTGTGACTGGACCCAACACCGTTCCTTAGGTAGGAAACAATACTAGATTCTAGATTTGACACTCTCGAGAGGTTGCAACTTTTATCCACACGTTGGGGTCTAAGCTTGTACCGCCGGTACCGAAGTACTACACCCATCATGGCGACAGCACAAACCTATTCCCCCGTAGCCGTCCGCTCTACCAAGACACTCCTTGTTTAGCTACCGACTTACCACTCGGGCTAAGTCTTATGACGAAGTGAATCCGGCACGTCCCCAACTCATGAGCAACGCCTAGCTCCGGAACCTTCACAAGACTAGCCCCGACCACAACTATGCAGTAACCGACTAGACTTGCCAAGTGGGTAGCATCAAAAGAGGCTCGATAGGCTACTAAGCTACGGTCTGCCCATTTCAACGACGCATGGTTGTGCGGGTGTGTTTGGCGAGTGGCACTATAAGACTCAATCTAGTCGACGGAGGTGGTTATCTTTTTAGTCAATTTTATTCTCAACCACACGACAGCAACAAACGTTAGTCCACAAGATATACATGAGCATAAAATAACCACATAGCAGTTCAGTAAGGTAAAGTAAAGTCAACCGGGCGAGGACGGAGATGTCTCCGGCCAGTAGCAGCCACGGGTCGAGTAAGAAATGAAAATGCCAAAATCAACCGGGCGAGGACGGAGATGTCTCCGGCCAGTTGCAGCCACGGGTTGAGTAAATAAATACGCACACCCCACTCTACGGAAAGTAGACGAGATTCAATCCACGTGGGCGGTGCCCAACATGTATTTAGTCGCCGGCCGGAACTCAACCCACACTTGATGGGTTTATCGTATTGCAGGAAAGTAAAGTTGCTTGGAATAAAAGTACTGAAAGTAGGCGAGATTCAATCCACGCGGGCGGTGCCCAACATGTATTTAGTCGCCGGCCGGAACTCAACCCACACTTGATGGGTTTATCGTATTGAAGGAAAGTAAAGTTGCTTGGAATAAAAGTACTGAAAGTAGGCGAGATTCAATCCACGCGTGCGGTGCCCAACATGTATTTAGTCGCCGGCCGGAACTCAACCCACACTTGATGGGTTTATCGTATTGCAGAAAGTAGAAGTAGCATTAGTCACATGAAATAAGACATGTGGGATGCAACTATCGCGCAAACAAGTAACAAACAAGTTAAATAAGGCATCGATGACTTGGGAACGGATGGTTGGGGGCTGATGGCTTGCCTTCTGTTGTGGGATCAACTTCCACGTCAAAAGTGGGGTTTGGATCTCCTAAAGAAATTTAAAACTAGGGTAAAACTTCAATAAGACATTAAAAGTTCAGTAGGCAATGAATTTCAAATCCATTGAAACCAGTGTCATTGGATAGAGAACTTCAAAACAAAGCCAGTGGAAAAAAGCTCATATTTTTCTGATCATTTTTGAGAGAGATATGAATGTCCAAAGTTTGACCTAAAATCTGCCATTTCAAAAAACAGAGAAAATAGAAAAGAAAACGCTTGGAAATGTTTAAAGGTCTGACGGCCTGGGCCCACTGGCCAGCGGCCCATTAGCCGAACCGGTACGCTCCAGGAAAAAAAGAAAAGGAACAGAGGGGAGGGAGTCACCGTCGCCGGCGTGCTCACCGTCGAGGACGAGGGCGTCGATACCGGCGATCCTAGGGCAAGGTGAGGGTGGCTACGGGCTCCGGGGAGCTTGGATTGGGTGAGGGGAGAGGTGTGGGCGGCGGGGTGGCTCTGGGTGAGGAATTGGTCGGTGACCGAGCGGCGGGGACGCGCTCGTCGCCGGCGCTCCGGTGCTCCCCGGGAGCTAGTGTTTGGTGGAGAAGGGCTCAGGGGGAGGGGATGGTGGTGCCGTGCTGGGCTGCTGCCGGGGGCTCCTTTTATAGCCCTCCACGGTGGGGGTCCGGGCGAGGCTGTCGGTGAGGTGTCGAGGCGGTGGAGGCCGGGCAGGGACTTGACGACGGGCGGCGCGCCGAGGGTTTGGTGGCCAGGCGTCGCAGACGACGGGATTCTCGCGTCCGTGGATAAGCTTGGGGCGGCGTGGCGCGTGCTGGCGGTGGGGGTCCGTGCGACCGTGGCGAGGTGGCGGCGTGTGGAGGCTGGGGCAGAGGGGAAAGCGACGGACGGCGCGTCGACTGCGTAGCGGCAGGGGTGTTGTTCGGGGTGGAGCTGCTCCTGGACGACGGGATTCGCGGGCGGGCGTCCAGTGCGGCCCTGTGAGGGGAGGGGCCAGCGGTGGTGCAGTGCACGGCGCGTCGTCTAGCGGACCGTGGCGTGCGGGCGAGGGAGGGGAACGCGTGGGTGCTGGAGTCGATGGAGGAGGTGGGGAAGGCAGGGGAACACGAGGGGAGGCGAGGGGGAGGTCACCGGCGGCGACCATAAAGGGGCGGCGCCGTCGGGTGCGCATGCCCATGTCATGGCCATGCCGACATC
>QRDG01001003.1:195435-582392 GCA_012064385.1 Puccinellia tenuiflora
CGTACATGTTTGATCAAACCCACAAGCCACAAAGGCAAAGGATCTCACAACACGACCCTTCCCTTCACTACAACATTGAATAGGGAGCCACCCATCTGAGACTAATCCACGTAGGGAGCCCGGCCGAAACTTCGTTGTGGGCCCAAAGGTTGCGAGGACAGCTTCGGGAGGAGCACTCATACGATTGCCCTCCTTCGACATGCGGTTAACGCTCATGCCGCAAACCTATATGCGCCCCCCAAGTTGTAACCTCTCATCTTGCAGTAACATGCATATGCGTATGTCCAAATAAACACCCAAACTAGTTTGTGGCTCCCTAAACAATGTAGCAGATCCGGTACTAAGTTGAGGGGGGTTCCATAAGTCTTCCCACGTGTGGGTAGTGCGCTTAGTCTTGGATAAGCGGAAAAGAACTCGGGTCCTAGGCGACACTAGCGGAACAAATCACCATAGCTGGCCTCCCGCTGGCACCTTATCTTTATTAATATAAGTTCACCCACATAACAGGTCTTCATTAATTAAACTATACCATCTAAACATCAGCAATGTATAAGGACTCCACAAGCAACTCCTAAGCATGCACTACGACTCACAAGGCCAACAAGGTAAACAAACAACAGGTTAATAGGATATGAGGGGTGTGGCTTATCATGGCTGCAAGGTAAACATGTGAATAGGATCGAGACACAAGCGTCGTAACATAAGGATAGCAAGGAACAAAAGGTAGGAGACGGAAAAAACAAGCAAAGATAGTGAGTGAGTAGTGCTTGCCTGCAATCCGGTAGAGGTAGCAGAACCTGTTGTTTCTCACATCAACTCAACGTCCTATTCCCGAAGAAGCAACGAACACTGGAAGCGCAAAAGATGCATCTTACTACTATGGCAAAAGAAGCGGCATGTTGATGACAATGCACGCATGACATCGCAAAACATGAGAGATGCAACTTAACCAAATTAAACGGAACCGAGATTCCGACTTTTAAATATATGGTTCAAGTTATTTTTCTAAACATCAAAATTAAATGTTGATTTAAGAAGGAGGAACAAGGCATGGGTAAGCTAATCAAAATTAAATGGAATAGAGACATTATTTAAATTAACCCCTTCACATTCCATATTTAATTATTTAGGTGATATAAAAAATACAACTAAAGTGCAAATATATGATGCAAACATGAAGCATGGATGTCATATTATTATTCCTTGCATTTTTCTGATAAATATAGACATTTCATTTGTATTATTTGCTTTTGCAAAACAAAAGATATGGTAGATACGAATTGGCATATTTTCTGCAAAAAGAATAAAAGACAAGAAAGGTGGCCAACATGAAGCATGGATGTCATATTAATATTCCTTGCATTTTTCTGATAAATATTGACATTTCATTTGTATTATTAGCTTTTGTAAAACTAAAGATAGGGTAGATACAAATTGGCATATTTTCCGTAAAAAAGACAGAATCGAGAGGGGAAAAGGGGAAGAAGGTGCGGCTCACCTCGGGGGGCCGATGGCGAAGAGAACAGGCTCGAGGACGACTGGGACAAGCGGTAGACGACGAGGATGACGACGGCGACCTTGGAGTTCCCGTGGACGGCGTAGTCGACGGAGACCTTGGCAGCTCCGGCTCCGGTTCTTCCGTGTAGTCGACGAAGACGAGGGAGGCACAGCTCCTAGACATCATGGAACAATGCGAGGCTTCCAGTAGCCAAGCAGACGAGGACGGCCATGCTGACCGTGGCGTTCGGAGCGCCAGCCACGGGGAGTGGAGGAGGAAAGGAAACGGGATCCGACGTGGGGGACACGAAGCAGTGGAGTTATTTATAGCGGCTGGACATGCTCTCTTGGATTGGGGAGGCTCGATATGGTGGAGCACTTGAGACTTCGGGCTCGGCCATGGTGACCTCGGAAGGGGAAGAAAGAGCAGATGGGAGAGAGGAGGAAGGTGACGGCGCGAGGAGGGGAAAGAGCTAGGGTTCGCGTGGCCTCGAGGGAGCGGCTTTATGTAGGGGAGGGGGAGAGAGGTGTGGTGGTGGAGGGATGACGTCGGCCATGGGGAGCTCACGCGAGGCGCGTGCTCTTGAGGAAGACGACAACGAGTATGTGGTGGTGCTGGGTGATACGCCTCAAACGTATCTATAATTTTTGAGTGATCCATGCTAGTTTTGTGATATTGTCACACGTTTTTACTGTCAATTATATCGTTTTTATGCATTTTGTCGGACTAACCTTTTGACAAGATGCCCAGTGCCAGTTCCCTATTTTTGCTGTCTTTTTGTTTCAGAAATTTACTTCTGGAAATATTCTCGGATCGCGCTGGAAATTTACGGGGAATTTTTATTTGCCACGACGAAGTACCAGACCAAAGGAGAGCTGGAGGGGAGGCCCACAGGGCACGTCCGCCCCCCTGCCGCGGGTCAAGGTGGACCCACGGGTGGGGCCCGCCCCTGCCCCTGGGACCTCGCCTCGACGCCCTCTGACGCCTATAAATTGCCTTTTACCCTAAAAACGTCGAGGCGGCCATTAGTTTCCAGAAACTCGACCCCGACGCACCGTCACCGAAAACCCTAGTTCGGGGTCCAATCTGAAGCTGATCCCGGCACTCTGCCGGAGGGGAGATCGATCCTGGAGGGCTCTTCATCGTCATGCCTTCCTCTGGGATGATTTGTGAGTAGTCTCACCTTGGACTATGAGTCCATGGCAGTAGCTAGTTGGTAGTCTCTCTCTCGTGTGCTTCATGTCTTATGATCTTGTGAGCTGCCTAACATGATCAAGATCGATTATTGTAATGCTATGTGATGTGTTTGCTGGGATCCGATGGATTATGAAGTTATGTTCAGATTGTGCATGATTCTTATATGAGTAATTTATGTTCTTGCATGCTCTCCGATGTGCGTAGTTACTTAGGCCAAGTGATTGTGTGTATCTCCAAGAGAGGGTATTTATGCTAGATAGTGGGTTCATGCCCCCTTTTGTTCCTGGTCACGAGTGACAGAAACGTCTAAGGGCGAGGGTGTGATGTTGCTACTAAGGGTAAAACAGCGGTGTTAATGTCTCTTTTGATATTATTATTGCTTACTTGATGCACTTTACTTAATGCAATTGTTTGTTGTTTGCAACTTAATACCGTTGGGTGAAAGGCTGGATAGCAATCCCACGGTGGACTTTTTAGCCAAAGACGCAGTTGGACTCAATGGTCTTTGTTCCTTGTCGTGATGCCTCCATAAATATTATCTTGTCCTTTTTTCATAGCTAAATTGGGTTTGTGTCATGATCTTGTCAATTGCCTAGCTGTAATTCGTTCACCCATCACATGCATATTTTATTTAGTTGAGAGACTCCACTAGTGAACCCATGGCCCCCGGTCCATCTTTCTACATTGTTTACAACCTCATTTACTTGCTTTTAATCATCATTACTCCTCTGGTCACTTTTCATATTTCATCTATTTCATCATACAATTAACCGCTTTGTTTTTTGCGAGACCGGAAAGATTGACAACCTTTCCGCCGTTGGGGGCAAAGTATTTTGGTTGAGTGTGTGCAAGTCCAGAGATCTTCAACATTCACCTCATTGTTGATTTCAACGTCCTACTGGTTCGATAAACCTCAGTTCGTTAAACGAGGGAAAACTGCTACTAGCTGCAATTCCGCCTCGCTTGGGGCACCAACCAACTTATTTTAATACAGTTGCAAGCTCTTTTCTGGAGCCGTTGCCAGGGACTTTGGAGCTACAGCAAGGGGAGTCTCATACTCTCAATCTCTTTACTTTATTTTTGTCTTGCTTTCTTTATATCTCGTTTAGTTTATTTTCCTGTTTCAAAATTTTAAAACCCAAAAAAATTAGTGTAGTCTTTATTCCTGTCTTGTTATTTTATCTTATCGTTATGTCTTCTACTAAAAACACCAAGTTATCTGACTTTACTAGCACTAATAACAATGATTTCATATGCTCTCCAATTGCTCCACCCGCTACTAAAGCGGAATCTTATGAAATTAAACCTGCCTAGCTAAATCTTGTTATGAAAGAGCAATTTTCTGCTGCTAGTACTGATGATGCCGCCTCCCATTTAAATAACTTTGTTGAGTTATGTGATATGAAAAAGTATAAAGAGGTAGAAAGGACATCATAAAACTGAAACTTTTCCCTTTCTCTTTGAGAGGGAGAGCAAAAGAATGGTTATTGTCTTTGCCTAAAAACAGCATTGATTCTTGGATTAAATGCAAAGATGCTTTTATTGGAAAATATTATCCACCTGCTAAAGTCATACAACTAAGGAGTAACATTATGAACTTTAGACAATTTTATAACGAACATGTTGCTCAAGCTTGGGAGAGAATGAAATCTATGGTTAAGAATTGTCCCACGCATGGATTAACTATGTGGATTGTTATCCAAACTTTTTATGCAGGTTTGAATTTTCTTCAAGGAACCATTTGGACTCGGCCGCGGGAGGCACCTTCATGTCCACAACATTAGGTGTAGCAACTAAACTCTTGGATGAGATGATGACAAATTATTCACAATGGCACACCGAACGAGCTCCAAGTGGTAAGAAGGTAAATTCTATTGAGGAAATCTCCTCTTTGAGTGATAAGGTTGATATGATTATGTCTATGCTTGCTACCAATCATTCTAATATTGATCCTAATAATTTTCTACTTGCTTCATTAATTGCCCAAGAAAAGGATCAAGTTTATGTTAATTTTCTTAATGGAAACAACTTCAACAATAATGCTCATCGAAATAATTTTGGTAGTAACAACTATAAGCCTTATCCTCCCAATAATGGCAACTTTTATGGTAATTCCTATGGTAATTCTTATAATCCTAATAATAATGTGTCCTCTGATCTTGAAAATATTTTAAAGGAATTTATCACTTCGCAAAAAGCTTTTAACAAAACTGTTGAAGAGAAGTTGGAAAAACTGGATAGTCTAGTCTCTAAAGTAGACGTTCTTGCTCATGATGTTGAAATTTTGAAAATTAGAACCACTCCAAGTCAAGAAAAACATACTGAATCTTTAAATGCTATCTCTCTTCAAATTAATGAAAATGAAAGGATGATGGCTCTCTTGAAAGCTAGGTGGGCTAGAGAGGCTGAAGAAGCTAGAATTGCTGAAATGAATAGGAAAACTGTTAAATTTTATACTATCCAAACCACTAAAGAGGATCCTCCTAGTTTATTTAAAGGTGATGAAATTGATTTTGATAATTCCAATCTTACTGAAGTCATTAAGTTCCTACAGAAACTTGCTAAGATACCGGATGCTAGTAAAATAAATCTTGCCTTTACCAAACACATTATCGATGCTCTTATCAAGGCTAGGGAAGAAAAACTAAAGCTTGAAACCTCTATCCCTAGGAAGTTAGAAGATGGTTGGGAACCCACTATTAATATGAAAATAAATGACTTTGATTGCAATGCTTTATGTGATCTTGGTGCAAGTGTTTCTGTTATGCCTAAAAGTTTCTATAATATGCTTGATTTAAATCCTTTGGAAGAGTGCTATTTAAATGTTCATCTTGCTGATTCTTCTAAAAAGAAACCTTTGGGTAGAGTTTATGATGTCCTTATTGTTGTTAAATATAAGTATGTTCCCGTTGATTTTATTGTTATGGATATTGAGTGCAATGCTTCTTGTCCTATTATTTTAGGAAGACCGTTTTTGAGAACTATTGGTGCTATTATTGAGATGAAAGAGGGAAATATAAGGTTTCAGTTCCCCCTTAAAAATGGATGGAACACTTCCCTAGAAAGAGAAAGAAGTTTCCTTTTGAATCAATAATAAGGTCAAGCTATGCTCTTGATGTTGCAAAGGCCTCCGAAAAAACTTGATATTTGGCATTGCGTCTAGCTAAAAGGCGTTAAAGAAAAGCGCTTGTTGGGAGGCAACCCATCTTTTATTTTCAGTTTGATTTTTGATTTTCTTGAGTCATGAAGTTATTACCTCTGTAGCAACTTCATTTTATCTTTTTCTTTTGGTTTTTTGTGCCAAGTTTAGCCTGTAATGCATTGAAAGTGCGAGGTATTGTGTTGCTGTCCAAAAACAGATTCTGTGCGCCTGTTGCACACAAATCCTAAAATCGACAGAATTTTTTCTTTTTTCTGATAATTTTTGACCGCGAGCCGGATGATTTTATATATCTTTCGTTAGTTTTAAGGTTTTTGATTTGAGCTGCAGAAGTGCCTCGAAAAATCCCATCTTTACAGACTATTCAAATTTTGACGGATTCTGGTTTTATTTTGCATTTGTCTCTTTACCATCGTCATATGTTATACTCTAGGGGTGGAGTGCCACATTGAGGCTTAGTAAACAGTAGCTAATACCCAATTAAGTTTGTTTGCAATTTGTCATGAGTTGAACACATGTGCATTTTAATTTATGAGCACTAACCTTCTAATCAAATTATGAGAAGTTTTGTGTGAAGCGAGTTTTTAAGTTCCAAAGGAGAGGAATATGAAGAAATCGAGGATAGATCAGAGCTCAAGCTTGGGGATGCCCCCATGGCACCCCCTCTGAATATCAAGAACTATCAAGAGTCAAAGCTTGGGGATGCCCAAGGCATCCTCTCATCTTCATCGACTATCATAAGGTCGTCTTCGTTGAACTTCGTTTTTATCAATTTACATATTATGTGCTATGCTTGGAGCATCTTTTTACTTTCAGTTTTGTTTGTTTGTTTGCTGGTCATATCTTTGTTGGATCCTAGCTTTATTTGTGTGGGAGAGAGACACGCTCCGCTTTTTCGTTTGAATACTCCTTTGCTTCGCTTATATCTTTTTGAGTATTCTTAGCTACTGTCTGTTTTCTAGTAAGCTCTCGCTTTTAGCTTTTATCTTGTTTAGAGCTGCTAGTTGTTAAGTTAAACTCTCTTGTTCTTCACTTATACTTGTTGGAGAGTTGTTGTTGAAAAATTGCTTGAATTGTCAATGCGACAAAATGCTATTTGTGTGATGATAGAATAAAATGAAAAGCCTGCATAGTTTTGTAGATCATGGTGTGGATACTTGATGCTTCTCAATTGTTTTGAGATGTTAAGTTGAATGCTTAAACTTGCTGGTTATTTGAGTGGAATTGATTAGTAAAGAAATTTGGTTGAAAGCTTGAAATTGTGTGGTTTTTCACAGTTGTTAATTCATAGTGCTAATCTTTCCATCAAAAGAATTGTTTGGTCAACAAGGGAGACGGTGTAGAGTTTCTATGGTTATGACCGGTAAATGTCTTATGTTGTTCTGTTACCGGTTATTGTTAGATGTTTGCTTCAAACACCCTTTTTGCTAAGCCTAAAAATTCGTACTGACTGTATGGTTCACTCATGCATCCAATCCCCAAAGCCAAACTTTCTTGCCAGCTGAGTCCACCATATCTACCTATGCATGGTATTTCCTACCATTCCAAGTAAATTTGTCATGTGCTACCTTTAAAAATTCAAAATACTTCTTCTTTGTGCCTCTGTTTTTAAGCTCATGAGGGAGCAGTAGAGAGCTATATATAACTTGTGACAAGCGAGGTCATTTCCCCCCTTTCACCCGGTGTTGATGGATTACGTCTTCACTTGAATCAACCCGAGAGCAGCTTAAGCAAAATATAAATATAACTCACAATTCTCCTCCGCGCAATGCAAATCTGAGAAATCAGCCCAAACATTGGACAGTGGTGAAACCAAGGAGAAAGAAGAGCGTACTCGCTCTTCTAAGAACCAGCTGCTCTCACAAGTCTAAAAACCTTGCTTGTCATGAGGGACTAGATAGCTTCTCTGTTGTTAAGTCATTGACGAAAGCATGCATACCTCAAAATCATTTTATTTCTGTTTTAAAAACCAAAAAGCTCTAGCACATGACTAATCCCTGCTTCCCTCTGCGAAGGGCCTTTCTTTTACTTTAAATGTTGAGTCAGTTTTTCCTTCTCCTTCTATCTCCACAAAAAGCAAACATCTAGCATTGACCCTGGGTATCGTTGAGCATATTACATTATCAAGATTAAACATGAATCTTTATATTGTCTTTATCTATAAGATAAGCCGTTGGAAGTTGAAGCTCTTTGCTAATGCTTACATCTTCCTTTGTGTTGATTCTCAAACACTTTTGTCATGGAATTATTATCCTTGTGAATTAGTAAAATATGTTGATCACATTGTTTTCATGTCTTTGACATACTATTTATGAAAGGTTTTGCTTGGATGATTCAACTTGTTTATTCATTGCTTTCTTGCTATCAATTATAGACAATTGTTTTGTATCTCTTCATTCACATCCTTTGATTTGCATTACTATCTTGATCAAGATTGTGTTGGTTGCATGTCTCATCAAAAATTATTTGTTATCACTTACCTACTCGAGGACGAGTAGGAGTTAAGCTTGGGGATGCTGATACGTCTCAAACGTATCTATAATTTTTGAGTGATCCATGCTAGTATTGTGATATTGTCACATGTTTTTACTGACAATTATATCATTTTTATGCATTTTGTCGGACTAACCTATTGACAAGATGCCCAGTGCCAGTTCCCTGTTTTTGCTGTCTTTTTGTTTCAGAAATTTACTTCTGGAAATATTCTCGGGTCGCGCTAGAAATTTACGGGGAATTTTTATTTGCCACGATGAAGTACCAGACCAAAGGAGAGCTGGAGGGGAGGCCCACAGGGCAGGTGCGCCCCCCTGCCGCGGGTCAAGGTGGACCCGCGGGTGGGGCCCGCCCCTGCCCCTGGGACCTCGCTCCGACGCCCTCCGACGCCTATAAATTGCCTTTTACCCTAAAAACGTCGAGGCGGCCATTATTTTCCAGAAACTTGACCCCGACGTGCCGTCACCGAAAACCCTAGTTCGGGGTCCAATCTGAAGCTGATCCCGGCACTCTGCCGGAGGGGAGATCGATCCCGGAGGGCTCTTCATCATCATGCCTTCCTCCGGGATGATTTGTGAGTAGTCTCACCTTGGACTACGGGTCCATGGCAGTAGCTAGTTGGTAGTCTCTCTCTTGGGCTTCATGTCTTATGATCTTGTGAGCTGCCTGACATGATCAAGATCGATTATTGTAATGCTATGTGATGTGTTTGCTTGGATCCGATGGATTATGAAGTTATGTTCAGATTGTGCATGATTCTTATATGAGTAATTTATGTTCTTGCATGCTCTCCGATGTGCATAGTTACTTAGGCCAAGTGATTGTGTGTATCTCCAAGAGAGGGTATTTATGCTACATAGTGGGTTCATGCCCCATTTTGTTCCCGGGCACGAGTGACAGAAACATCTAAGGGCGAGGGTGTGCTGTTGCTACTAAGGGTAAAACAGCGGTGTTAATGTCTCTTTTGATATTAGTATTGCTTATTTCATGCACTTTACTTAATGCAATTGTCTGTTGCTTGCAACTTAATACCGTTGGGTGACAGGCTGGATAGCGATCCCACGGTGGACTTTTTAGACAAAGACGTAGTTGGACTCAACGGTCTTTGTTCCTTGTTGTGATACCTCCATAAATATTATCATGTCATTTTTGTCATAGCTAAATTGGGTTTGTGTCATGATCTTGTCAATTGCCTAGCTGTAATTCGTTCACCCATCACATGTATATTTTATTTACTTGAGAGACTCCACTAGTGAACCCATGGCCCCCGGTCCATCTTTTTACATTGTTTACAACCTCATTTACTTGCTTTTAATCATCATTACTCCTCTGGTCACTTTTCATATTTCATCTATTTCATCATACAATTAACCTCTTTGTTTTCTGCGAGACCGGAAAGATTGACAACCTTTCCGCCGTTGGGGGCAAAGTATTTTGGTAGAGTGTGTGCAGGTCCATGTCTGTTGAAGGTCAAGCGCCATAGATCTTCAACATTCACCTCGTTGTTGATTCCAAAGTCCTATTGTTTCGATAAACCTCGGTTGGTTAAACGAGGGAAAACTGCTACTAGCTGCAATTCCGCCTTCGCTTGGGGCACCACCCAACTTATTTTAATACAGCAGCATTGGGCTGAGGTGAGAGCTGGGCCGGCTTTCGGCCGAAGTGGAGAGAGGAGAGTGATGGGGGGATACTTTCCGGGTAGGTCAATAGATTCGGAAAGTGAACCCGCCAAGACCAAGGAGGCCCAAGCCGGGTTACACTTCAAACAACATGGGCTGGACAAGGAACAAGCCGGCCAGCCCGTTACGAGTTAGCAGAAGGGAAAGAACACGGCAAACACTAGTCCCAATACAACCCGGAGTATCAACTTGGAAGATGAAGACCTAGAGTAGGACTCCGTGTTCGTGTGTAACTTGGCACAAGTTGTAAGTCCAGGGACCCGACCGCCTTTATAAGGAGGGCCCTGGACGCTAGATCGTTAAGCTCTCAAGTCCCACAAATCCCGTAGTCTCCGGCTCTCAAGTTAGAGAAGTCAGAACCTTGTAATCGACATCAAGTCCAAAGCAATAAAGAACAAGCAGGAAGTAGGTCTTTACCTCTATCCAGAGGGGCCGAACCTGGGTAAACTCCTTGTCCCCTCGTCGAGATTAACCAACTCCTATGTCCTAGTCACCAATGGCCCCACAACCTAGCTTCCCGGAGGAAGTACTTGCCGTGACAACCCCATGACAGTTGGCGCCCACAGTGGGGTAGGTGATGAAAGGAGTCGAGATCATGGGAGAAGCTCGCCGAGGTATGGAGAAGCTCGCAATCGGCAGGGTCTGCACCAACCAGTACGGCGAGACCGAGATCGACGACTACAGGTGGAGCTCTGAGATGGATGAAGTTGAGGAAGGCTACCAGCTCATCTTCGGCAAGATCAACGTGTTCGTTAACATGGTCAACGTCTCAGGTAACCGTGTTAACGGGTTGGATTCTCTTTCAGAAGCAATAGCTATCATTGAGTCCGATGGAGAGGAGTCCGTTGGTACATCACAAGTCGGCATAGTTGCTGACCAAAAGGAGCCGGAGATGCTGCTAGAGCCGGGTTCAGAGCCAGACTACGATGCAGATTCAGAATCAATTCTACCACTGTTTGAAGATCGACTCGGATAAGGAATTGAGGAAGAGTACGTGCAGTAACGAATACGTCCACGTCATGTTGGGTGTACATGTCCGGACCAGACAATGGTGGAGAACGCGGTGGAGGGAGTCAGTTTGACCCCAACTTACTGACAAAGGAGATCACGACGGATAACGCAGCGACTCGTGCAGAAGAGTTGATCGCAGCTCGTCAAGCAATAGAGAAGCAGTTGGCAGATGTCGCAGAGGCAAATCGGAAGTTGGCAGCGGACCAAGCCCTTGTACAAGCAGAACAAACTCGCATACAAGCTGAACAAGCTCGCATACAGGCAGAGCATGAACGCGTACAATCGCCAGCAGGAGTTCACGTCAATTCAGCAACGGAGGACTCGGAGCCGGCTGCACGAAGGAGTTAACATAAATCCAACCAATTTGTTTGAGACACCAACAGGTCCAGCTGTAGGAGCTGGAGGATAAGCACCCGGAGTAGGAGCAGCACCACCACCACCACAACCGCCACCAGGAGGAAACGGAGGAGTCGGAGCAGGAGCTGGAGCCAATGGACCACCACCACCTGGAGGAGGAGTCGGCGGTATGGGTCCGCCACCGCAAAGGTTCCATACACCTGCAGGGCACTACTCAAATCCAATGGACAACGTACACGCAGCAACTATGGTATTGGACAGAATCCCGCTTATGGAAAATCCAACGGGTCAGGAGGCACGACTCGCCATAGATAAGTTAAAAACAACATTGGCTCAGCAAGCTCTTTACCCCAACTTCCCAGACGCTAGCAGACTTCATTCAACTCCATATAACTCTCGAACAAGGAGTCGACACGACGAGTCTCATGCGGCCGGGTCGATGAGTGCAAGGCACCGCGAGTTGGCCAGGAATCAACCGCATGTGCCGACTACTTCAGAAGCTCAAAGAAGAGTTGATGAAGAGCTGCCGCGGCCAGAGCCCCAGAAGCCGGAGGGGCCGGAGGGCCAGCGCTAGCAGCAGTGGCAGTTATCCAGCCGACTCGTGCAATCATAGAGGTAAACTCGCCTGGAAGTTCACCTTCCTTGACGAGTCCTGAGTGTTTGTTAGAAGCCATCAGAGCCGAGTCCTTCCCCAGCAGCTTCAAAGAGCCTCGCAAGGTTGGCAACTACGAGCCCAATATGGATCCAACTTCCTGGCTTAGCAGTTACGAGATGGCAATGAGTATTCGCAATGCAACTGGAAATTTGAGTGCAAAATTCATGTATCTCATGATGGATGGAGCAGCTTAGGTTTGGATGAGAAATTTACCCCCTAGGTCAATCAACTCGTGGGAGCAGTTGAAGGCCGCTTTCATTCAAAACTTCCAGGGAACTTGCAAGAAATTGAGTACCATTGAGGACTTGGAGAGATGTGTCCACACTACTAGGAAACACCTCATCTATGGCGCACCAAAATAGGCATTCTGTGGCGCATCCAGGAAATGGTGGGATGCGCCACAGAAATATCGCCACTAAAATATAATTCTGTGGCGCACCCCCATGGTGCGCCACAGAAATACCAAGATTCTTTGGCGCACCAGCGACAGTGCGCCACAGAAATATATCTGTGGCGCATCTGCCCACCATGCGCCACAGAATTGCATGCGCCACAGAAAAATAAAAAAGTGCGCCACAGAATAATTTAAATGTATTTTCAATTTTCTGCTGCCTGCTGTACAAATACAGGTATATTACAGAAAATACGAGTATATTACGGGAAATACAGGTATATTACAGGAAACAGGAAATACAGGTATATATTATAGGAAATACAGGTATATCACATTACTTATAGCCCGAGATACACAATTTTTACACAAGTATGATACAAAAGTTCATCGTGTCACACAATAATTACAAGTGCCGAATTTTTAACATCGTTTCACATTACACATGAATAGGTCACACCGCCTACAGTAGGATCCGTGATGATGGTGAGGAAGAGCGGGGAGGACGATCATGGATCCTTCTTCTTCGTCGGCGCCGGGAACGGTTTGCAGCCCTCTTTCGTCGTCCACGTCCTGGTGTCCTGCTGAGCCTCTAGGATTTCTTCGATCTCCCTCTTACGCAACCCTAGAGATGGATTGGGATATAAATATATTGATTAATAATACAAATCTAAGTGGACAAGTCTATAATAAAGAAAATAAAGAAGCACTTATTGCTATACCTCTGACGTTGTGTAAGGACCCCCGATGATTGGTGACATCTTCGACGATGATTTGGGATAACTGCACCTGGATGCGATGAAAGTCTTCTCTAATATCGGCATCGGTGACCGCACATTTGGTCCATTCTTGGAGGCTAGATGGCAACTTCAATTTCTCAGCATCCCGGACAAACCCTTTAAGGTGATGGAGGGCGTAGAAGGCCTCCTTCACGCTACCAGACTTCTGCTTCATGCAGCAGAACTTGGTCACATGATTGAAACGGTGTGTGCCGTCATTGCTGAAAACTTGTTGCTTCTTTTCGAAGGGGCCTCCCTTTTTGGTGTAGCCCTCGAGAGCCTCATCGAGAACACCCTTTATCTTGGTGTAGTCTTTCTTCTTATCCAAACTCCCCGAGTCAAGATAAGTGGCACTGGACCACCTCGGGTTCAGGACGACGAGTGTGCAGTACTTGTTCCTGCTCAACACAATTGAAACGAAATGTTGGAAAGGATCAGCAATGGAACAAATCTACAAGAAAGCATAAGTTACGACGGCGGCGAGCGGATGTGTACTTACTCGGGAAAGAAAGGCAGAAGAATGTTGTTCTTCCTCTTGTTGGTCAGCATGAAACTCCGGAGGTACTCTGTCGCCTTGGTCCGTGTCGCTGATCCTTCCACCAGCTGGCAGTCATGCATGTAGTAGGGATCCGCTACCGCGACGGACTGGGTATTATCTCTCTTGATCTTCATTGCCATAACGAGCACGTATAGACAGACCAAGTTATAGTCCAGCCGTCTAGAGTGAAAGAGATTGAAGACGTCCTCGTACGCTATGAAGAACGGATTCGCGGGGGCATCATGGATGAAGTCCAAGTCCATTGGCACCCTGACCGTGAACACCAGGTAATTTGGCTCCTTGTCTTGAAGAAGGAGACGCTCTAGCACCAAGACAGATTCATGCAAAGCGTGCATGGATCCACGTGCGAGGCAGTGCAGCTCTGGAGGCAGTATTGCTTTACCAGCTTCATGAACTCGGGTCAAGCCAACAACCGCTCGGGGTGATACCGTGTCTTCATGACCTCGGATAGTCTTAGGAGCTGGCTGGCTCGCAGAGGCGCCTGGCCCCCTCTTTCTCTTATTGTTCTTCTTCATAATCTCCGGGGGTGGTGAGGGTGGTCGGGGTGCGGACTCCGGGAAAACTGTCTTACGTAGTGTACCAGGGCTGAAAATGGTAGACGGTAATTTGCGTGGAGGTTGATCGTCGGCCTCCGGAGGCGTGACTTGAGATAAACCCTGGAAGTCCAGGCGCTGCGTGCATGTACTGGGACGAGCAGGTTGATCGCCTTGAGCGCGGAAGGGTTCTTCATCCATAGGAGGCATGAACATGTAGGCGATGGCGCCAGTGTTGAGGTAGCCCTTGACGTCGACATCATCACCATCGTCGTCGTTGGCATCAAGTTGAGGTGCATTGGGAGCGCCTTTGGATGGTTGCGGTACAGGCGCTCCCAACAGTTTTTGGTGGCGACTGCTGGTGGCGACGACCGTCGGTTCCTTCTGGGTGGCGGTGATGGCTGCAGGCTTCGAGGAGGGCCGAACGATTGGGGGCCTCGAGGGCCGAATGATCGGGGGCCTCGAGGTGGCACCGGTGGTGCGCCTTAACCCTAGAAGACCAGTCCCAAGACGAATCTGGGTCTTCGGCCATTTCATCGGCCACTTGATGCAATCTTTAAGGACCATGTGATCCTCGTCGGCTCCCGGAGGTTGAATGTGGGGTCGACGTCGCGAAACTCAGGCACTATCGTAACCAACCTGACCCTCATCACGTCCTCGTCCATTTTATTGTGGTGCATATCGCGGTTCATTGGTTGTACGACAGTGCCCTGAGCACAGTCCTTCAACTCGCCGCCGGGCACCAACCTATGCAGTAGTATGCAAGGCATGTCCTGAGTCAAAACATGTTGGGCATCATGAGATGGCAATCATCATAGGCATAGTTATAGAAGATTCCGCGGACTAACTAATTAGTTACCTGGGTGATGGCGTCGAGCTCGGCAACTGTTGAGACAAGGGCGCCGGTGCCGGCGGCCGGCCTATCATTCTCCGGCCACTCGGTTGCATTATGAAGCACAGCCGCCGCCGGCTGCGGCTCGGTATCTTTCGGGGTAGGGGGCGTCGTTGCGTTGGGCTGTGGGGTCGTCAGGTCCGGCGACACGTTTTGGTTCATGATGGAGTTGCTGCCGCTGACGCTGGGCACGTATATCGGCCCCTGTCGACCAGCCGCATTCCAAGCAGCTAACCCCTCCACCAACCCAGCGGGTAGGAAACTTTTCAGCCTCTCGTCCACTAACCGCTCAACCGTGGTGGAGTCCACTTTTTGATTCTCCACTGTCTCCACCTTCTTCCTTAGCTCCACAACCTCGGCTTTATCCTTACTCGGCCTCCTCCTCTCCATTTTTGTCTCGACGTCCGAGTGGTAGTAGTTGATGAACTTCATGCTCGTACCGAAGCCGGACACACGGCCAGCTGACGTCGGCGGCATCGACTTATCCCTACCCTTGTAGGCGTTCGTCGCCCTGTTGAAAGTCGTGTCCCACGGCTCCGTCGACCCCTGGGACGACGGGCCGCCGACCTCAGGGTCAGCCTTCAACTCTGCCTCCTGCAGACAAATTAGGCATTAATTTAGATATTTGGCTTCATTATCTAACTAGATCAACGCAATGGACTTTGAGATATCCGCGGTAATTAAATTCCTTACCAGATACTTCTCAAAATCCTTCACCGCCTCATCGTCGGTAACGAATTCCCCCGTGATCTTGTCCAGATAGTAGCGGGACCGGACAAAGAACCTCGTCTGCTCGTCCGTGATTTTTCCCACGGGTTCTCTTTTCCGAGACGTGCATACTCGGCATCCTCCTTGTCCCAAATGGGCTTTTTTCCTCGGTAACCGCCGCTTCCACAATGGTGGTTACCTATGTTTTGCTCCCGCATGTCCTTCCCCCACTTGGTCCATTTTTTAGCCTCCTCAGTTCTTAAGGACAACTTGAATTCCTCGAACTCTTCTTGGTCGAGCATCGGCTCTTTGGCTTTTATCTCCTCCCAGCTGAGACCCTTCTCAATATTCCGCTTCACCCGGAATTTCCAGCTGGTCAAGGCGGTGCTCATCTTTGAGATGGCTAATCTATCCACCTTTTTGTTGAACGGCTCCGGGAACATGTACCGTTGCGTTGGGCTGTGGGGTCGTCAGGTCCGGCGACACGTTTTGGTTCATGATGGAGTTGCTGCCGCTGACGCTGGGCACGTATATCGGCCCCTGTCGACCAGCCGCATTCCAAGCAGCTAACCCCTCCACCAACCCAGCGGGTAGGAAACTTTTCAGCCTCTCGTCCACTAACCGCTCAACCGTGGTGGAGTCCACTTTTTGATTCTCCACTGTCTCCACCTTCTTCCTTAGCTCCACAACCTCGGCTTTATCCTTACTCGGCCTCCTCCTCTCCATTTTTGTCTCGACGTCCGAGTGGTAGTAGTTGATGAACTTCATGCTCGTACCGAAGCCGGACACACGGCCAGCTGACGTCGGCGGCATCGACTTATCCCTACCCTTGTAGGCGTTCATCGCCCTGTTGAAAGTCGTGTCCCACGGCTCCGTCGACCCCTGGGACGACGGGCCGCCGACCTCAGGGTCAGCCTTCAACTCTGCCTCCTGCAGACAAATTAGGCATTAATTTAGATATTTGGCTTCGTTATCTAACTAGATCAACGCAATGGACTTTGAGATATCCGCGGTAATTAAATTCCTTACCAGATACTTCTCAAAATCCTTCACCGCCTCATCGTCGGTAACGAATTCCCCCGTGGTCTTGTCCAGATAGTAGCGGGACCGGACAAAGAACCTCGTCTGCTCGTCCGTGATTTTTTCCCACGGGTTCTCTTTTCCGAGACGTGCATACTCGGCATCCTCCTTGTCCCAAATGGGCTTTTTTCCTTGGCAACCGCCGCTTCCACAATGGTGGTTACCTATGTTTTTCTCCCGCATGTCCTTCCCCCACTTGGTCCATTTTTTAGCCTCCTCAGTTCTTAAGGACAACTTGAATTCCTCGAACTCTTCTTGGTCGAGCATCGGCTCTTTGGCTTTTATCTCCTCCCAGCTGAGACCCTTCTCAATATTCCGCTTCACCCGGAATTTCCAGCTGGTCAAGGCGGTGCTCATCTTTGAGATGGCTAATCTGTCCACCTTTTTGTTGAACGGCTCCGGGAACGTGTACCATTGGTGTCGGGGGAATGACCCCCGGGGATACCAAAGTCGACGACTCAACAAGATAACGAGATAAGCATACCCCGAAGATCAAGCAAACAAACTGCAGACCGCCGGTTACAGCCACCTCAAGGCTGCCGGCTACGGCCACCTGCATGAATAGTGTTAGTTGGGCCTAATGGGCCAACCTCTTGTACCCTGGGCATCCCCCTTTATAAGGTGCACCAGGGAGCCCTTGAGAGGACAACCTTTGGAGAGAGAAAACCCTAGATGCATATTTGGGAGGTGGAGGCTCTTCTCATCCCCACCTACCCCTTCTCCTTCCTCTAGCTAGAGAGACAAACACAGCTCAAGGAGCAACCATGTAGCCCGAGATTTGTGCCATGATATACATCAGACATGCAGGACGTAGGGGTGTTACCTCCACAAGGAGGGCCCCGAACCTGGGTACATCGCGTGTGTTCTTGCCATGCCTGTGCCCAATCCCGCCGGAACGCCATCGCCGCCTTGCCTCACAAACTTTTCCGTCTCTGATGGATATGTCCGTGACGCCACCACGACATTTGGCGCCCACCGTGGGGCGAGCGGCGAGCGGATCCCGTTCTCGGCGGGACCCCTCTTCATCACCATTGTCATCACGTCAAGATCTTCACCAAGCTTCTCTTCGGGGATGGGCGCTGCCGTGGATCTGTGGCCGTGTCTGCGTCTTCATCCGGCCTGTGCCCGCGCGTTGTCGTTTCCCCCGATCTAGATCTGGGAAGACGCGACTCCGGTCAATTCGGCCGATCCAGCAGCAGATCAACCGCATACATGCCACGAACTCATGAACGAGCGGCAGATCGACAACGCGATGCACTTCCTCCACCGACGCCGCTCCAAGTCCTTTCTCCTCCATGGCCGCGTCTGGCCGTCCCCGTGCTGCTGCAACCAAGGTCGTCTTCCCCGCTTCGCCAAGTTCCCTCACGCCTGTTCGCCCGCATGTGCGTCATCCTCGGCATCTCCAACCTCGAGCTCCTCCCCGTCCGCTCTACCGCGGCCGCGCCCTGCTCAAGCTCCTCCATGGCCGCGTGCGCATCCGCGCCTCCAACCCCCTGTGCTCCGCGCCGCCAACTTCCTCTACCGCGCCCGCGCGTGTCTCCCCCGCGGCCGACGAGGCCGAGTCCGGCTCCACTCCGTGCGCTTCACCCCCCTTTCCAGTCGACCCGTGTCCGGCCGGCCGAGTCCGTCCCCGGCTGCTCTAATCGACGCCTTCGTCTGGCCTCCACCTCCGTGCCCGCACGTGTGCCGCGTCGCCGGCTCCGCACCCGCGCAGCGCCTCCTCCGAGCCTCCGCCCGGGTTGGCCAGCTCTTGCGCCGCGCTGGCCTTCGCCGGCGTCCGCGTCCACGCCCATCCTCCGCGCCCGGCCGCCTCCGACTAGCCACGTCAGCTCCGCCCCGGTCGCCTCCGTGCCGACTTCACCCCGGCCGGCTGCGCATCCTCCACCTCCGGCCGCCCTCCGCTCACCCCGGCCGCATCCAGCTCCGCATCCAGCTCCCGGGCCTCCGCCTGCACGCCGGCCGACCCCGCCTGACGGCTCCAAGCTCGCCCGCGCCCCACCGACGACCCCTCCGCCACCTGCGCGCCTGCCTTGGTTGGCTCCGGCCTTGCCGGGTCGTCGGCCACTCCCCGTGTTCGCCCGCGCGCTCCGGCTGCTCCCCCACGCCCTCGCTGCTCCGCCCGGCGTCCCGCGTCCGCGCCTCCGGCCGCCTCCGCCCATGGCCGGCAGCCCGCGTCCGCTTCGGCCGCGCGCCCCGTGCGTACTCCTGCCGGCTGCTCCGCCCTCGCCACCTTGGCTCCGCCCCGCTGCCGACTCCGGCTCCGCCCGGCCTCCGCCTGCCGCGGACCGGCTGGCCGCCTCCGGCTCCGCCGCCTTGCCGAGTTACCGGCCTCTCCTCTGTCGGGCCAGTTCCTTTGGGAAAGAAAAAGAAAAGCAGCCATTTCGGCTAGAAAGAAAAAGACAAGAGAAAGAAATGAGCCGGGTCAAAGAAAGAAGAAAAGAGAAGTAGAAGAGAAGGGCGGCCGGCTAAAAAAAAAAAAAAAAAAAAAAAAAAAAAAAAGGCCGGCTCGAGACCAACCCGGCCGTTTAGTTGACAGGCCGACTTGAACCAATTCCTGCCGCCTCCGTTCGGTTCCCTGGCCGGCTGATCGACTGCAACAACCCTTCTACGCCTAAGGGCCACTCGGCTAGATGGAGCCGGCTCCAGCAGCGTTTGGCCGCAGGCCGGCTATGAGCCAGCCGGCTGTCCCTGGCCTGCCCGCTGCCAGACTGCAGCACCTCTACTTCGACTACAGGAAACAGCAAAATTTCAAATAGCATAAATTTTCCATATTGAGATCTAATGACTGACTTTGTCTCTTGGGTGACTATTTTCTGAATGAACCTGCCGAGGTCCTCCCGCTGACGCCGAACGACCTCGACAGCTTCGGGGGCTAGTGGGTCCCCAAGCCAACCGGCTCCTCCAGCTGACTACCCCTTCGACCGGCTCCATCCGCAGCTGGGTTTTCGGGAGCACGCCACCGCCATCGCCCACACCGCGAAGCTCGGTGGCTCGACATCATCATCGCCATCACTCCCAACTTGGAGCTCGGATGACTATCACCCCGAGTCACGGACTCGGGGGCTGCCACGCCGTTAGCCGGCATTACATTCCCGGGTCCTGCGCATACGCCGACCCGGATGACTATCACCCCGAGTCACGGACTCGGGGGCTGCCACGCCATTAGCCGGCATTACATTCCCGGGTCCTGCGCATACGCCGACCCGGATGACTATCACCCCGAGTCACGGACTCGGGGGCTGCCACGCCGTTAGCCGGCATTACATTCCCGGGTCCTGCGCATACGCCGACCCGGATGACTATCACCCCGAGTCACGGACTCGGGGGCTGCCACGCCGTTAGCCGGCATTACATTCCCGGGTCCTGCGCATACGCCGACCCGGATGACTATCACCCCGAGTCACGGACTCGGGGGCTGCCACGCCGTTAGCCGGCATTACATTCCCGGGTCCTGCGCATACGCCGACCCGGATGACTATCACCCCGAGTCACGGACTCGGGGGCTGCCACGCCGTTAGCCGGCATTACATTCCCGGGTCCTGCGCATACGCCGACCCGGATGACTATCACCCCGAGTCACGGACTCGGGGGCTGCCACGCCGTTAGCCGGCATCACATTCCCGGGTCCTGCGCATACGCCGACCCGGAGGACTATCACCCCGAATCACGGACTCGGGGGCTGCCACGCCGTTAGCCGGCATCTTATTCCCGGGTCCTGCGCATACGCCGACCCGGATGACTATCACCCCGAGTCACGGACTCGGGGGCTGCCACCCGTTAGCCGGCATTACATTCCCGGGTCCTGCGCATACGCCGACCCGGATGACTATCACCCCGAATCACGGACTCGGGGGCTGCCACGCCGTTAGCCGGCATCTTATTCCCGGGTCCTGCGCATACGCCGACCCGGATGACTATCACCCCGAGTCACGGACTCGGGGGCTGCCACGCCGTTAGCCGGCATTACATTCCCGGGTCCTGCGCATACGCCGACCCGGAGGACTATCACCCCGAGTCACGGACTCGGGGGCTGCCACGCCGTTAGCTG
This sequence comes from Puccinellia tenuiflora, assembly GCA_012064385.1. Classification (NCBI taxonomy): domain Eukaryota; kingdom Viridiplantae; phylum Streptophyta; class Magnoliopsida; order Poales; family Poaceae; genus Puccinellia; species Puccinellia tenuiflora. Next base: position 216,476 of record QRDG01001003.1, read on the forward strand.
GCATCTTATTCCCGGGTCCTGCGCATACGCCGACCCGGAGGACTCCATCACCCCAGCCAAAATTTTCATTCGGCTTCAAGAACTTTAATCCGGCTTCAGGCCTTTACTCCGGCTTCAAGGATTTTCATCCGGCTTCAGGACTTTTACTCTGGCTTTAAGGATTCTCATCCGGCTTCAAGGATTTTCATCCGGCTTCAGGACTTTTACTCTGGCTTTAAGGATTTTCATCCGGCTTCAGGACTTTTACTCTGGCTTTAAGGATTTTCATCTGGCCACAACCTTAATCCGGCTTCAGGACTTTTACTCTGGCTTTAAGGATTCTCATCCGGCTCCAAGGATTTTCATCCGGCTTCAGGACTTTTACTCTGGCTTTAAGGATCTTCGTCCGGCTGCAGACTTCGTCCGGCTGCAGGCTTCAACTTCGTCCGGCTGCAGGCTTCAACTTCGTCCGGCTGCAGACTTCGTCCGGCTGCAGGCTTCAACTTCGTCCGGCTGCAGACTTCGTCCGGCTGCAGACTTCGTCCGGCTGCAGACTTCGTCCGGCTGCAGGCTTCAACTTCGTCCGGCTGCAGACTTCGTCCGGCTGCCGACTTCGTCCGGCTGCAGACTTCGTCCGGCTGCAGGCTTCAACTTCGTCCGGCTGCAGACTTCGTCCGGCTGCAGACTTCGTCCGGCTGCAGACTTCGTCCGGCTGCAGGCTTCAACTTCGTCCGGCTGCAGACTTCGTCCGGCTGCAGGCTTCAACTTCGTCCGGCTGCAGACTTCGTCCGGCTGCAGACTTCGTCCGGCTGCAGGCTTCAACTTCGTCCGGCTGCAGATTTCGTCCGGCTGCAGACTTCGTCCGGCTGCAGGCTTCAACTTCGTCCGGCTGCAGACTTCGTCCGGCTGCAGGCTTCAACTTCGTCCGGCTGCAGGCTTCAACTTCGTCCGGCTGCAGGCTTCAACTTCGTCCGGCTGCAGACTTCGTCCGGCTGCAGACTTCGTCCGGCTGCAGGCTTCAACTTCGTCCGGCTGCAGGCTTCAACTTCGTCCGGCTGCAGACTTCGTCCGGCTGCAGACTTCGTCCGGCTGCAGGCTTCAACTTCGTCCGGCTGCAGACTTCGTCCGGCTGCAGGCTTCAACTTCGTCCAGCTGCAGACTTCGTCCGGCTGCAGACTCCAGTTTTAGCCGGCTCCAGCTCCGACTTCAGCAGTTCATCCGCAACAACCAAGACAAGGAGAAGATCGCGAAGTCTTCCCAGCAAGCTAGAGAGACTCCACGATCTCGGGGGCTAGTGTCGGGGGAATGACCCCCGGGGATACCAAAGTCGACGACTCAACAAGATAACGAGATAAGCATACCCCGAAGATCAAGCAAACAAACTGCAGACCGCCGGTTACAGCCACCTCAAGGCTGCCGGCTACGGCCACCTGCGTGAATAGAATTAGTTGGGCCTAATGGGCCAACCTCTTGTACCCTGGGCATCCCCCTTTATAAGGTGCACCAGGGAGCCCTTGAGAGGAGGACTTTTTGGAGAGAAAAAACCCTAGATGCATATTTGGGAGGTGGAGGCTCTTCTCATCCCCACCTACCCCTTCTCCTTCCTCTAGCTAGAGAGACAAACACAGCTCAAGGAGCAACCATGTAGCCCGAGATTTGTGCCATAATATACATCAGACATGCAGGACGTAGGGGTGTTACCTCCACAAGGAGGGCCCCGAACCTGGGTACATCGCGTGTGTTCTTGCCATGCCTGTGCCCAATCCCGCCGGAACGCCATCGCCGCCTTGCCTCACAAACTTTTCCGTCCCTGATGGATATGTCCGTGACGCCACCACGACAATTGGTGAAGCTTCTAGAGGAGGACATCGCGCAAAGCCTTATTGGCCGTGCATCTGATGTCCTTCGTGTTGATGGACACGCTTTCCCGGAGGATGCACCCTAGTTGCATGTTGTACCCTTTGGCAGTGGCCTCAGGCGCCACTAGTAGGCCACTTGGCGTGACCTCGGTGAAATGGTCTGTGACGTTGGCGAGCACTTGAGGTGTCCAATCCCTCCTTTCCTTCTTCTGCTTCGGAGCGGTCGGGTCGCTACCACCATCCGTGTGGTCGCCGCCATCGGTGGTGGTGGTGTCATCCTCATGGCCGCCACTAGCAGCTCCATCGGTGGTTTCGGCGTCGTGGCCCTCCGGGGCGTCTTGCTCATCGTCGGCACGGTCGCCACTAGCAGCTCCGGCGGTGGCGGCCTCCTCCAACTCCTGGGACGCTTCCCAGAACGACTTGTTGGCGTCTCTAGCTATTTCTTCGACGCTCATGTTCTTAGAAGGGCCCGTGGACTCCGACATGTTTGCACTTAATTAAAAAGAGGCAAAACGTTAGTACAACACAAATATAAGAAAAAAATCACTTAATTAAGTACTAAGATACCCCGGCCCATGCATTAGTTGCAATACCCCATATGTCCCTTTTTTAGCAAAGTCATGCCAAAATTGACAAAAAATTTCGGCATGACCTTTGCTAAAAAAGGGACATATGGAGTACCCGAATTTGCCGGAACGGAAGTTAATCGACGTTCCGGCAATCTCAAGGGTCTCTCGGGGTACCTGCAAACATTTAAAAAAGGCCTCTAGGGCACACATGCAGCACACCACATCCACCATCACCATCACACATATGCATTCACCACCACCACACATACCACCACCACCATCACACACATCCACCACCAACATCACACATGCATTCAATACAGGGCTTAAGCTGCTCTATCACAAGGAGGGCTTAATCTGGAATTTGTTACTCTGTAGCCACGCTAACAGGAGGATGGAGATGGAAATCAACCTACAGAGACAAACCCTAGCTTCCCCCTAATGTTGAAGCGAATTCCACCGGCAAATTCATGAGGCAGATAGCACACATCATATAGCAAATTCACTAGAACACACTAGAGCATATATATATATATATATTGCAACACCTAGTGATTTCATCAAGCAAAAATGGGTCATTTCATCACTAGAGCACTATATATAGAAACAACACTAGAGCATCATAAGGCAGATTCAACACCTAAGGTGATTTCTGTTTCCTAGGTTCAACACCTTATATAGAAACAACACTAGAGCATCATAAGGCAGATTCAACACCTAGCAAAAATTAAACCTAATTTTTTTATTGGGTCATTTCGTCAAGCACCTAAGGTGCAACCATGGTAGGAGAGGGAGGGGAGGGAGAGAGGGGCATCACCTCGGTGAGGGGAGTGAGTGGAGGTCGTCGGCAGCTTGTGGTGGGTCCCAGGGCGGCGAGGCGGGCGTCGAGGATGGAGCGGCGGCGTACACGGCCGTTCCGAGGGCGGCGGTGTCGAGATACTCTGCGGGTGTCGAGGACGGAGCGGCGGGGTGCACGACCGTTCTGAGGACAGCGGCGTCGAGGACGGAGCGGCGGCGTGCGGCCGGCGATTGGGCGTCGCGACGGCGGTTTTGAGAAATTTGCGTGACGGGAAAGAAAGGAAGGGAGAAAGGGGAGGGCCTAGCTAAAATGGCTAAGTGCCATAATTCTGTGGCGTGGCTGCTGGGAATGCGCCACAGAATTCTGTAGTTCTATGGCGCATCTGCTGGGGGATGCGCCACAGAATTCCTTGGCTAGAAGTGCTAAAAACCACTGCTGGTTGTACGTCACAACAATCACACAAGCAGCCCAATGGTTAGCCATTGAAACCTAGGATTGGGGCAGCCAGGTTCGAATCCTGGCTGTCTCACATTTTTTGTTACTTTAAAAAAAATTGGTTAAATTGAAATATAGAACACAAACACAAACACATTTGTTATTCTTTAAAAAAACATTTTTGGTTATATTGAAAGAAAAAAATCATTTAAAATTTTTTGGTTAAATTTAAATATAGAACACAAACACATTTTAAAGAAATTAAAGACGAATATATACACAATTGTTAGTAGACCACACATTTTTTATTCATGGTATATATATATATTCTTGTCTCTCACACACACATGGTATATAATATATAGTAGCTAGTGGCCTACAACACATAAAAACAAGAAGTTCATCAGCGTCTTCATATTCTTGGAAGTAGCTCCAAGTCGTCAAAAATGCACAACTTGGTGCTTGGGGGCCACAGGGAGTTCTTTTTGAAGATACAAGTCAGCTCTAGCAGTTAAAGTTTTCAGCAAGTTCAAAGGAAATAACCTACGAGTCCTAAGGTGTTGTAACCAACAACTCGGCACTTGGGGGCTAAAAGGGTTCAAAATTCCAGTTCCACACAGTATGCAAAATACAGATGGTAGCTCCGAGTTGTTGCAGGCTAACAACCCGGCGCTTGGGGGCTACTCAAGGATAAAATTTTAAAGCAAGATAAAGATTTTAAGAACCTCTTCAGCTCCGAGTTGTCGCAAGCTAAAACAACTCGGTGCTTGGGGGCTATAGCATGAAGCTCATTTTTTCTACAATTTGGCAGTTCAAAGTGAAGCACCTATCTTAGTCCCAAGTCACCACAGTTCGGTGCTTGGGGGCTACTGATATGGCAAGAGATACGACTTATAAAGGATAAAGAAAGGGACTTACAGCATGGGTCATCTTGAGAGCCATTAAGCTGGCCAACTCCTCACCCTTTACCCTAGCAGCCTCTTCATTCTACTTGAAGGCGTCATCCCATGCCTCTGCGAGGGACTTGTTTTCTCCAACCCGAAGTCAGCTATAGTCAACAGCGAGGTCGGAGGCTGGATCTGCAGGTTCCTTAGTGGCTTCAAGGGGAGGTGCCTTGGAGGTGCTTGTCATGGTGTACTCAGCCTGGGTTGCAGGTTGAGATTTAGCAGCAGGAGGAGAGTTAACCCGAGTTACCAACTCGGCCACAGGAATTGGTGGAGGGGTGGTAGCAATGGTGACTCCAGTGGAGGCGGCTACCAATGGAGTCGTCTTGGTAATAGTGGAAGTTGAATGTGTGGGTGGAGCCTCAAGCTTGCGCGTTGAGGTGACATCAGTTGCATCATGGAGTTTTGCAACCTTAGTCGAGGGGCGAGCTCTAAAAAGAAGAACAGGAAAAGCCAAAGTCATGATAGATAGATAAAAAGGAAAGCAAACAAGTCAGAGGAATGTGATTGAAAAGTTAACTTACCCAGCATTGGTCTCCAAGTCCAAAGAGGCGTTGGAGTCAGAAGAGGGCATGGCGCTAGAGTCATAGGAGTCGGCGACAGTAGGAGGAGAAGTGGAGGACGACTTTCGCTTGCGAGTGCTTGGTATAACCAGTGGGGCGTCAGCTGGTCCACTACTTCGCAGCTTCCTCAGCCTCACGGCTTTTACGGCCTGTGATCATTTGTCATCTTTAATAATTGGACTTCGAGTTGAGGAAAGACGTGAAAAAGGCACATTTGATACTCCGGTCCGCTCCTTATTCTTCGTGTTCCTTGGAGGAGTGGGAGCCGGGTCCTTGTCGCTGGACGACTCCCCAGAAGAAGTCGACGCAACAGTTGGTAGGTCTGAGGTAGAAGGACCTTTGCCATCATCATCAGGAGTTTCCGGAGAGGACTCCTGGTTCTCTTCATCAGCGCCATCATCGCTTTCAGCTCTGGCGACTTGTTCATTTTGTGACCACCAGCTATCAGTGATCTATACAAAAGTTCAGAAAGGAATAGTCAGACAAGGAAGGAGTTGAAATGTTGCAAGAACAAGTTCAGAATACGAGTATGAAGCAACTTAGCGCTGGTGGAGAAGTTGTCACGCATAAAGGTGAAAGACCAAAGCTCTCTTGGTCCTTTACTAGTCGGCCAGTCAGCTTCTCCACCAAGTGATTGATCTCGTTGGTGCTGGCTTGTTTCTCGGACATCCGGAGGTTGTCAGTCATGCACCGGGTGTACTCGACAATCAGCCGAGTCCTGGGGCTAAGAGGCTGAACCCTCCAGGTAGTCCAGCAGAGCACCAGGTCCATGCCTCCGAGTCCGTGCGCTACGAGGGCGCGAAGTCGGCCCATCAAGGCATCAACTTTGGAGCGGGCCTCTTCAGAGCATTTGGCCTTCATGGTTGCAGTAATTGGAAGGCCATCAGGAGAGAAGCCGGGGATGCGAGGTTTGTTCTCAGGGGACGTGTCCTTACAGTAGAAGTATGATTTTTGCCAGTCCTTGACATGGCTGGCGAGGATAGGTTTTGGAAAAAGGGAGCCTTGGCGGCGCTGAAGAGCGACAGCTCCGCATTTGAGGAGAGGGCCGCCCGAGTATTCTGGCTGTGGGTTGCAGTAGAAAAGTTCAAGCCAGAAGTCTAAGTCCGGCTTGATTTGGAGTAATCCTCACACAGAGTGACAAAATTGGACAAGTTCAACATGGAGTTGGGAGCAAGGTCATGGATTCTAAGCTTGTAGAAATCGAGAAGTTGGCGGAAGAAAAGATTGCCAGGGGGAGTGAAGCTGCGAAATAGATGCTCACCGAAGACGATGACTTCTTCAGCGGCCGGCGAGGGCTCAACTTCCTCACCGGCGGCGCGCCAGGAGATGCTGGAGGAGATGAGCCCAGATTCTTGGTAGCCCTCGAGCGTCTTCTGGGTCAGTGTAGATCTGCCCCAGTTAGCTGAGATGGTTTGCTTGGATCCGGAAGCAGCGGGTGCAGCAGCGGCGGCGGCGGCAATGTCAATCACCGAGCTGAGGGCAGCTCTCTTCCCTTTGGTGGCCATGGATTGCTTGGGTTCCATGGCCGAGAGAGAGAGAGAGCGTGCGTGAGGTCACGTCCGTGTGAGAGGTACGGAGGAAGAAGACGAAGCGGGAACAGAAGGAATAAATGAGATCTGGTCCCCTCGCTTTTATAATAGAAAGGGGATAAGAAAAACCCTAGAGAATGACGGCGCTGCTTGTCGTGATAAATGTGCGAGAATCCCGGGATATCCGTGATGATCTCACCAGTCAAAGATGCAGTGAACCCGAGGCATCGCAAAGACCACGGTCAATGGATGACACATGCGGAAATGAAATACTAAAAATAATTCAGAAGGGCCGACTCGTTTCAAAGACGAGTCCTCAATATTGTGAAGCAAGAAGTCTACCCTCCTAGCCAACTCATAAAGGGCTATAGCCACAAGGCCAACCATAGAGTGGGGGTCGAGTGTGGTGGGCTTGAGTAATGGAGAGGGGCGACTTGTTTTTTATCAAGTTTGTTATATCTATGCAGGAATTCATCTTGGAGCTAGCAGCATGCGACTTTTGAGTTGGCAACTTCAGAGAAGAAGTCGGAGAAAAGGGAGTCGGACGAAAAGGGGCTACTGATGGGGGGATACTTTCCGGGTAGGCCAATGGAGCTGGAAAGTGAACCCACCAAGACCAAGAAGGCCCAAGCCGGGTTACACTTCAAACAACATGGGCTGGACAAGGAACAAGCCGGCCAGCCCGTTACGAGTTAGCAGAAGGGAAAGGACACGGCAAACACCGGAGTCCCAATACAACCTGGAGTATCAACTTGGAAGATGAAGACCTAGAGTAGGACTCCGTGTTCGTGTGTAACTTGGCACAAGTTGTAAGTCCAGGGACCCAGCCGCCTCTATAAGGAGGGCCCTGGACCCAAGATCGTTAAGCTCTCAAGTCCCACAAATCCCATAGTCGCCGACTCTCATGTAAGAGAAGTCGGAACCTTGTAATCGACATCAAGTCCAAAGCAATAAATAACAAGCAGGAAGTAGGTCTTTATCTCTATCCAGAGGGGCTGAACCTGGGTAAATTCCTTATCCCCTCGTCGAGATTAACCAACTCCTGTGTCCTAGTCGCCAACGGCCCCACAACCTAGCTTCCCGGAGGAAGTACTTTCCGTGACAACCCCACGACAAGGAGGGAAAAGGAGATGGGCCAGGACGGCTTGATGTAAATTTAACAAGAATTTCCCAATATCCAGAATTGGAAAAGAGAGAAGGAAAAGAAGAGGAAAATAAAAGAGAGGAGGGGTTTTGCCAAAATAATTTCAAAATCTTTATTTTGATTTGACATAGCTTTATAAATATTCCCAATATTATTTTTGGGTTTTTTTTTGAAAATTAAAAAAGGAGGGAGTGATGGATTTATTAAACCCTATGGTCAATTTGCGAATCAAAAATAGTTTAGCTAAAATAATATTTTGATTTTTCTTTTGCCGAAAATGCAAGGTGATTGTATGCATGATGATGTCATGATGATGGACAAAAATAAAATACCAAGAAATTACTAATATGGGGAAAACCCCGGGATGTTACAAGCTGCCTATCATGATCAAGATCATATTATCTGTAACTGCTACATGATTGTGTCTGCATGGATCCGATGAATTGTGGAAGTCATTGCTTTTGTTCATCCTTGTGTTGTGTTTTATGTATGATCTTGCATGCTCTCCGATGCTAGTGGATGCTTTGGCCAAGTAATTATTAGTGTTGTATGAGGGAGTATTTATGTTAGATAGTGGGTTTAGGCCTCTCTTGTCTGAGCTCGGGCTGACAGGAATGATTAAGACAAGAGATGTGCTATTGCCACTAGGGAGAAAATAGCGGTGTGATTTCCTTGTGTTATTTACATTGCTTACATTATGCACTTTGCTTATTGCAATGATTTGTTGCTTGCAACTTAATACTTTTGGGTGACATGCTGGATAGCGATCCCAAGGTGGATTATTAGTCATAGAGGCAGTTGGAAGACGGTCTATGTATTTTAACGTAATGCCCCTATTAGATGAAACGGTGAACTATATTGTTTTATGATAGCCTTGTTGTGCACCCACAATTCTGTCAATTACCATGATGTAATTTGTTTACTCATCATGTATATCTTTTGGAGAGACACCTCTAGTGAACTGTGGATCCCGATCCTATTTTCCTACATTGCTTACAACCGTTCTCATAGCTTTTCATCCTCATTTGCTCGCTGGTCATATTTCACTCTCATCATATATTACATCCACACATTTAATTATTTGTGTTCAGCAAGCCAGAGAGATTGACAACCTCTCTGTTTCGTTGGGGCAAAGTAGTTTGTTTCTGATTGTGTGCAGGTCAACGTCAACATGCTGGCAACACCTCTTTTTCTGGCACCATTGACACCTTGCTAAGCCTTCTCCAAGTCCTATTGGTTCGATAACCTTGGTTTTGTAATCAAAGGAAACTGCTGCTTTGCAGCATCATACCTTCCTCTTGGGGTCTCCTAGCGAACATGTGATCCACGTCATCAATGGTCCTCCATGAATTGCTGCAAAGGATCATTAGGAACAACAGCAATAACAACAAGCTTTTCGATTTTACAGTCCTCATTAGGAAATTATTTTTCATGAAGTTGTTTAGCAAATTTGGAAAAATTAAACTCATAACTTTCACCGTCAAATTTGGTAAAACAATTTTCCTTTTTGCAATCTATAAGAGCACTTCAAGTATTTAAGAAAGGTCTACCAAATATAATTGGACAAGAATTGTCTGCAACAGAACCAAGTACTAGAAAATCAGCAGGGTATTTAGTCTTACCACATAAAACTTCAACATCTCTAACAATTCCCACTAGAGAGATAGTATCTCTATTAGCGAGCTGAATAACCACATCAATATCTTCAATTTCGCAAGTCCCAATTTCATGCATTACTTCTTGATATAGAGAAAAAGGTATTGCACTGGAACTAGCACCAATATGACACAAACCATTATAGCAATGATCACCAATTTTCACAGATATAACAGGTGCACCAACCTTTTTAACTTTACCTTTAAGAGGCCTAACAATGTCAGAAGCTTCCACACAAAAGACTATATGACCTCCTTCTACATTTTCCCCTGTTAAATCCTTAACTAAATCTACAGAAGGTTGAAATTTTAGTTGTTCATCATGTTCTTTAGCTTTCTTTCCACTTTTCTTAACAACTTTGGTAATCACATCATGTTCTTTTACTCTAATAGGAAAAGGCAATTTCTCAACATAAGAAACAGGCAAAATAGGATCAAGTGTGTAAACTTGTATTGCATTTTCAGTGATAGGAGTGATTTCGATTTCTTTAATTGGTTCATGGAACTTATTCCACTTTTGCTTAGGAATATCAATATAAGAGGCAAAAGCATTAAAGAGATCAACAATGATTTGAGAATCAAGACCATATTTAGCACTAAACTCATGGAAATCAGGAGTTTCACCAAAAGAATTAATGCATTCATAATCACAAATTATACCTGATTCATTACCTTTATCTATTTCCCAATCTTCAGTATTGCGTTGAATTCTCTCAAGAAGATCCTATTTATAATCAATCTTCTTATTTGTGAAAGATCGAGCTGAGGAAGCATCAAGCAAGTCCTTGTCATGACGAGAAAGTCTTGCATAAAAATTTGTAACTATAATACTTCTGGTGATATCATGATTAGGGCACTTAATCATTAAAGCTTCCAATCTCCCCCAAGCTTGAGCAATACTTTCTCCTCTGTGAGGCCAGAAGTTATAAATAAAATTCATGTCTTAGTGAATTTCATGCAGAGGATAAAATTTAGCATAAAATAGAGGCACTGTTTTATCCCAATCCAATAGATGAGAATCATCCAATAGCCTATACAACTCAATAGCTTTGTCTTTCAGTGATAATGAGAATAATTTCTGCATGATTACTTCTATAGAAACACCTGCAATCTAAAACAAACCACATATTTCTCTCATAAATATCAAGTGATAACCAGGATGAACCGTTCCGTCTCCTGCATAACGGTTACTCATAACACGATCAACAATTCCCATAGGTATTTTAAATGGAACGTTTTCAATGGGTGGAGGACCTCTTGCTGCCACAAGAGCAGCGGCGAGGGTGTCTCCAAATGTTGGTTCAAACTCAGAAGGCTCCATAATTAAGTAGAGCAACAGGTAAAAATAAAAATAGCACTTGTAGTAAAAGTGGTCCTTACCAATTCTACTTACCAATAGCCCTTTGCTCCCCGGCAACGGCGCCAGAAAATAGTCTTGATGACCAACAAGTATAGGGGATCTATCGTAGTACTTTCGATAAATAAAAGTGTCGGACCGAACGAGGAGCAGAAGGTGTTGGCTTGTAGATTCGTGCAAGGTTTCACTGCAAACACTAATAGAAGGATTTTTATGGGTTCTTATAGTAACAAATAAATAAAGTGCGAATAAATAAAATAGAGGAATAATTATTGCAGCAAGTGGCCCAATTCTTTTTAGCACAAAGGACAAGCCGGTTATTCTACTTATGATGGCTAAACGCTCATGAGGACACATGGGAGTTATGTCAAGTCTCTTTCGCTTCATACTACTGCTTAATGTTTAATGTTTTGCTAAGTTGTGTGGGTGAACCTATGCTAATGAACCGCCCTTACTTGGACTAGAACACACTTGTGATTACACTTCCCTACAAGCATCCGCAAATGCAAGGAAGTATTTAAGAATTAACTAACCATAGCCTTAAACTCTGAGATCCTACACTTCCTCATGCACTAGTTTACCGGTGGGGGTTTAGGTTTCTGTATTTCCTGCAACCACCTCACAAGCAAACTAAATACACAATGCATTCTCCTAGGCCCATAAAGGTGAAGTGTCATGTAGTCGATGTTCACACAACACAACTAGAGAATAGCACCACAACTTAAATATCAAACCATTAAATATTACTCAGCATAATTCCACTACTTGCAACGAGATTTCCCCATGTCCTCAAGAACTCAACGAACTACTCGCAAGACATCATATAGATCAAAATCAGAGGTGATGAATGAATGATTAACAATCTGGTCATAAAAGTATTTCACCGATAAAACTCAATAGCATCAACTACACAAGGCAATCAACACCGGAAAAGTGATCCCAATGAACTACAACAAGTATAACCCTAGATGCAACAGCGGAACGAAGTGGAGCTGTGTGGATGAAGCCCGTGACGATGACGATGATGATGGCGATGATCTCCCCTCTCTGGGAAGGAATTTCCCTGGCAGATTTCTCCCTACCGGAGAGCCTTTTCTCTCTCTGTGGTTTCCGCCCCCGAGGCGGCGGTAGAATATTTGTTCGAAGCGTCCCCCGTGATTTTTAGGTCAAAGGGGTCATATACGCGAAAGGGGGCAGCCGGAGGCGGCACAGGGCTGCCAGGTGGGCCCCAAGTGCATCCAAGGGTGGGGCCGCGCCTCGGTGGCGTCTGGGCACCCTGTGGCCCCTCTCTGGTCGCACTTCTGGCTCCCCTCGTCTTCTGGCGAAATAATAATCTCTGAATTTTTGCGGAATTTCTGGAGTTGCAGAAGTTCAATATCTTGACGGTGCTTTTTCCACTGATTCCGGGCTCCGGCAGTCAAATCACCAACGATCATCAAACATGCAAAATAAGATAAAATAACATAAGTATTGCATCCTAATATTGAATATATCCATAAATAACAACAAATTATGATATAAAATAGTGATGCAAAATGGACGTATCATACCCCCATCGGCCAAACCGTCTCCGCCACGCTCCATGCTCGCCAGCGCTAGCGGCAGCGTCGACGTCGGCTCGTCGCGGGGATGAAAAAGAGATGCGAGGGGATATTCTTTGCCACCCTCTCCCTCTCCCTCGCATCGTCTCCCCGGAGGTGACTCGAGGGGGGGGGGCAAAACCCTAGATCCCCTCGTCTCCCCCTTCTCCCAGCCACCTCACCGCCACCGAAGGTGCCCCTGGGCTAAGCCAATGTGGCGTCTAGGAAGGTGGCAGTGGGGCCTTCGTCGCTCCATCTCGTGTGGAGGGTTTCGATACGCTGAGACAGCGGCCTCGGGCGGGAGGGACGACGTCGACCTTACGGCGAGTGACGGCGTGGTGCGTGTTGTCCTCTCCCTCGGACACATGGGCGACGAGGGGTCGGCGGCCGGAGTTCGCTGCGTGATACGTCTCCGACGTATCTATAATGTTTGATGTTCCATGCTTGATTATATATCAGTGCCACATGTTTTTATAATGTTTTTATATCATTTTGGCATGATTTGTGGAACTAACCTATTAACAAGATGCCTAGTGCCAGCTCCTGTTTTCTGTTGTCTTTTTGTTTCAGAAAAGTTGTTCTGGGAAGTTTCTCAGATTGCACTGAAAATTTACGGGAATTATTTCCAATATGAAATGAAGACGGAGCCAGAAAGGGGCCTGCAGGGGAGCCCCACAGCCCCCAGATGCCAGCCAGGCGCGGCCTAGGGCTTGGCCGCACCTGGATCCCACCTGGACAGGTGGTCCACCTCCTCGAGTCGCCTTTTCGCCTATAAATTGTCCTCGACGCAAAAATCCTAGATGCCCCGATCATATTTTCCATAAGACGTCCGAGACCGCCGCCATCTCAAGCCCTAGTTCGGGAGGGTTCTGCAGCTCTTCCCGGCACCCTGCCGGAGAGGGGAATCGACACCGGAGGCATCTACACCACCATGCCTGCCTCCGGAGTGATGCGTGAGTAGTCCACCACGGAACTACGGGTCCATAGTAGTAGCCAAATCTTTATTCACAGATCGTAGCCAATCGTCGGCCAAAATAGGTTCTGTAGCTCTCGAGAACTATTCCGGTCGAAGTTTTAAGAATCTGATCAACATATCCACTTGAGATGGAGGTGGTGCTGGAATGTCCTTGTGGTCTTCCTGGTTGTGAGTCATCAACTGATTCAACTGTTTCTGTGCATCTAGTAACTGTTGTAGTGTAGGTATCACCGGGTTGTTGGGATTTGGCTGGGACATCTATTTAGTTTAGTATGGATGAGTAAAGATAGAGGGATACTAAGGGAAGTATTAATACCCATACACAGCAGATCAAGGCCAATCATTTTACAAGCAACATCTAGCAAGCATCAATCAACAGTAAAACAACCAATAGAGATAAAAACAACTCCTCCTACTTAATTTTCGAAATTATAGTTTGGATAACAAACATACACAACAAGGTTTTTCAAAATAGACACGATAGTACTGCCATACCACAATTTGGTAAGTCAATACAATATTACTATAACGTTATTTGGGTAAAAATGGTGGTCTAGTCTATCTCTTCCTTCAATGCTACAAGATTCTCTTCTATTTCTTTGAGTTCGTCGAGGTACTTTTGGATGTTGTGAAGTCAAAATTTGAAGTCTTCGATCAAGGCACTTGATGGCTTCTCATAATTGTCATGTTGATCTTCAACGTCTTCATAAACATTTCTGAGTTATGGTCATCTATAAATAAGTTAAGGTAACTTAGAAAGCAATTAGTTGAGAAGGTTACAAGAAGATATTAGGAAAGATTTAGACAAGGAGAAAATAACTTTTGTTCCTATGGTCATTCTTATTTCTAATCCAAACCTAAGGTTTTCGAGCCTACAGGCAACATTACGCTCTGATACCATCTGTAGTGCCCTTGCTTAGAAAAGCAATGACATTCTGTGAAATATTCTATTCCCAGGATCGAGTATGGATAGCAATTCACAAATAGATGTATACCATGCATCAATGTCAAATAATTATTACATCGCGAGATTCATAAGTAAAATATTCTTTACAAGTTGCATAGCCCAAGGCTAGCTTGAATGCAAAGTTTGGCAGCGGAAACATAAGTAGCACAGAGAGCTTCATCATCTTCGTGTGCCACTGGCATACATGTTGGTTGCAAGCTCGAAAGGTAGACGTCCTCACTCATCATCGTAATAACCTGCAACATTAACGTTGCAGCCCAGGGAATTTGGGTCAATACCTTGTGACAGGCCGGCAAGTGATACTTTGGTGGAATATAAAATGGCAAGTCTAAATCTATATGCATATCTGGCTGGTGGAGTTGAAGGCTATTGCATAAAGCCAATTTTGTCCTACTTTTCATAAAGCTTTTCATTTCTCAACTTTCTATAAGACGAACTGGCATGAAAACCAGTGTCTCTTCTACTCTTGTTCACCCATCAAATTTTATTTATGAAATTGGAATGAGGAGATTTTCCATCGACATCCTTGTCTAGCTGCTCAGAATTGTCCGTAACCGGGGACACGGCTATGATCATAGTTTTACACTCCCGAGAGGTTGTGCACGTTCACCACAAGGCTTCATCAACCCATTATGTCCTTGACCTTCTTGAAGTGAAAAGGAAAGGTGAAGATGAAGACGAGACCTTTGGGAAATGTTCCCCGGTTCCTCTGGGCAGACCCATACAAGATAACATCCGCTGAGAACTGCCGGAATCGGGGCCTATAACTTACTTAGTCAAGGCAGAGCCATAATACCAAGTGGCTGCACTGGAAGCAATCTAAACTTGGAGTGACTTAAATCTCTTTGTTCCTGGGTGGCCGTTCACAAGTGCACGTACTCAGTTACCCACAGAACTGGGCCTGAGTAGCCACTCAACTTTGACCCACCAATAGAGCAACACCAATTGCCACCCAGGTAGTTCATTAACTTGGTAGAGTTTTTATCCTTTCATACTACAATAAAACATTTCAGCATTGCAGTTCTAACTTCTACCAAGTGAATGGGTTCCTAAATCAACAGGAATAAAGGGTGATATACTAAACAGGTCTGCATAGCAATATAGTAGTACACCTATCATGTATACTACTGAAATAGTCTACAATGCATATATAATAAAATAGTAGGTCTTTCATGAAAGGGTGTATGCACTTGCCTTTTGGAACTTGTCGTTGCTCACACACTCTTTTTCAACGTAGCTCATAGCTCTCCGTTCAATCTATACAATACAAACATATGGCAATAAGCAACAATAAAACAATCAAAAGAACAAACATAACAACAAACATAGATAGAAATAAACATAACTAGGTTGGTGGTCTAAGTTCAATACATGATTCCATATGCAAAAAAGAATCAATGCATTAGGTTTGGGGTTTGCCATTTGGGTCAGGGGTTGGTCTGAAATCAAATTTGAATATTTCAAACTTGAATAGGTTGAAGGGTTGTTACAAAGGTTCTAAAGATTGGTCTTGATCAAAGTGATCACACAAGAAAGTTGGTCAAGAGTTTTAAAACATTTTGAAACTATGGTTTACAAAACATTAACATTTAGATGGCCTTTGGCACACTTTCAATGTTTATGTTTCAAAAAGTGGTAGCTAGGCCTGGTTTTGGTCTTCTCTGGACAGAGACAAATATTTGAGGAAGTTTTCTAAAAGAAAACAAATTAAAAGGATTTATAGAAATTAAACTATATCAGAAATACTCCAATTTGAGTCTCTGATTAAAAAATCTTATTAAAACTATCAAAAATTAATTAAAATAGTGGGTTCATGTCATGCATGTTCCAAGGTTTCCAGAAATATTTTATTTGCAAAATTTGGACTTATAGATTTAAAACTATGCCAAATTTACTCAAATGACTCATTTGAAATTTGAATAAATTTGGATTTGTCAAACTGAAACTAGCAGAACCAAAAGATTCTACAAGTCCAGAGCTTTTCAAAAAGATAAAGTTTGCTAAATTTGGCCAAATGGTTTAAAAGATATGAAGGTTTGAAGATACATGGACTTTTCTGTAAAACTGCCATTTAATTCAATTCGGGAAACAATCCCAGAAAAGGGTTGGCCACGTGGCTGGCGACGATTGGTTGGGCTCGGCTTAGTCTGGGCTTGAGTCTGAGCTGTGGCTCGGCTCGGCTCGATCTAGTCTGGGCCGCTGGTTTCAGATCCAAGGGTCCAAAAGCTAGGGTTTTACCCCGGCGGCGCGGTGGTCGTCGGAGACGGCTCGGACGGCGGCGGTGGCTCCAGTCGCGGACGTCCTCGATGCTCCGGTGGTCGCCTGGGCTCGGGAAGGGGACGACGAGCTTCGTCTCGACACGGGGAGGCGGATGGTGGTCTCGGCGTCGGCTTTCCCCTCCTGGGTCGGTGCGGACACGAGGACGGAGCGGCGGTGGCGCGCCGGCGGCCTCGGGCGTGGATGAAGACCCCGTTTGGCTGCACGAAAAATTTATCCGTGAGCATCATCATGCGCGCAAGGAAGAGGGGAGGGGAGAAGATCAAGAGTTGGAGGCGGAGGTTCACCGTGTCGACGGGAATCGACCAAACACGGCGGCGGACGGTTGGATCTCCGACGAGCTATTCCGGTCGTCTGGCGGCGCAATCCGAGGAGGCGAGAGAGGGGAAAAGGAGAGGAGGGAGAGGGCTTCCAAGGGGCGTGCTCGGGAAGGCAAATGGTGCCCTTAATCACGAGGAATCGAGGAGGGATCGACGGGAAGAAACTGCCGTGGCTGTGTTGAAGACGCTGACATCACTGTGGGTCCCACCTGTCAGGTAATTCCCTTTTCCTTTTTCCTTTTTCTGTTTTCTTTTATAACTTTTGATTTAAAGCTCCAAATCAAGTCAAATAAGTTTGTAAAAATTTGTAAAATTCCAAATATTCAAAATAGACATTTAGAAACTAATTTTGTCAAAAACAAAAATTACCAAAATACCCTTTTGGTCAAATTTGCCTTATATGGCTATTTGGGGATTTTCCAAATTAGGGTTTATAAATATCTCAAGATATTTAAATAAAAACCAGAGGATAATATGAGTAATATCATTCAAAATGATAACTCATTTTCAAATTAAAAATAATTTAAGATAAAACATTTTATAAAACAAAGCTTGGAAGAGTATTTAAATTATTTCCACAAATGAAATAGGGTTTATAATATCCCCATATTATTTATTTTAAAACCATAAACCAAAGGGGGAAATACTATTTGAAAACCCCATTTAAATGTTTTATTTCCAAGACTTTAAAATTGAGATTTGAAGATAAAGGAATATTTAATTTAAAATACAACTTTGGAGATGTCAAAACAATCTTCTATAAAAGCTTTTCTTGATTTTTGGAGACTTTATTTAATTATTAATAAAAGTTTTAAATTTTTGTGATTTTTAAAACATTCCAAAATTTGGGATGTTACAAACCTACCACCCTTAAAAGGAATCTCGTCCCCGAGATTCGGAGAGGCTAGAAAGAAAGATGGGTTTAGGATCTCTGGGTTTTAGACAACTGGGTGGGCTACCACCCTTAAAAGAAACTTTTGTAGGCGGTCTTGAATTCTTGACTTCAAACAGGGCACACACATCGGGCGGTTCATGAATCCTTGTTGAGTCGACTTTTATCTTCGACTGTTTAAGTTTTGCTTCATCACCCTTATTCCATATATATAGCATGTACCACTCTTCTTAAGCATTTGGTGATTCTTTTCATCCTTGGTTGATACTTTGAAATCTATATAGCGTAAGCTTCACTTCCAATAGGCGGGTGTCTCTTCAAGATGGTTTAAAATATTATGTCTTCCATCCATGTGATGTCTTAGGCAATCTTTCTTCTCTAGGTTGGCATCCTTCAGTGCAAACAAAGCGTCAATTCTAACGAAACTCTCATGGTAGGTCAAAACTTTCATTGATGGGTCTCTTCTTCTTCACGGGAGTTATGGTTTATTCCTCACCGTATATTTACGTTTTCGGTAACATTTGCCTCACATAGGGTTATAATATTCCGTTGGTTCATACTTATCCACGTCGTCTCTCTTATAGGTATGTCACTCAGATTTACCATTCCTCATAGCAAAGCGAATGAAATGAGTAGTCGTCATGGTAGCTACTCCACATCGCACTCATATCATTACCTTGTACTTGGTTTGGAGAATCTCGTAAGCTAACACTTGGTCGATCTCACATGTCTAACAGAATGTTTCCAGTCTGTAAGACAACTTGAACTAAACTATCGATCCTTCAAACTATGGGGTTACGAAAACTACTACACACGCTAGCTCACAAGCTATTGCTTCTTTGGTGATCCCTCTCCTTGGGAAACACGCTTCCCATGTCGTCTTTGCTTGTCCATTTTAGTGTCATGTCTTCATCCCTGATATGACGAGCAGGCTTCACAACAATAGCCATTGCTTCGTTTAAGTTTGGCATAAGATAGTCGATACTATTTTCATTCATCCTGATATAATATGGTTATTACTTCGACATTACACCCCTCTTACATCACAGTACTTATTCTTCCACTTACATATAATTAGTGGCATCTATTACATCCTCAGAACATTTCCGTAGACTCTAGTCCTTCTTCTTGGCTAAACTCCTCATGAAAACTCAGTTGGTTTCTTTGCTTCTTGATTGAAACTGATATCTGATCCGCTTCTTTTCTGGTGTGGTGAGTGTGACAGCTTTACTGGCATGATCTACCTGACCATCATACCTGGACATCCAGTCCTTACCTATGATTATATCCAAGCCTTGCAGGTCTAGCACGAACAATTCGCTTGGAAACTTGTGTGTCTCAATTTCCAAGGTCATGTTTTGGCATATCGCGTTTGCTGGCCTCATCCTTTCTATAGAGCTCACTCTGATGGGTCTTCTAAGTCCTCGATTGGGTATCTTATTTCTACTCACAAAGTCTTTTGATATGAATGAATGTGTTGCTTCGGTATCAAAAAGTACCAATGTAGGATAGGAGTTGATCAACAATCCTTCAATCACTGGGTCTGGTTTCTTGAGAACTCTCTCGATGTTTATGGAAAACACATGTCCCTTTCGGAATTGAATTGGCTTGGTCCCAATACAAATCTTCTTTTCTGGACAGTTTCTAGAATAGTGTCCCATTTTCTATTGTGATAAACCTCTGATTTTATTTTATTGGGGGTTCCAATTCCCCCCACCCCTATGTAAATATTGTAATTGGCTGGTTTTTGGGTAATGGAAAAGCAGTAGGAGTCTTTCCTACTGTTATGTTATTCAAAAAAAGAAACACTCCACCTGACTGAAGTCCTTCTTATTTGATTTGGGGTCGGAATTCTGACTACTGTTTTCTCCCAAAATGTACTCATCTCCAAGGTCGTAAACCTCTTCAGTATGGACGGGGCTGTGGTGTCCATGGTTCATGTGGTGATCAATTTCTCCATGAAAGTCGTGTCTATGAATATTATGACAATGGTAGTTATTGTCTCCATGATAGTTGAGCTTAAAATGATTACGTTCATCATCTGAAGTGTGCAATTCCTGCTGTGATTCTGAGTGATGCTCTTCCACATTATGCTTTCGCTTCTTGTTCGCAACTTGCTTCAGTTTGCTCTCCAAGGTTATCGCTTGGTCTACGAGTGACTGGTAGTTTGGGGTATATGCAACTGTCAATAGAATGGATAGTTCGTCATTCAGACCATTTAGAAACCTTTCTTTCCTCTTAGTATCTGTATCAACATCATTCGGTGCGTAGCGCGACAGATTATTGAACTCATTCATGTATTCTATTACGTTTCGATCGTCTTGTCGAAGATCGAGAAATTCTTCCCTCTTCAGCTTCATCACTCCTGATGAAACATGTGCAGTACGGAATCCTTTTTGAAATAAATCCCATGTCATCTCTTCAATGGGGTAAGTGATCTGGTAGTTGTCCCACCAGTCAGCTGCAGGTCCTTCTAGTAGGTGTGCCGCGAATCTAACCTTCTCAGCATTTGTGAATCCGATGGTCACCAAATCTTTATTCACTTATCGTAGCCAATCGTCGGCCAAAATAGGTTCTGTAGCTCTTGAGAACTTTTCCGGTCGAAGTTTTAAGAATCTGATCAACATATCCACTTGAGATGGAGGTGGTGCTGGAATGTCCTTGTGGTCTTCCTGGTTGTGGGTCATCAACTGATTCAACTGTTTCTGTGCATCTAGTAACTGTTGTAGTGTAGGTATCACCGGATTGTTGGGATTTGGCTGGGACATCTGTTTAGTTTAGTATGGATGAGTAGAGATAGAGGGATACTAAGGGAAGTATTAATACCCATACACAGCAGATCAAGGCCAATCATTTTACAAGCAACATCTAGCAAGCATCAATCAACAGTAAAACAACCAATAGAGATAAAAACAACTCCTCCTACTTAATTTTCAAAATTATAGTTTGGATAACAAACAAACACAACAAGGTTTTTCAAAATAGACACGATAGTACTGCCATACCACAATTTGGTAAGTCAATACAATATTACTATAACGTTATTCGGGTAAAAATGGTGGTCTAGTCTATCTCTTCCTTCAATGCTTCAAGATTCTCTTCTATTTCTTTGAGTTCGTCGAGGTACTTTTGGATGTTGTGAAGTCAAAATTTGAAGTCTTCGATCAAGGCACTTGATGGCTTCTCATAATTGTCATGTTGATCTTCAACGTCTTCGGAAACATTTCTGAGTTATGGTCATCTATAAATAAGTTAAGGTAACTTAGAAAGCAATTAGTTGAGAAGGTTACAAGAAGATATTAGGAAAGATTTAGACAAGGAGAAAATAACTTTTGTTCCTATGGTCATTCTTATTTCTAATCCAAACCTAAGGTTTTCGAGCCTACAAGCAACATTACGCTCTGATACCATCTTTAGTGCCCTTGCTTAGAAAAGCAATGACATTCTGTGAAATATGCTATTCCCTGGATCGAGTATGGATAGCAATTCACAAATAGATGTATACCATGCATCAATGTCAAATAATTATTACATCGCGAGATTCATAAGTAAAATATTCTTTACAAGTTGCATAGCCCAAGGCTAGCTTGAATGCAAAGTTTGGCAGCGGAAACATAAGTAGCACAGAGAGCTTCATCATCTTCATGTGCCACTGGCATACATGTTGGTTGCAAGCTCGAAAGGTAGACGTCCTCACTCGTCATCGTAATAACCTGCAACATTAACGTTGCAGCCCAGGGAATTTGGGTCAATACCTTGTGACAGGCCGGCAAGTGATACTTTGGTGGAATATAAAATGGCAAGTCTAAATCTATATGCATATCTGGCTGGTGGAGTTGAAGGCTATTGCATAAAGCCAATTTTGTCCTACTTTTCATAAAGCTTTTCATTTCTCAACTTTCTATAAGACGAACTGGCATGAAAACCAGTGTCTCTTCTACTCTTGTTCACCCATCAAATTTTATTTATGAAATTGGAATGAGGAGATTTTCCATCGACATCCTTGTCCAGCTGCTCAGAATTGTCCGTAACCGGGGACACGGCTATGATCATAGTTTTACACTCTCGAGAGGTTGTGCACGTTCACCACAAGACTTCATCAACCCATTCTGTCCTTGACCTTCTTGAAGTGAAAAGGAAAGGTGAAGATGAAGACGAGACCTTTGGGAAATGTTCCCCGGTTCCTCTGGGCAGACCCATACAAGATAACATCCGCTGAGAACTGCCGGAATCGGGGCCTATAACTTACTTAGTCAAGGCAGAGCCATAATACCAAGTGGCTGCACTGGAAGCAATCTAAACTTGGAGTGACTTAAATCTCTTTGTTCCTGGGTGGCCGTTCACAAGTGCACGTACTCAGGTACCCGCAGAACTGGGCCTGAGTAGCCACTCAACTTTGACCCACCAATAGAGCAACACCAATTGCCACCCAGGTAGTTCATTAACTTGGTAGAGTTTTTATCCTTTCATACTACAATAAAACATTTCAGCATTGCAGTTCTAACTTCTACCAAGTGAATGGGTTCCTAAATCAACAGGAATAAAGGGTGATATACTAAACAGGTCTGCATAGCAATATAGTAGTACACCTATCATGTATACTACTGAAATAGTCTACAATGCATATATAATAAAATAGTAGGTCTTTCATGAAAGGGTGTATGCACTTGCCTTTTGGAACTTGTCGTTGCTCACACACTCTTTTTCAACGTAGCTCATAGCTCTCCGTTCAATCTATACAATACAAACATATGGCAATAAGCAACAATAAAACAATCAAAAGAACAAACATAACAACAAACATAGATAGAAATAAACATAACTAGGTTGGTGGTCTAAGTTCAATACATGATTCCATATGCAAAAAGAATCAATGCATTGTTTGCCATTTGGGTCAGGGGTTGGTCTGAAATCAAATTTGAATATTTCAAACTTGAATAGGTTGAAGGGTTGTTACAAAGGTTCTAAAGATTGGTCTTGATCAAAGTGATCACACAAGAAAGTTGGTCAAGAGTTTTAAAACATTTTGAAACTATGGTTTACAAAACATTAACATTTAGATGGCCTTTGGCACACTTTCAATGTTTATGTTTCAAAAAGTGGTAGCTAGGCCTGGTTTTGGTCTTCTCTGGACAGAGACAAATATTTGAGGAAGTTTTCTAAAAGAAAACAAATTAAAAGGATTTATAGAAATTAAACTATATCAGAAATACTCCAATTTGAATCTCTGATTAAGAAATCTTTTTAAAACTATCAAAAATTAATTAAAACAGCGGGTTCATGTCATGCATGTTCCAAGGTTTCCAGAAATATTTTATTTGCAAAATTTGGACTTATAGATTTAAAACTATGCCAAATTTACTCAAATGACTCATTTGAAATTTGAATAAATTTGGATTTGTCAAAACTGAAAACTAGCAGAACCAAAAGATTCTACAAGTCCAGAGCTTTTCAAAAAGATAAAGTTTGCTAAATTTGGCCAAATGGTTTAAAAGATATGAAGGTTTGAAGATACAGGGACTTTTCTGTAAAACTGCCATTTAATTCAATTCGGGAAACAATCCCAGAAAAGGGTTGGCCACGTGGCTGGCGACGATTGGTTGGGCTCGGCTTGAGCTCAGCTCGGCTTAGTCTGGGCTTGAGTCTGAGCTGTGGCTCGGCTCGGCTCGATCTAGTCTGGGCCGCTGGTTTCAGATCCAAGGGTCCAAAAGCTAGGGTTTTACCCCGGCGGCGCGGTGGTCGTCGGAGACGGCTCGGACGGCGGTGGTGGCTCCGGTCGCGGACGTCCTCGACGCTCCGGTGGTCGCCTGGGCTCGGGAAGGGGACGACGAGCTCCGTCTCGACACGGGGAGGCGGATGGTGGTCTCGGCGTCGGCTTTCCCCTCCTGGGTCGGTGCGGACACGAGGACGGAGCGGCGGTGGCGCACCGGTGGCCTCGGGTGTGGATGAAGACCACGTTTGGCTGCACGAATAATTTATCCGTGAGCATCATCGTGCGCGCAAGGAAGAGGGGAGGGGAGAAGATCAAGAGTTGGAGGCGGAGGTTCACCGTGTCGACGGGAATCGACCAAACACGGCGGCGGACGGTTGGATCTCCGACGAGCTATTCCGGCCGTCTGGCGGCGCAATCCGAGGAGGCGAGAGAGGGGAACAGGAGAGGAGGGAGAGGGCTTCCAAGGGGCGTGCTCGGGAAGGCGAATGGTGCCCTTAATCACGAGGAATCGAGGAGGGATCGACGGGAAGAAACTGCCGTGGCTGTGTTGAAGACGCTGACGTCACTGTGGGTCCCACCTGTCAGGTAATTCCCTTTTCCTTTTTGCTTTTTCTGTTTTCTTTTATAACTTTTGATTTAAAGCTCCAAATCAAGTCAAATAAGTTTGTAAAAATTTGTAAAATTCCAAATATTCAAAATAGACATTTAGAAACTAATTTTGTCAAAAACAAAAATTACCAAAATACCCTTTTGGTCAAATTTGCCTTATATGACTATTTGGAGATTTTCCAAATTAGGGTTTATAAATATCTCAAGATATTTAAATAAAAACCAGAGGATAATATGAGTAATATCATTCAAAATGATAACTCATTTTCAAATTAAAATAATTTAAGATAAAACATTTTATAAAACAAAGCTTGGAAGAGTATTTAAATTATTTCCACAAATGAAATAGGGTTTATAATATCCCCATATTATTTATTTTAAAACCATAAACCAAAGGGGGAAATACTATTTGAAAATCCCATTTAAATGTTTTAATTCTAAGACTTTAAAATTGAGATTTGAAATACAACTTTGAAGATGTCAAAACAATCTTCTATAAAAGCTTTTCTTGATTTTTGGAGACTTTATTTAATTATTAATAAAAGTTTTAAATTTTTGTGGTTTTTAAAACATTCCAAAATTTGGGATGTTACATGTTTTATCTATGATCTTGCATGCTCTCCGATGCTAGTGGATGCTTTGGCCAAGTAATTATTAGTGTTGTATGAGGGAGTATTTATGCTAGATAGTGGGTTCATGCCTCTCTTTGTCTGAGTTCGGTGACAGGAACGGTTAAGGCTAGAGATGTACTGTTGCCACTAGGGAGAAAACAACGGTGTGATTTCCTTGTGTTATTTACATTGCTTACATTATGCTCTTTGCTTATTGTAATGATCTGTTGCTTGCAACTTAATACTTTTGGGTGACATGCTGGATAGCGATCCCGGGGTGGATTATTAGTCATAGATGCAGTTGGATAACGGTCTATGTATTTTGACGTAAATGCCCATATTAGATGAAATGGTGAACTATATTGTTTTATGATAGCATTGCTATACGCCCACAATTCTGTCAATTGTCATGCTGTAATTTGTTTGCCCATCATGTATACCTTTTGGAGAGACAACTCTAGTGAACTGTGGAACCCGGTCCTATTTTCCTGCATTGCTTACAACTGTTTTAATAGTTTTCATCATCATTTACTTGCTGGTCATATTTCACTCTCTTCATATTTTACACTTGCACATTTAATTCTTTGTGTTCGGCAAGCCGGAGAGATTGACAACCTCTCTGTTTTCGTCGGGGCAAAATACTTGTTTGTGATTGAGTGCAGATCCACGTCAATTATCGTTAACGGCGCCATTGACACCTCGCTAAGCCTTCTCCATGTCCTACTGGATTCGATAACCTTGGTTTTGTAATCAAGGGAAAATTGTCGCTTTGCTGCATCATACCTTTCTCTTGGGGTCTCCCAGCGAACGTGTGATCCACGCCATCAAGCCTGTTTTCTGGCGCTGTTGTCGGGGACTTGGAAGATTCAGCTAGGGGAGTTTCACACATCCTTTCACTTTACTTTGTTATTGTCTTGCCTAGTATATTTTTTGTTAGTCTTGTTTTGTCTTTTGTTTGCTCTAACACTGAAAAACACAAAAAAATTAAAAATTCCAGCACCTTGTTAATTCGGTTTTACCTTGTAGTCATGACTAGTCCGTCGGATATGACATCTTTTGGAGAGATACTTACCTTTGAACAAAAGGTTGGGGAGAGTTTTAAAAATGCTTGGGAAAGAATTTCAGAACCTTACAAGAAAATGCAGCCCAGAATTGAATTGAGTGTTCTCCTAAATTTTTTCTACTTTGGTCTTACATCTGTGTATCAACACGTTTTAGATGTTACTAGTCGTCAACCCGTGCATTTGTACGCGCTAGCTATTTAGAATATCCTACTATTTTTATCTAATACTGGTTACAGAGGACCCTTTTTAAATTTTCCTGCATATATATAGGGAATATAACTATTACTGGTGTTTGTCTAAGTGAATAAGAAATGGCTAAAAAACTGTTATTAAACGTTGTTTTTCAAAAAAAAAATTGGTTCTATGGAAACATCAAAACAAATTTCTTGTATTTACATGATTATTCATTATGTTTTATAAAATATATTTGGAACATTACCTTTTATTTAAAGCTAACACATCCTACTGTTTATTTGAACCTTATACGCTGTTGCCGTGAAAAAAATTAATATAAAAAAAGCAATCGATTAACATTTTCACTAATGAAAACTTCAAATATTATGAGAACGACACATGAGAAGTAATGCTAGATAAATATCATGTAATAAGTGTGGCCGAGTTTATAGCTCCGTTGAGTAGATTATTATTTCTCAGTTGATATTAGCCTCCGTCTTACTAAATCTTGTCATGACATAGAAATATATTTTTCTCAGACATTTGAGAAACAGCAAACCTTGAATGCATGCGTGGTTGTAGACTATTGAAATACTCTAGACATGCTCTTTGATTTTATTTAATTACACAAAATCTCTAACACTACAAACGAAATCATTAAATATAGATTTGACATAACGCAATTGTTTAGTGCATGGTCTGTCAGATATAAAGCAAGCAAAGAAAACTCAACCGATCCAAAGTCATGTGCTTTGTACTCGCCATTGCTTGCCAGAATGACAATAAGGAAACGTCAGAAGAGAAACATCATGAGTTAGCTAACAAAATACCTGACCGGCACCCTAGCATGTAATAAATTATCTTTGACCATGAAGCTGGAAGATATATAGCTATTCTCCATAAAGAATTCAAAATCCTTATGTGCCTTCAATCTCTACATGTCTGCACCTTTTTCCCCAATGGTAAAACGCATGCATGTAGTTAGACCATTAGTGCATAAAAACAATTTGATAAGTTTGTTTAACTTCATATTCCCCCGATTTTGCTTCATTATTACCATCAAACTATCGTGAAATATATTTGTATGTCATAATATTAAATTGACGGTTGTCTAATTAAAGCCAAAGAATCAGCAATATGCATCTTTATATTGTGTGTAGCCACTATGGATAATCAAGCTTCAGTGGTGAATTAAATTTGTGCTAATATATTACTTTCCTAATCAGTATGTTTAAATCTGTAGCTATTGGTTGCTAAACCCAATCCTAATTTTGAGCCTGCTGATTCTCTTGTTACTATGAGTTTTGAGGTAGCGATCTTGCTATGCAAATTCACAACACTTTCCTGAAAATGAGGAACTTGAAGAGGTTGGCAAGTGCAAACTGCAGCAG
Organism: Puccinellia tenuiflora; assembly: GCA_012064385.1. Classification (NCBI taxonomy): domain Eukaryota; kingdom Viridiplantae; phylum Streptophyta; class Magnoliopsida; order Poales; family Poaceae; genus Puccinellia; species Puccinellia tenuiflora. Next base: position 243,883 of record QRDG01001003.1, read on the forward strand.
AGCCCAGTGCTTATGTGTTTACGCCGAGAGAATCTGGCCAACGCTTCCACGAACGAATGGAAGTAATTCTCTGGAATTTTATAGAACAAAGCGTTATACGGATCTGACTGGAAAAGGTGTGCTGCTGGAACCTTACCTGAGATCCGCGAGACTGATCCTGGAGCCGAGTACAGGATGCACGCAAACTACTGAAGGCTCATGGGTGCCTCATGTTGGCGTCTAGCGGTCCGCGATGGCGCAAACGTCGGCCATCACCGACGCGGAGACGTGCATCTGTACGATGCGGATTGGCGACGGGAGAAAGGCTTCGTCCGCATGGTACATATATTAATTAATGACTAATACTCCCGGATGGATTAGGATTCGAACTCAAGCGGAGGAGTTACGCCTGACCCGTTGAACAAAGGACTTTAATCAAACGGCTTTAGACAGATTATGCACATATCGGATGGACACAATTTTCAAGCCTTGAGGATTAACATGGAGGCTCGTATGGTGCCTCCAATTAGTAAATATAAGATGGTAGGAGAAACCTTCTCTGAATATGATGCAATTAAAGCCTTTAGAATTGTAAATGAGCTAGCTATTTTCCCTATGATGGATAAAACTGATAAGGTTATTGAAAGGTTAGATAAGATGGAGAAAACTCTAAATGATCTTGCCATGAATGAAAAAGAGAGCACCTCAGAAGTTAAGCAACCCCTTGCTATAATGAAAAATGATTGGGAACCTTTTATTAAAATTGAAATTGATCACCAAAACTTTCTAACTTATTGTGATCTAGGTTCCACTGTTTCAATCATGCCAAAGGTGGTGTATGATTCTCTTACCTACAAGAGTATGATAGATTACCCATTTTATCACTCTCATGCTAATGGGACTATCTCTAAGATTTTGGGGAGAACCAATGGAATCCTTGTTGTTTTCCGAAATAAAATGTTTCCCATTGACTTTATTATCTTAGAAAAATCTCGAGGGAATATAGTTTTAGGGAGGTCTTTCCTTAAGGCTGCTGAGTGCTTTATTAATGATAAGTATGGATTTATGAAGCTCAATTCTACCATTAACTGGAAGTTGTTTTTCCCTTGTAAGGTAAAAGATGAGCTCATTGAAGGAGGTAATGACTTTGATTAAGGAAAGTGATAAAACTTGAATTTGCCCTTTTTGCCTAGCTAAAAGGCGTTAAAGAAAAGCGCTTATGGGAGGCAACCCATTTTATTTTTACCTTCTGTATCTTTTTGGTTTCTTTGAGTTTTGGGTGATGTTACTTCTGCAACAACTCCCTTGTATATTTTTGTTTTGGTTTTTCCTGCCAAGAATAGCCTCTAAAGAGAGGAAAACTAATTGGTGAGTTTAATGTTCAGAAACAGATTTCTGTTCTTCACTGTTCGAAAATTCAATAAATCACGGAACGTCATCTGTGGTTGATTTTTTTTGACAGAAAGGATCAGGGTTTTGTCTACCTTTCTCTAGTTTTAAGTTTTCTGATTTGAGGTCCAGAAGTGCTCCGAAAAAATTCACCTTTACAGTGTGTTCTGTTTTTGACAGATTATGTCATTAGTTTTGCATTGCTTCTTTCACGGGCAAAGTGAAGTTTTTTCAAAGCTAGAGTTTTGCTTGGACCTTTGTGACAGTAGCTAATATTTTAAAAAAATGAGTTCATGATATGTGCTTTGGAACTGAAGGAAGATATTGTTTTTGTGGACTAACTCCTCTAATGAAGTTGCTATAAGTTTTGCGTGAAGGAAGTTTTCAAGTATCCAAGTGTGAGGGGATGAAGGAAGATCAAGAAGGAATAAAATCCTAATCTTGGGGAGGCTCCCCATGGACCCTATTCTGAAATATTGAAGAAGTTACAAGCGTCTAAGCTTGGGGATTACCAAGGCATCCCCTTTTTCATCAACAATCATCGGTTTTCCTCATGCTACTATATTTTTATTCCTTTACACATTATGTGCTGTTCTTGGAGCGTCAGTTTGTTTTTACTTTCATTTTGTTTGTGTTTAGTTTTCTGGTCCTTGCAATAATTTGGATCCATGCATGCTTGTTTGGGAGAGAGACACGCTCCGATTTTTCATTATACACTCATGTTCTTCACTTATATGTGTTGAGTGTTTAGCCTTTGTTATTTATGCTTTTAGCTCTTGTTTTCAAGCATCTCTTGTTCAGATCTGCTAGCTTTTTGTAGTTAGGAAGTTTTTCTCTTGTTACTTCACCCTTTTTGTTTAGTTTCAAATAAGTTGATTGGTGTTTGGTTAATTGGAAATTATCATGTAAGAAGTGTTTTAAAAAATGCTGCTTAAACTTGTAGACCATTGTCTTGAATCTTTGATACTTGTCAATTGTTTAGAGATATGAAGTAGATTAATTCTTAAACTTGTGGATCATCTAGTAAGAATAGATTAGTAAAGACTACCGTAAGGCTTTCAAATTGTGGTGCTTGTCCTGGTTGGTAGCTCTCAAAGTCTAGATATTCCTTTTGCAAAGAATTGGTTTGGCTAACAAGGTAGACGGTGTGAAGTCCAATGGTTATGCATGATGTATATCTATAGTCATTCATTGAACCAAGTTGATGTTATGTGTTTTCTTGATATCCTGCTAAGCCCAAAAATTCCGTACTGAGAGGGAATACTTCTCGTGCATCCAACTCCCTGAGCCAAATATCTTTGCCATTTGTGTCCACCATACCTACCTACATGTGGTATTTCCCTACCACTCCAAGTAAAATTTTCATGTGCTATCTTTAAAATGTTCGAGGAGGTGGACCACCTGTCCAGGTGGGACCCAGGCGCAGCCAAGTCCTGGGCCGCGCCTGGCTGGCATCTGGGGGCTGTGGGGGCCCTCTGCTGGCCCCCTTCTGGCTCCGTCTTCATTTCATATTGGAAATAATTCTCGTAAATTTTTAGCGCAATCCGAGAAACTTTCCAGAACAACTTTTCTAAAACAAAACGATAGCAGAAAACAGGAACTGGCACTGGGCATCTTGTTAATAGGTTAGTTCCATAAATCATGCCAAAATGATATAAAAACATTATAAAAACATGTGGCACTGATATATAATCAAGCATCGAATATCAAAAATTATAGATACGTCGGAGACGTATCAGCATCCCCAGTCGCCTTTTCGCCTATAAATTGTCCTCAACGCAAAAATCCTAGATACCCCGATCATATTTTACAGAAGACGTCCGAGGCCACCGCCATCTCAAGCCCTAGTTCGGGAGGGTTCTGCAGCTCTTCCTGGCACCCTACCGGAGAGGGGAATCGAAACCGGAGGCATCTACACCACCATGCCTGCCTTCGGAGTGATGCGTGAGTAGTCCACCATGGGACTACGGGTCCATAGAAGTAGATGGTTGTCTCTCCTCCTTATACTCCATTGTTTAGATCTTGTGAGCTGCCTATCATGATCAAGATCATATTATTTGTAACTGCTACATGATTGTGTTTGTATGGATCCGATGAATTGTGAAAGTCATTACTTTTGTTCATCTTTGTGTTATGTTTTATCTATGATCTTGCATGCTCTCCGATGCTAGTGGATGCTTTGGCCAAGTAATTATTAGTGTTGTATGAGGGAGTATTTATGCTAGATAGTGGGTTCATGCCTCTCTTTGTCTGAGTTCGGTGACAGGAACGGTTAAGGCTAGAGATGTGCTGTTGCCACTAGGGAGAAAACAGCGGTGTGATTTCCTTGTCTTATTTACATTGCTTACATTATACACTCTGTTTATTGCAATGATCTGTTGCTTGCAACTTAATACTTTTAGGTGACATGCTGGATAGCGATCCCGGGGTGGATTATTAGTCATAGATGCAGTTGGATAACGGTCTATGTATTTTGGCGTAATGCCCATATTAGATGAAACAGTGAACTATATTGTTTTATGATAGCATTGCTATGCACCCACAATTCTGTCAATTGCCATGCTGTAATTTGTTTACCCATCGTGTATACCTTTTGGAGAGACACCTCTAGTGAACTGTGGACCCCGGTCCTATTTTGCTATATTGCTTACAACCGTTTTAATAGATTTCATCATCATTTACTTGCTGGTCATATTTCATTCTCTTCATATTTTACACTTGCACATTTAATTCTTTGTTTCCGGCAAGCCAGAGAGATTGACAATCTCTCTGTTTTCGTTGGGGAAAAGTACTTGTTTGTGATTGTGTGCAGGTCCACGTCAATTATCGTTAACGGCGCCGTTGACACTCGCTAGGACTTCTGTAAGTCCTGCTGGATTCGATAACCTTGGTTTTGTAATCAAGGGAAAATTGCCGCTTTGCTGCATCATACCTTTCTTTTGGGGTCTCCCAGCGAACGTGTGATCCACGCCAGCACGGCGCGAGGCCGCTCCGTCGGTTCCTGCTCCAGATCTGAAGGTGAAGCTTAACTCCTGGTCGTCCTCGAGTAGGTAAGTGATAACAAAATAATTTTTGAAGTGACATGCTACCAATCACAATCTTGATCATGTAATTATGTAAAACATATGAACTGAATGCATTGATCCAAAATAAAGGTTCATTGAATGAAACAAACAATTATTAACCAGGTGTAACATCTAAGCAAGAATTAACTAGAAAAGAACACCAAAGGAAGATTTAAGTTTTCAGCAAAGAGTTTCAACTTGCAACTTGTTTATCTCAAGATAAAGTCAATACAAAGTTTTCACAGTTAGACACAAAGATAACATGAACCATAGTTGACACCAAGTGATTGCTTGAGGATTTTACAAGGAAGAGGAAGACCGACTCAACATAAAAGTAAAAGAAAGCCCTTCGCAGAGGGAAGCAGGGATTAATCATGTGCTAGAGCTTTTTTTTGATTTTTTTGATAGAAGTAAAACAATTTTGAGATATGCATGCTTTCGTCAATGACTTCACATCAAAGAAACTAGCTAATCCCCCATTTCAAACAAGGCTTTTAGACTTTTGAGAGCGACTGGTTTTAGAGGAACGAGTACATTCCTCTTTCTCCTTTGTTTCAACACTAACCAATGTTTGAGCTGATTTCTCAGATTTTTCTTGTGCAGAGGAGAATGGTGAGTTATATTTATATTTTGCTTATGCCGCTCTCGGGTAAATTCAAGTGAGGACGTGAACCATCAACACCGGGTGACAGGGGGGAAATGACCTTGCTTGTCACATGTTATAACTAACTTCTTACTGCTTCCTCATGAGCTTAAAAAAAGGAGCGCAAAAAGGAGAATTTTCCCCAGGTCGCCCAGCTCGTCCTCCTGCTAGCTCCGGAACCCCGACGACCTCTGCTTTCTGTATCTTGGTGCTATGCAGCGTGGTTGGTGCGAGGCGATTCAGTACCGAGGGAAACCCTTGGTCAGCGGTGTTGACCACGACAACGGTGGCGCCGCCGGTGTCGATCTCCTTCTCGAAGGCTTCATTGAGGTACTGGCTTTCCCTCTCACCCTCCCCCCAGCTTGGCGAAAGTCTTGTTCCCTTGTGTGGTCGGCGGCGGCGCTACGGCGTCGCGTCCCTTCCTGAAGGCGCGCCGTCTTGGGGAATGCAGGGGTGGTGTTCGAGCTTTGCGTCCGCTGGGTTGGCCGTGGTGGCTTGTCCTTGTTTGGCAGCTGCATCTCACCGTGTTGTTCGAGCCAGTGCCTCGGCTCGATGCCCCTCGCTGCCTTGCAGCCTGTGTTTGCCTGCGGGTCGATGCCCTTGAGCCTGGGCGAGAGGGGAAAGGGTTCCCCTCTGCGGCAACAATGGTGCATTTGGCCAATGAGCATCCAAGCTTTGGCGGTCCTGCTCACCGCGGTGGTGTGGCTGCCCTCCTCTGCCGTTTCCTCTTTGGTGCGACTTCGTCCAGCAGCTTAGTTCCGGCGTTGCGGTCTTCCGGTGATGGCGGAGGCGATGGAACTTCTCACCTCCTCTACGGCAACCTGGCTCCAGCGGTCTCCCAGTGTTCTCGGGTGAACTCTCTTCGCCCCCAACGGTGTGGCACCTTCGAACCTAGGCGAGGGACACGGAGTCCCTTCCGGCGGCGAAGACGGTGGACTTTGGGGCTAGGTGCGGCCTGGTGAAGACGGTGATCAGCTCCCAGCCTGCTCCTCACCCGGGTGCTTGCAATGGTGGTCCGTGGCAAAGGAGCCTCAGGCTGTATTTTTTGTTTAATCCTCTGTTTGCTTGTGTTTCCTTTGCATGTAAGCTGTTTGTTCAGCATGTTGTATCTGCCGCTAAAACTATGGGGCTTTGTTTCAAAGCTGGGCATTTTTTGCCTTTTATCTAAAAAAAAAAAAAGAGACGCGAGAAGGAAGAAAGGAAGGTGAGGGAGAAGAACTAGGTGGACGGAACACCCACCCCGCGTCACGCCTGCGCGAGCCGAGCAGTTAGAAAGAGCAGTTTCGCCTGCTAGCCTCGGCCCAATAAGCGAGCGATATGGCGGCAGGGCGCGCCCGAGCCCCGAGCGGCTGGGTGGAGGACCCAAGCCGGTACGTTGTTGGACTTTGCGGGCCATATCGCGGCGCGGAAACGCGTGCGAACGGGCTCAGTCACCGTCGAGCTCACGTAGATGCTCCGGAAATTTCTCCGCCTGGTTTCAATGCATAGCCACATCTCTTCTCAGGGCATGTCAAAAGCGGGGAAGACTTGCATAGGATCTCACCTTTAGGTGAGATCGTAGGATCACGCAAAAAAATTTCAAGTTCAAATTTGACCTACAGCGTGAGAAACAAAAAAGAGAAATTTCGGTGTGAATAGTGCAAAACACTGTGTACTCAAATCTGATAGTATCCACAGCATGATTTCTCTTTTTTGTTTCTCACGCTGTACATCGAATTTTGAGCTGATTTTTTTTTGGAGTTGTGCAAAGTACCGAGATGCATGTTGTCAATTTTTTTCAGATTTTTTAGCAATTCGCAAATATATTTTTTTGCGTGATCCTACGATCTCATCTAAAGAGCAGATCCTATGCAAGTCTTCCCCATATCAAAGCTCCCACAGCATCATCCATACGACCATTCGCGGCAAGCGGCAGCAGCCGGCGTCGGCAGACCGGTCCGAAACCACGACCGGCGGCGGCGGCAGCCACGAATTAATCCTCCCAAAACGGGTTAACGGGCAGGCACCATGGCGATCAGCAACCGCCCGGGCCACGCACTCACGCGCGGTTTTCGGAAAAGCTTCGCCGCCAACTCTTGGCCCTCGGACCTGTCAAAATCGGCGGAAAAGGACGCGCGGATGGGGTCGAACTGGGCCAGGCCAACGACGAGGCACGTCCTGCTTGGATTGGAATTCTCGTTCTCTTTGGGCATTTCTGCTTTCTCGAAATTTCTTTTCCAAGTCGAGACGTTTTCGTCAGAAACATAATCAAGACCATACGTCTCTGCAATCTAGACCAACTGTAGTAGATCGTGAAAACAGGGCTCCAGATGTCGCTCCACAGCAGAATCATTCCGCACTCCGGCCCTTTGGAGGGGCGTACGTCTGCTGAGTAATTCACGGCGTGACTTGGATTCAGTTCAGTCACCTAATTTCCCGAAGGATTAATTGCCCAAGCGCGCGTCTGTCTGTCTGTCTGTCCGTGCGCCATGTTTGATCATCATCTAATGTACTCACCCAACCAAATGAATGATTTTCTACATTGATTTACTGAACTTGGTGCGGCAGGTTGAATTAATTACGTCCCTTTCGTTGATGACACGGACTCAAGGAAAATTGCAGATAAACAGTGTATATGGACATGGTACAGTCGAACCGGTTGAGAAAGTCGGACTAATTAAGCTGCAAGCGACAGATTGTGATGTGCCATTTCATCTTACAATCCCCGGTTTTGGGAGCGAAACTGTAAAAAATAGAGGCGTGGGTTTGGATAACGTGACGACGTTCGTTCAGAACAGAGACAGGAAAAGGAACGCTGGGGTCAGATCAAATAAGTTCCTGAGAATAAATAAAATATGTTCCGGTGACGTTTCAAATCCTCCGCCAACTGTTTTAGATAAACTAGAAAGAAAGATGAGCCAGAGGCTGCAGTTAGCTTTGTTATGAAGCAACGAGGGACGTGCAGACATAAACATATGTCAATGACATGCAGCGTACCAGGACAATTCTTAGCAGTGTATTTGAAGATATATAATGTCAATTTTTGGCCCTTTCTGAGGCGGCTTGTCGTCCTCCTCGGAAAACCGAAACCACAGTTTCTCATTCACACTACCGAAGACACCTGCTAGCTGGAGTAAGTAGATCGATCTGGAAGACGGCCGGATCTCGATAGCGAACGAGCGTCAGGGGCCGGGGCCGTTGAATGCGACGCCGCACGCAGCGCACTGGCCAGGTCGATCGTGCTGATCTCGTCAGGAGCAAGGAGATCTCTCCGTTTGCCTGCACCGCACGGCTTTGCTAGCTCTTGTTGGTTTCTCGGGAGGGCTCTTGCGGCTGCAAGCTTTGCTCTTGGTTTCCTCTATCGTCGTTCCTATCTGCGTGAGACGATGCCTGTTTGGTGTCCATGTCTCGTAGCCAAGCCAAAGATGAGTGGGATAGCTATGCAAGTTCGATCTCTCGATTAGTACAGACATTTTTTCCTTCCTGCGTGCGTCAATGTAATAACTACTACTAACATTATTAGTTAAAAAACTGTTACAAGCGATAAAGTTAAACAAGATCAAACCAACGAGGACACGGGACTTTAATGTGGAAAAATCTTCCAACAAGAAAGAGAAAAAACCACGGGCGCCAGCCAGCAATTCTTCATTATTTCGGGTGAGATTATAAACGCGCCGGAATTTACAATATGTGTTTTATCCCGTGCGGCGGGTTACAAAAGGTATTTATAGGCGGCCCTGAACTAACTAGGTCGGCAAGAGTGAATCCAACTCCAACTCGGCAACAACTCGTACCGTAAGCAATATGTGGCTTATCCGCGTCGCTCACGCTCCGCTCGTCAGAATCTGACGGCCTTATCTGTCTAACCGGATTTGGATCACCATAAAATAACACTGCACCTTGAGACAAAATTCATTTTGTAGCATAAAAAAATTCTTCACCCTGAAACAACAAAGAAAACACTTTCGGCGCCAACTAACCTCTTGGGCTAAACAGTTATATCAACTAAGCTCGAGCAAAACTCAAACTTAGTAACAGGAACTGGCTTTGTCATCATATCAGCAGGATTATCATGAGTACTAATCTTACATACCTTCAGCTTACCTTGTGTAACAACATCACGCACATAATGGTACTTGACATCAATGTGCTTTGTTCTCTTATGCAGTATCTGGTCCTTGGTAAGGTAAATGACACTTTGACTGTCAAAGAACAGGTTAATGCAAGTATCAACTCCACAAAGCTCAGCAAACAGACCTTTCAACCAAACAGATTCTTTGCATCACTAGCAGAAAAAGGCTTATAGGTAAGCCAACTAGTCGCGGCGCACCGTAAAGTGCGTGCGACACGGCTAAGTATACGTGGCGCAACAGTGCAACCTGCGCCACGGGTAATCACTTAGCCATGGCGCAACATCTCTTCCTCTGCGCCACGGCTAAGATGGACCCTGGCCGGCCGGCCTGTGCACAAATACGCGTGGCGTGCCAAAATAATATGCGCCACGGTTAGTTAAATATGCGTGGCGCAGCATATGATCGGTGCGCCATGGGTATGTACAGTCCCGGTTGCAAAATTTGGACAACACATACCCGTGGCACATCAAATTTGGATGCGCCACTCCTATGTGCGTCACCTAAAAACTGTAGAAAATGCACCTCGCTTCCTATTGGTTAGAAGAAACACACTATCCGCGTGCTAGGGAATACAAGCATTTGATTGGCTGGTAGCAGGTTGCTCTGGATTGATGACATGGCACACAACACACAAAGGGAAAAAACAACCGCACATGTACGACGTGCACACCACCGTACGCGTCTCTCGCTACGCGCTCTCTGAAAGTGCATGGTTGATCCCATGCATGGTTTTGGTAATTAATGACAATCTCTATGGACTAATATTTGCATTGAGCTATATTTGTAGGTGTCCATTTGCTTGCTTGTCTCCATTTGTTGGAGTCAAGGTCTCGCTTGTTCTCCATGTGTTGGAGTCAAGGTTTAGGGAAGAAGATCATTTGTTGATCAAGGCCAAGGTGTTCGTCATCGAGAGAAAGGCCAAGTGAAGATATACCGAAGGAGTGCTTTCCCCATCTTGGTGTATGGGGGAGCGTCATGTGAATCTTCACCAAGCAAGGCGCAATCAAGAAAGGTGGTTTGCCTTGAGGAGATGAAGATCGTCTTCATCGACCTCAAGTGGTTTAAGCGCAAGGCAAAGGTATGATCTTGATAGGGTTTCTATTTTACCGGTCTCATTATGTTAGTGAGAGACCGGGTTATAGGATAGATAGCCGTACTATCAAGAGGGGCTCTCGACCGAGTATCGTGATCGTATCGTTCGTGGAGAGCTCAAACCTTTGCATCCATGCAATCATCTTTATTGGTTCTTATTTGGCTTTTATCCATGTGAGAATTTAGAGCTTGTGTTCATCTCCATACCAAGCTCTAGTTCATCAAAAACGGATCTCATGAACTTCTTGCGTTTTTGATATCGGAGGTTTTACCGGTTTGTCTCTCCTACGAGAGGTCAAACTCTCTCCTTATATTTTCCTCCTCACATGATAGACTATGATGTGTATATGCATGATCTTGTAGGGCTTGTGATTATCTTCGAAACAAGCCCAAGATCATAGAAAACGGAGTCTTGATGAAAAGCTTGTGCATTTTCGGTTTTGGAGATTTTGCCGGTTCTTCCGTGTGGAAGGTTTCACTCTTCCAACCCTCCGCACAATCTCCTTTGCTTGTTTTCATATTTTCAGTTTTTGTAGGGTAAGCTCTTGTCGTCCTCTTTCCAACAAAATTGGATTCACTCGATTCGGACTTCATTTGCAAAAGTTATGGCAGTTCTGGTTTTCTGATGGATCTTGACCGGAGATGGTCCGGAGTCTCCGGCCCGCCGGAGTCTCCGGCCCAAAGGACCCGGAATCTTCGGTCCTGTGTTTTTCACTGCCAAATGCCTCTTTGTGGTGTAATATCTCTATCTTGTCTTAGCATCTGTTCTAGTCTGCCAAAATTGCCTTCAGCGGTAGTACCGCTGGTACAGCGGTAGTACCGCTCAAACCTGGAGCGGTGCCGCAGCTGCCCAGCAGTACAACCTCCAGCGGTAGTACCGCTGGTGCTACCGCCAGAGGTACCGCTGGGCAAGTTTTGGCTACGGGTATGAGTTTCGGTACCTCAGCGGTTGCTGCCTCGTTCTACCGCTGGGATGGCTTAGCCCTTGCGGCTAAGTGTTGTGGGTGTGTGCCCCAAGAAGAAGTTGTAAAGGGCTCCGGAATCCGCCCCGAAGGATTCCGATAGTGGAAGGTGAACCAAACCTTTGGGTGCGGTTCATCGGAGAATAGGGTGAGGCCTTTGTGGCATCTTGAGTAGGCCTCTTGTGGCGAGCTCACACCCCTCCAACGAGACGTACTCCCTTAACAAGGAGGAACTCGGGAATACATCCTCGTCTCCGCGTGCCTCGGTTATCTCTATACCCGAGCTTTACTTATGCAATTTACATTGTGATAGCCTTCGTGCTTGAAGTTCATATATTGCTATCACCTTGTTGCTTTAATTGCTTAGCATAAGTTGTTGGTGCACATAGGTGAGCCTAGTAATTAGGTTGTTGGCTTGTTAATTTAAACACCTGGTTTTATTCCGCAATTATCAAGCCTCTAAATAGAAAAAGTTTTAATCGCCTATTCACCCCCCCCTCTAGGCGACATCCGGGCATAGCTTGTTCTTTCAATTGGTATCAGAGCCTCGTCTCTCTTGTTTGGCTTTACCGCCTAGAGAGTAAAGATGTCGTCTAGGGATTTAGTGCACAATTCCTTGTTTAGATTTAATGGCACAAATTTTAATGGTTGGAAAACTCATATGCTTAATCACTTACGGGTTTTGGACCCCAATATTGAGCGAATCTTAGATATAGGTTTTTCTCCTCCAAAAGACTACGAAAGTACGACTTTAGAGGATGAGAAAAACTTATATCTAGATGCGCTAGCATCTAACGAGTTTTGCAAGTTTGTGAGTGTAGTTGTGTTTGAGTCAATCATGCCTCTCCGGGATGCTCATGAGCTATGGACCAAGCTTCAAGATAAATATGGCGTGTCCAACTCTTTTGAGGATGATTGCTCTCCCTCCACCTCCGGCCGTGACGAGCTCTCGTCTTCATCTACTTCACCAAAATGTGGTAAGCCACAATCCAATGTAATGGTGAGTAGTGATAGGTTTTGCAACCTTGATAGTAAGCTCATTATTGATGATCATTTATCTCTATCTTGTTGCAATGCTTCATCTTTGGACATAAACACTCATAGCACCATAAATGATTTACATGCTAGTGTTGATTGTCCTCGCATATCATCTAAAACTTGCTTCGATGAATCTCTTTATGATATGCTTGCTTTATCTTGTTGCCATGATAAAAATGTTTGTGTTCCCTCTAAATCTTGCATTGATAATAATGTAGCGGAAACCCAATTTGCTATGCAACAAGATTTGAACTTGAGTAGTTCAAAAATCAATTATTCTTCATCTTTCACCTCTCATTGTCTCATGGCTAAATATTCTTCTAGTAATGACAATGATGATAATAATAATAATGATAATGATAATGATGATGAAGAAGTTGATATGGAAAAAATTAATGCCCTTCTTCAAAATAAAGGTCTAATGATTCTCAAAGCCCTTCCTAGTAATAATAGTGCCCAAGCTAACCTCTTTGAAATCATGAGCACTCTTATTGAGCGTGGGGAAACTATTGAGGCTTTGCAAGCTAGCCTTAAAGAAAAGGGTAAGATTGAAAGGGATGATTCTATGGAGAAAGCATCGTTAGAAGATGCTCTTGAGGAAGAGCAAGGGACTCGTGCTTCTCTTGAGGAGAAACTAAATTCGATCGAGGAGTCTCATAACGAAATAATTGCTAAAATCATTAAAGAACGTGACCATGCTCATGCTAAATATAAAGTCACGAAAAATGAAAATGCTAGATTAAAGGATGAGCTTGCCAAGTTATCTTCTTCTATTCCTAAAATTAATGATGCTTGTGCTACTAACTCCACTTCTTGTGAAGCATCTATTATGAAGGAGAATGTTGAGCTAAGGGCTCAACTTGAGTTGCTAACTAGCAAGTATGAGAAGTTGGAAGCAAATCATGAAAAGCTATCTAGCTCTAATGATGAACTTCTTGCTTCCTATGCTTGTCTTAAGTTAGCTCATGAGGCCATCACTACAAAGGTAACTTCAAGTGAGCCTCATGTGGATATTAGCACAACTTTAATTAAAAATGCTCTATTGCCATGTGCTAGTCCTAGTAGTTCATCCACTAAAAATGTTGGTACATCATGTGATGAATTACTTGCTTTGCCTTGTTGCTCTAACAATGATGCATCTACCTCCTCTAGTTCTTGTGTTGTCACTAACCATGTAGAGAAAAGAGGAGAGCTCAAGGCCCAAGCCACTTCTTTGAAGAAAGGTTTGGAAAAGCGTCATGAGGGGAAGAGGGCACTTGACAACATGTTGAGTGTGCAACAATCCCAAATGACAAGAGTGGACTTGGATTCAACTCCAACATCAAGAACAAGTCCAAGGTTGAGAAGAAGAAGAAGAAGGGCCAAGTTCAAGTCAAGAATCCGGCCAAGATCACTTGCTTCAAGTGCAAGGTTGAAGGGCACCACGTTCGGGATTGCCCTATGAAGAAGAAGACGCTTAGTGAGAAGCAACTAGGGAAGCGGCCTCTTGTTCAATCTCGTGCCCAACCACGGGTTGAACAAAGACCACCTCCTAAGAAGACTCAAGTCAACGCTCCTCAAGTTGAGGAGCCTATTAAGAAGAAGAAGAAGAGTCGGTGTTGCTACCTTTGCCGTGGCAAAGGTCATTTTGCTTGGCAAAGGTCATTTTGCTTCTTCATGCACTAACGGTACCCCATCCAACCCTATCATAATTGATGATGTTTATTCTCTTGGGAAGGATAGAGTTGGCAATGTGTTTGCCAAGTATGTGGGAGCTCAAAGTGGTGTCAAGAAATGCACCATTTGGGTTCCCAAACCTATTGTGACTAACCTCTTAGGACCCAACTCGGTTGGGGACCAACAAGCTTCAACTTGATCAATAGGTTGATGTGGAGGGCATTGGAGACTTGGCTATTTTTGAAGAATTAAGGGATCTTCATGGTTTTATTTCTCAAGCCAAGTCAATTGGATTATCACATATCTATCTCATATCCAATGCTTCCTCTTTGCGGTAACATGTATTTAATTCATATATTCATTGAAAGTTGCTTGCTCCCTTGCATGTGTTAGTCTAGTTCCTAGCATGTGCTTGTATATGATATGCTTCTATCTTTCTTGTCTTGTTATTCAAGGTTATGTTAGATAGTTGTATATCATGTATTTGTAACGTTGTGTTGAGCTTTATTGAATCTTGTGTGGATTTTATTTGGCTCTTTGAGATATTAATGGACTATCCCATTTTGGGGGAGTGATGTGCTTAGTGCACCTCACAAACCTAAAAATGTATGTACATGAAGCACACCACCTAGTTTTGATATTTCATCTTATCTAGTCACTATGTGGTGTGTCATATTCATGAGAAATTCAAATTCTACAATGTCCATGAATTTCTCTTGTTGGTATTATTTGCCTCTTGTTTAAAAATAAAATGAATTATCACATTATGGGGGAGTAATAAGCTATGTGCATATTACAATCCCATAAAATGTGAACATTTGAGGTTTGCCACTTAGAGTTGATATTGTACATTATCCATTTCCTATGTGGCGTGTTTACTCAAACAAGTTCCAATTTTCCTTTGTGGTTACCCGTTGGTTCTTGTTTGTGTGAGGTTGCTTGGTGTGGTTTTTCTCTAATATGCATTTCCATATATTATGTGAGAAACCATTTGTTTCCTTTTATTCTAACCATGGCTTTACCGGTTGGTTCGAATAATTGAAACTACCAACAAACCTCGTTAAAAATTGGTGTTTTAATTCCTATCTTTTGCCATTTGCTAGGTTGTGGTGAAGTTGGTCTTGTACATCATTCCTTTATACCACCGAGAAATATCTCTATATACTCCTTGTCCATGACAAGTGATACTAGTAATTGTGGTCGATTTTGTAGACCATCTTCACATTGACTCTTGCTTTGATTTGCTTCATCTATTGCCTTCCTTGCCTTTTCGAATGGATCCTATTTTTCAATTGATAGTGTTTAGTGTTGTAAATAAAATATGGAGAGTAATGATCCCTTGTGCATGCATTTTGTATTCAAATGCAAATATCAAAGATAATGCATGCATATTGGGGGAGCATTCCTTTTATTTAGAACACTAACCTATCTATCAATTCTTGATCCTTTCAATTGTCATTTGATTCTTTATCTTGTGTTGGTACCTTCAATTGGTATTAATTGGAATTTAATATCTCCTCCATAGTTATTTGTTCCAATTGATATTTATTGTGGGAGTCTTGATACCTTTTTGCCTTTTTTCCTTTACTTGATTTCGGTCAAGTATCACCCTCTTCTTGGTATCCTTTCTCCTAGTTGATATTTTTTTGTTTTATTTGGTATCTTATTTTCATTTGGTGTCTTATCGATCACTTGTTGTGTTGATTCGATTCCTTTTGATATCACACTTCATGTGTTGATGTGTTTTGGAATCAATCATTTGTTGATTTGATTTTTCCTCAATCATGTGTTGATTTGGATTTTGATATAATTTGGACAACCTTTTTGTGTCACACCTTGGTGTGCTCTCTTCTTGGTTTACTTGGTGTTTTTGTCCAAATTGTATCTCGTTTGGTTCTTGTAAGTCTATGCATGCATATTTACTAGTATATATATTTTATGGCATGCTAGTCTTTCTAGTTCCAATATATAGGGGATACTCCACCGAATCCTAAATCGGCTAAGATGTGCATGAAATTCAATTTCATATCTATATGCACATATTTATGTGGAGTGTTTCCTATATATTGTAGTTGATCTAACTACTATGGAACCCAATGAGTTTGGGAACCATTTTGTACTCTAATTGTGTTTTAGGTACAATGGAGATGCATTGGATGCTTGCCTCATTCATAAGGAAGGTGTTCTCACCGTGTAATTGTCGGAGTCAAGCTTTGATGACAAACCAACTCTCATCATCTTCATCTTCAATGCATCTCGGTAACAAGTATCTATCCCATGCATACCTTTCTAGTATTCAACCTTGTGTAGGTTGCCTCTTGGCATGAAAGCTCTTATATGCAATTGTTGTGGTTTTGGCTTTTTCCTTCACTTAATATATCTTTGTGATATGTGTGTTGAATTTGCAAAAACCTTTCTTCAATTGATATTATTCCCTTGTGATACTTGTTGCCTATTTCAAAGCATCTCCACTATCTCTTGTTCCCTTAGTGATATGTGTGATGCATTTGATATATTTGAAGTTCATTTATGTATAATGAGATAAATTTGAGCTATGTGCTATGCTTTTAAGTAACAATCTCATTTGTATATTTATGACTTCCTTTTGGATACCTTGTTACCTTTTTCCCCGGACAATTTCGTATGTATATGTTTCTTTGCGGATGTATATCTTCAATGGTTTGTCTAATAAGAAACCTATACATTTGAGAGAGGTCATCTTTTAGTTGGTATCCTATTTCTTTTGAGCCACCTTGTTTTTCATCTATAATTCTTTGGTGGTTCCAAATTTGTCTCATGAGTGCTTGCCTTATTGTTTATTGATATCTTTGCACACTCATGTATTTCTTGAAGATCTTTGACTTCATGCCTACCATGGTAAGCATGTTGAATTTTCATTTGACTAAATGCTCTCACTAGCTTTTGGCATTTTCAATTGGTTTTAGTTTCCAATTGGTATCCCTAAGCTTGTGAAAATGTTTCTTTAAAAGATCGTCTTTTTATCTCGGTTGGGCCTATCTTATGTTGAATCTTTGAAAATTGGTATCTTCTTTTGGCTCAACCACATCTTTGGTGCAAGTGCTATGATTTGCTTTTGCATTATGCACTCTTGCACTAGTTGCGTGTTCTAGATGATTTTGGGGGAGTGAGGATGCCATAATTGTGCACTCATCAATAGTGCATGAACATTGGGGAGCTTCTCAATTTTCATTTAGAACTCTCTCTTTGGATCTTCTCGATTGCTTTTCTCCTTTGTGGAGATGTTTAAAATGAGTTAATCGTTTTGCAATCTTTTGATCCTCAATATAGTTTGATTTCCTCTATTTTATTCGTTAAAAGGGGTTGCCATCACCTTTATGAAGGAACTCATATTATATTGGCTTTTCTTCCCATTTCGGCAATCTAAATTTTTCTTCCCATTTCGGCAATCGATGCCAATGGGGGAGAAGTTTAGAGGGTTTAAGGGAATTTGGGTTTTATGCTTTTGTTGCATTTGCCTTTAATGTGCTTTGCATCCTTGCTTGTTTGTCATGCAAGGTTGCTTTATTCTTTATATAAACCCTCTTAAAAGGGATTGTCATCAATTACCAAAATGGGGGAGATTGAAAGTGCATGGTTGATCCCATGCATGGTTTTGGTAATTAATGACAATCTCTATGGACTAATATTTGCATTGAGCTATATTTGTAGGTGTCCATTTGCTTGCTTGTCTCCATTTGTTGGAGTCAAGGTCTCGCTTGTTCTCCATGTGTTGGAGTCAAGGTTTAGGGAAGAAGATCATTTGTTGATCAAGGCCAAGGTGTTCGTCATCGAGAGAAAGGCCAAGTGAAGATATACCGAAGGAGTGCTTTCCCCATCTTGGTGTATGGGGGAGCGTCATGTGAATCTTCACCAAGCAAGGCGCAATCAAGAAAGGTGGTTTGCCTTGAGGAGATGAAGATCGTCTTCATCGACCTCAAGTGGTTTAAGCGCAAGGCAAAGGTATGATCTTGATAGGGTTTCTATTTTACCGGTCTCATTATGTTAGTGAGAGACCGGGTTATAGGATAGATAGCCGTACTATCAAGAGGGGCTCTCGACCGAGTATCGTGATCGTATCGTTCGTGGAGAGCTCAAACCTTTGCATCCATGCAATCATCTTTATTGGTTCTTATTTGGCTTTTATCCATGTGAGAATTTAGAGCTTGTGTTCATCTCCATACCAAGCTCTAGTTCATCAAAAACGGATCTCATGAACTTCTTGCGTTTTTGATATCGGAGGTTTTACCGGTTTGTCTCTCCTACGAGAGGTCAAACTCTCTCCTTATATTTTCCTCCTCACATGATAGACTATGATGTGTATATGCATGATCTTGTAGGGCTTGTGATTATCTTCGAAACAAGCCCAAGATCATAGAAAACGGAGTCTTGATGAAAAGCTTGTGCATTTTCGGTTTTGGAGATTTTGCCGGTTCTTCCGTGTGGAAGGTTTCACTCTTCCAACCCTCTTTGTGGTGTAATATCTCTATCTTGTCTTAGCATCTGTTCTAGTCTGCCAAAATTGCCTTCAGCGGTAGTACCGCTGGTGCAGCGGTAGTACCGCTCAAACCTGGAGCGGTGCCGCAGCTGCCCAGCAGTACAACCTCCAGCGGTAGTACCACTGGTGCTACCGCCAGAGGTACCGCTGGGCAAGTTTTGGCTACGGGTATGAGTTTCGGTACCTCAGCGGTTGCTGCCTCGTTCTACCGCTGGGATGGCTTAGCCCTTGCGGCTAAGTGTCCAGCGGTAGTACCGGTAGGACACCGGTAGTACCGCCACCTGGGGTCAGCGGTACCTCCCACAGGGTACCGCTGCCGCTGGAGTCGGTTTACACGCGGTACCGGTCCACATACTTGTAGCAGTAGTACCGCTGCTCCAGCGGTAGTACCGCCGTGCAGTTTTTTTTGCACATAACGGCTAGTTTTTGGGGGAGGCTATAAATAGCCCCCTTCTTCCCCCAAGTGCAAGCTGCTCGTTTTTTCTGCTCACTTGCTCTTCTCTCTCCTCCATTGTTTCTAACCTTGTGAGCTTGATTCCTCTCCATCCCTCCAATAATTCTTGCCCAAACTTAGAGATTCAAGAGAGGAGATCTAGATCTACCATTCCACCAATCAAAATCCCCTCTAAGTGAGGGAAACTTGTGGATCTAGATTTTGGGGTTGCTTTGTGTTCATCCCCTTTGTTCTTCCTCTCTTATTCCCTCCATAGCATTAGTTGCTTTGGTTGGAATTTGGGAGTGAAGGATTTGAGCACTTTGTGTGCTCTTGCCTTTTTGCATTTGTTGCATCGGGTTGCTCCCTCCACGGTGATACGTGAAGATCGACGTTGAAGAGCTTGTTACTCTTGGGTGCATTGTGCTCCCAAGAGCTTGTTGCCTCTTGGGTGCATTGTGTACCCTAGACGGTTGGAGGTGCCGCGAAGACTTCGAGTTGTGAAGCTTCGGCACGAGTTTGGGAGCCCCCAATTGAGTTGTGGGTGTGTGCCCCAAGAAGAAGTTGTAAAGGGCTCCGGAATCCGCCCCGAAGGATTCCGATAGTGGAAGGTGAACCAAACCTTTGGGTGCGGTTCATCGGAGAATAGGGTGAGGCCTTTGTGGCATCTTGAGTAGGCCTCTTGTGGCGAGCTCACACCCCTCCAACGAGACGTACTCCCTTAACAAGGAGGAACTCGGGAATACATCCTCGTCTCCGCGTGCCTCGGTTATCTCTATACCCGAGCTTTACTTATGCAATTTACATTGTGATAGCCTTCGTGCTTGAAGTTCATATATTGCTATCACCTTGTTGCTTTAATTGCTTAGCATAAGTTGTTGGTGCACATAGGTGAGCCTAGTAATTAGGTTGTTGGCTTGTTAATTTAAACACCTAGTTTTATTCCGCAATTATCAAGCCTCTAAATAGAAAAAGTTTTAATCGCCTATTCACCCCCCCCCCCTCTAGGCGACATCCGGGCATAGCTTGTTCTTTCACTCTCTCTCCTAGCACGATCCCTGGCTTCGATCTCTCTCTCCATCCTCCATCCTCTCTTCAATCTCTCTCTCCATCCTCTCCTCAACCAGCGCGTCCCATGCCCGCGCCACCATGGCCCTGGCTCACCGGAGAAACTCCTGCTCCTCCTTGTCTCCTCCCTCTCCGTGCTCCGGTAGGCTCCACGCCGAGGAGAGAAGCTGCACATCCCCATGCACGCCCAGTTGGTCCTCCAGCGTGGCCACAGCGCCAGCGCCGGAACGGCCCCGCGTCATCGTCGTCCTCTCCTCCGGCTCCGCCCTGTGCTCGTCCGACACCCGGCTTCCTCACCGCGCTTCAACCTAGCTTCTCCGCACCCGACGCCTCCAACCTCGAGCTCCTTCGAGTCCTTGCGCGCTTGACCTCCGTCCCCCGCCCCGGCTCTTCTGGCAACCTCGAACGCTTCTGCTCCGCGTACCTGCACAAGCGGAGCCCCCTGCGTCGGAAGGCCCCTGCAGCCGGTTGGCTCGTGTCGGCGGCGGCCGGCGAGTCGTCTCCACGAACGGAGCCCTGCCCCCGCATGCGGCCCTCGGGCTGCGGCGGCTATTTTTTTTAATTCCTAGTACCCATAGCCGTGGCGCACATATAGGTATAGCCGTGGCGCATGTTACCCGTGGCGCAGGGTGTAGCGGTGCGCCACGGCTAATTTTTTACCCGTGGCGCACCGAGGCACCTGCGCCACGGCTAATTTGTTACCCGTGGAGTGGCAATCCGTGGCGCAGGCCCCTGCGCCATGGGTAAGCCATTTTGGTGCGCCACGGGTAAGCTTTTCTGTGCTAGTGCATGCTTCAGCAATAGCCATGTACTCAGCCTCAGTAGTAGATTGTGCAACAACACCCTGCAAGGTAGCCTTCCAGCTAACAACACATCCACTAACAGTAAACATATAACCTGTGAGGGACCTCCTCTTATCCAAGTCGGCAGTAAAATCTGAATCTACATAGCATGCGAGTCCCTCACCAGTCTTGCCAAACTTTAAGCAAGCGTTGGATGTGCCGCGAAGGTACCTAAAAATCGACTGAACAGCTTTCCAATGTTCTTTACCAGGATTATCCATGTATCGACTGACCAAGCTCATAATATAAGACAAATCAGGTCGAGAACACACCATGGCATACATTAAGGAACCAACAACTCTAGAATATGGAACTCGTGACATGTACTCAATATCTTTATCAGAACTAGTACATTGCAACGCTGAAAACTTAAAGTGAGGAGCAATAGGAGTACTAACAGACTTTGCATCATGCATGTTAAAACGATGAAGAACTTTCTTAATGTAATTCTTGTAATACCCCAGCATTTAGCAACCAATGAAGGGTAGAAGTAGGATTTTGTGCATCTGCATGCATGCATCTGAAAATCCGAATAATTTTTTCGCAAAATAAAACCCTGGAGGGATTGGAGATCATTCACCCTCATAAATAGAGTTTAGCTTATCTGAGGTGAATTTGATAAATTTTGACATGACCTCCCGGCATTTTTACTGGTTGCGGGAAATCATATCAAAATTGGAATATACAAATGATATTGAATTGGAGAACTTATTTAGATGAATAATAAAGTTATACATGCTTATACAAATAAGCAAATAACTAATAAATAAATACCAACTCAACACCTATTACAACTCAAAGAGTTATTAAAACAAAGTAAATAATGTCATTGGTTGAGTACCAGAAAACATTGTCTTTACATAGCCCAAACATAAAAGAAATATAAATGCTTAAGTAATCCACATTATTACACCAAACTATATCTTCTTATTTGATCTTAGCTTCTTATCTTCAAATCTTTCCAAAGACATTCCTGCAAGACAAATCGAATAATAAGAAACCTTGGGTGAAATTCAAAGGCTTTGTGTAATATAGTAGTAGTTTGGTAACAAGCCTTGCAACCTTGTTACCAGAATTCCTTTGTATGCATAAAAGCAATTGAATTTCAAATAATAATAAACATGGTCAGAAGGAGAGTGTCTTTTGAGTAAAATGTTTGGCTTCACCACAAGGGTGAGGCAACTTAATTTTGGAACTTAACTAATGGATATTAGGAACCTGCCCTAATATCCAAATATTGACTAGAGAGATCAACATTACTTCAAAGGCGACAAGTGACTATGGAGCAAACTTGGAACATTCAGGTCATCTCAAGTCAAGCAGTCAACAAGGATAAGGAGCAGCATTTGATTCATACAAGAGAAGGGACAAGAGATCACAGTGATCTATTTACCAAGAAGGCAATTTATCAATCTCTAATCCAATCAACTGTCTACTTAAGAAAGCCACATAAAACTATTTCTCTAATGGAATTAAATCCCAAGGAAGAAAGTTAGCCAAATGCTAAAGCCCACAAATCTGAATTATGCAAAGTCACTTGCATAACAACACCCATATACTTCAAATTTCACATAATAGAAAAGCCACAAGCCATCTAGTAATAAAATCCACTTGGCATGCCCAAGAATAAATTATACAACAGGAATTAAACTCCCGCAAGCACCAATGCACAACACATGCACTAGATCATGCTATACATGGATCCAACCCTGTGCATTCAACATAGGAATCACAGGGATAAATCATGTTCAACAGATTCACACCTGGGCACAAATCCAAGAAAAATATATTCAACAGAAAATAATAAGCTCACAAGCAAAATCACAAATGCAATAAATCTTCTTCAAATTTTCAAACTTCAGATAGTCTTCAAAAATTAAAAATAAAAATATGTGGAACTTCTCTATAATATTAGGAGCATCCATGATTTTTTCCATAATTTTTGGACTTGTCTAAAAGCCCTAAATAAATGCTGAAAGTTTCTATTTTAGAAGTTTTCACTAATGACATAAAAACCCAGGGGGTTTATTAGAAAAATCCTTTTCTTTTCCTTTCTTCTTCCTCCTGCTAGAAGGCAGGGAACGAGTCGCCGCCGTGCCATGACACCTCCACTCTGCTTACCTGCTTGCTCCGCGAGGATAAGAGCGAAGGGAAACGGCCGCATCTCGCCTTGCCTCTCACTCTCTCGCTCGCTCTCTCTCTTGCTCTCTTCCAAGCAATCGACCGAAGAACCCTAACCCTAACCATACGGTCATCATCCTTGCCCCTCACATCGCCGATGACCTATAACTTCCCGAGCTCCGAAAGCATGTCCAGTAACGCCGCCTCATCGTCCTCTTCCTCATGGTGGCGATCTCGCTTGCTGGGATGATGGTTTGAGGAGGGGAAACGTCCTCGGCGCCCCGACTGCTGGCCGCCATGCTCGCCGCTGTCTCCGACCTTCCCGGACCAAGCCGCCGTGCGCAGAAGCTCCGCCTAGATGTACTCTACTTCCTCGTCGATCCACGCCTGCCGGGAAGGTCACTAACAACCGAATCGGGACGTCCTCTCCGCCTCCGGTCGCTGCCGGTCGAGGATGATTACGTCGCCGTCCGACCTCCTCCGCCTCTGTCGTCCGCTCCAGTGCATTCAAGGTGAGCAGAGGATCCTCCCCATGCCCTTAGCCCTCTTCCTCTTGCTCTAGCTCGCCGGCACGACTTGCTCCGTGCTGCTGTATTAAAATAAGTTGGGTGGTGCCCCAAGCGAAGGCGGAATTGCAGCTAGTAGCAGTTTTCCCTCGTTTAACGAACCGAGGTTTATCGAACCAGTAGGACTTTGAAATAAACAACGAGGTGAATGTTGAAGATCTTTGGCGCTTGACCTTCAACAGATGTGGACCAGCACACACTCAACCAAAATACTTTCCCCCAACGGCGGAAAGGTTGTCAATCTTTCCGGTCTCGCAGAAAACAAAGCGGTTTATTGTACGATGAAATAGATGAAATATGAAAAGTGACCAGAGGAGTAATGATGATTAAAAGCAAGTAAATAAGGTTGTAAACAATGTAAAAAGATGGACCGGGGGCCATGGGTTCACTAGTGGAGTCTCTCAAGTAAATAAAATATGCATGTGATGGGTGAATGAATTACAGCTAGGCAATTGACAAGATCATGACACAAACCCAATTTAGCTATGACAAAAAGGACATGATAATATTTATGGAGGTATCACGACAAGGAACAAAGACCGTTGAGTCCAACTGCGTCTTTGTCTAAAAAGTCCACCGTGGGATCGCTATCCAGCCTGTCACCCAACGGTATTAAGTTGCAAGCAACAGACAATTGCATTAAGTAAAGTGCATGAAGTAAGCAATACTAATATCAAAAGATACATTAACACCGCTGTTTTACCCTTAGTAGCAACAGCACACCCTCGCCCTTAGAAGTTTCTATCACTTGTTCCCAGGAACAAAAGGGGACATGAACCCACTATCTAGCATAAATACCCTCTCTTGTAGATACACACAATTACTTGGCCAAAGTAACTACGCACATCGGAGAGCATGCAAGAACATAAATTACTCATATAAGAATCATGCACAATCTGAACATAACTTCATAATCCATCGGATCCCAGCAAATACATCACATAGCATTACAATAATCGATCTTGATCATGTTAGGCAGCTCACAAGATCATAAGACATGAAGCACAAGAGAGAGAGACTACCAACTAGTTACTGCCATTGACCCGTAGTCCAAGGTGAGACTACTCACAAATCATCCCGGAGGAAGGCATGACGATGAAGAGCCTTCCGGGATCGATCTCCCCTCTGGCAGAGTGCCGGGATCAGCTTCAGATTGGACCCCGAACTAGGGTTTTCGGTGACGACGCGTCGGGGTCGAGTTTCTGGAAAATAATGGCCGCCTCGACGTTTTTAGGGTAAAAGGCAATTTATAGGCGTCGGAGGGCGTCGAGGCGAGGTCCCAGGGGCATGGGCGGGCCCCACCCGCGGGTGACCCTTGACCCGCGGCAGGGGGGCGCACCTGCCCTGTGGGCCTAACCTCCAGCTCTCCTTTGGTCTGGTACTTCGTCGTGGCAAATAAAAATTCCCCATAATCGTCCAAGTCCGAGAATATTTACAGAAGTAAATTTCTGAAACAAAAAGACAGCAAAAACAAGGAACTGGCACCTGGCATCTTGTCAATAGGTTAGTCCGACAAAATGCATAAAAATGATATAAATGACAGTAAAAACATGTGACCACATCACAAAACTAGCTATAACAGCCCAGATTTGGTACCCTAAAATATGGGCCAAATTTTCACTTTTTCTTTTCATTGCATCATGGCATACATACTTAAATTGCTAAGTAAAAATAAAGCAATATTGAAAACACATAAAGGGAAGCAAAGCACTTCCAAAAATCCCAAACCAAATGCAATTGCTCAAATTGACAAAACAAAATATTCTTGAGTTTCCATATTTGTCCAGGAAGTTGCAAGAATGCATTTTCAAATTTAAATGGCAAAGTCAAATTCTTGCCAAACAATTAAATAAATTGGGACTTCAAAATTGAGTTAAACCAATTCTTAATTTGAAACCAAGTTAAACATTTCAAAAGTTCCAAATAAAAATATGGGGAGCTTCATTATATTATTGGGAGCCTCCATGAATATTTTCAATTATTTTGAGAATGCTTAAATACCCCAAGTAAATGGATTTTGGAAATTATTAAATTTTGCCTTATTTAAAACACTATGAACAAATGTTATGCAAAACTTTTTATTTTGTAGCACAAATTTTTTTGGAGCTTATAAATATTATCAGGAGCCTCCCTAAATAATTTCATAATTTTTGAAAATGTTTAAATGCCTCAATTAAATGCCAAAAGGATGCTGTTTTCAAATTAAAATAAAAACAGAAA
This sequence comes from Puccinellia tenuiflora, assembly GCA_012064385.1. Lineage (NCBI taxonomy): Eukaryota > Viridiplantae > Streptophyta > Magnoliopsida > Poales > Poaceae > Puccinellia > Puccinellia tenuiflora. The sequence goes on from QRDG01001003.1 coordinate 269,585, forward strand.
AGAAGAAATGGGGCAGGGGGTTTCTGCAAAATGCCATTCACTGTGGGCGACAGTGGCAACACTGCCGCGCCATGGCCGCCGTGGCCTCCCCTGCTGCCTCCCCCGCATCCTGGCCCCCCCTCTGGCGGATGAGAAGTTGCCCACGACGCTGTTCTCCTTCTCCTCTCTCCTCCCCTGCTCTTCTCCCCTCTCCCTGGAAACCCTAACCCTAAGCTGCCGAGCTCCTGTCGCCGCCGCCTTGCCGCGCCAATCGCCGCCGTCCTGTGCCGCGTCGAGCTCGCCGGAGGTGTCCCTCCGGACCGCCTCGTCCTCCTCTTCCTCCCGATGCAACCAGCCCGTGCTGGGAGGCCCGCAATCGCCGTCGCCGTTCACTTCTTCTCCACCTCTGCCGCCGCTGTGCGAGCACCAACTTACCGCCGTCCGGCCTCCTCGTCCCTCGCCGACCTGCCCTGCTTGCTCCTGGTGAGCTCCTCGACCGGATGCACCTCTCCTCCCTCTTTCTTTCCCACAGTGCCGCGCTTCCACCGAACGCCACCGCCGGCCGCCGCTGGACATGGACACCGGCGAGTCTCCGGTGACCATTTGGTCCAACCCGCCGCTCCCCCGGCTCCTCTCCATCTCCTCTAGCTAGTAGAGCACTTTCCCGCGTCCAATTTCAACCGGAGGCGACGAATTTGTGATCGACAAGCCGCTGCCCTCCTGTGACATCATGATGATGTCATTGTTCTTCAGTTTTTGGAATTTCCAGATTTTAACAGAGAGTTGAATTTTGAAATATCTTTTAATCCAGAAATCCAAACTAAAAGTGTTATATATGAAAGTTGTTCATAAAAATAGGCTCTACCTGTTAGTATCAATGTCATGATCAAATAATTAATTTTTGTTGCTAATTAATTAAATTTACAAAAATGGCAGATTATATTTGGAAATTGGAAATTGCATAAACTTGAGAATTAATTATCCAAAAATCATGAGTGAGCTATCAAAATGTTTAGGATTTCATAACCTAACCAATTATGTCACTCATCCATGCTATTGAATTTTAAAAACATGAATTTAATTTGTGAAATGCAAATCATGTGTGAGTTATTCAAATTTTGGGAAATTCATAACAATTTGAATATTGATCCAAAAATTGCAAATAAGATCTTAAAATGTTCAGGAAAACAACATCTAATTGTTAGTGCTATTTCCATGAAATAATGGACCTTTTAAATTGCTGTTTATTTAAAATTATTAAAATGGCAGATTTAATTCCAATTTTGGGAAAATCATAACTTGAGAAATAATCACTCAAAAATGGTGAACAAAATGTCAAAATGATCAGCAAGGCAATTGCTATCTATCTATGTTAAGTTCACAGCAAGTACCCAACTTTTCCTTTGATGTCATTATCGAATTGGTTAAAATGATTTAAATTGCATAACCGTTTAAATCACCATTTATTCATCGTTAATCGAAAAATTGCAACGAAGCACCAATTTGGTCAGTGGAATAATACCTATCTAATAATGTCAATTTCATGCATGTAGACCCCATATTTCAGTACTGGAAATTTTGAATAAATGCTAAATTCACTAAGTTAAATATGGAGTTTTGACCCGTTAATTGCGATATTTATTTTAGGGGTTCCATTTAACTTGTGGGACATGCCCAATATGATTTCAGTGCATAAATTGACCATCTCATCATGATTGTGCATTGCACCTTGTATTCGTGTTATTTATTTCGTTTCCTGTTATTGTTGTGTTTCGTTAGATTCAGGAGTCGAGGTTCCACCACAATACCTCGACGATCAACGCGCCCAGTACCATCAGCAAGGCAAGAGATAACCTAACCTTCTTGGCATCTAGCATCCTACTATTTTATAAACTTATTTTATCCACCATAATATTGCATGCGATTCAAATGCCACTTTTGATCAAGTACTATAGTATCCTATGAATGCATGTTTATCCCCTGAACCATCACATGCTTTCCCCTCCTATGAACTCTGGGGTTGATGTGTTGGCCGGATAAAAATTATAATTGTTGTTTATATGCTTAGCTATGTTTAGCCAAGCTTAGTCAAATACTAGTTATGTCCATTGTTTAAAGTCCATAATTGTTGATGTTGATGGAATGACGCGGACATGGTGGATACGTGTGGTGCTTAATTAAATTGCTAAGAAGGCTGGGATGAGTTGCCATCGGGGATCGTGTTTTGTCTCGTTCCTGCCCCTAGGTGCGAGTTCTTTACCTCTTGAACCAAGACTAGCGTGCTACCAACGGTGGGGGTATGGGCCCCTTACTAACTGAATAACTTGTGCGGGCGTATCCAAGGGTCCTCTAGTTTGCTATTTCCATTTGCCGTGTGTGTGAGCGGAAAAAGAACTGATGAGGATGGTGGTGTTTAGGAAGTGGCGATGGGGGCAGGGGCTGAAATAGGCTGGGTAAACTTGTCCTGTCACCACAGATGACTCTTGGATAGTCTCCTGCGAGGTAAAGGTTTCACCGCGCCCACTCGCCGGCCTTCCCCGGAAGAGGGCCAATCAGGTGAGCCGGACGGTACCAATGGGTAAATTAGTACACCCCTGCAGGGTTTAATCTTTTCGAAAAGCCGTGTCCGCGGTTATGGACGACTTGGGAACGGACGATAAGATCATAGAGAACATTTAACCTAATTGATATGGCAGCTAAAGGTTGCATAATCAACGTGTGGTAAAGGTTCATTTCCTCGAGGGTGATTCGAGGGAGTGCCTTGGTAGAGATGAGATGCTTCTGGTTACAAATGGTTCGTTGAGAACCGCTGACGCAAGTTTACTCTCTTATCACTTTTCGGAAAACATTCTGAGTAGACGATGCAATGGGTCTGTATGTCTTTTAAAAGGAAAACTAGCTTTATGCAAAATCAGCTACATTATACAGCATTAGAGCCTCCGTCAGCATCGGGCCTATATCGCCCTACTAATTCTTGCGAGTACGTCGTACTCAGCCTTGCTTTGTTGATTATTATTTGTTTCAAAGGAGTACGTCACCGAACTGGAAGGTGGGTTCTTTATTGACGTCGACGAGTAGTCTGGGGTTCCCAGGTGGCAGCTTGGGACGTCTCGGAATAGGTTGGGTGGGATATGTTATTGTAGGCCTCTTAGGCCATAATTTGGATCTTGTTGTTAGACAACTATATTTGCTTCCGCTTGATGTAATGTTGGGTCTGTGACCTCTGATTGTGATATTTGCTATCTTTCTCATATATGAGTTGAACTATGATCTCTTGTGTCGTAGAGTCTGTGATGCGCCAGTTGTTCCGCAGTCTTGGTCTCTTTGCTATACGTGAAAGCGATGTCTGAGATTATGGCATGATCGAGGTGTTGTGTGCCGATGATGTATTCCGAGCATGCCTGCCAATGAGTTTTGGCCTGGATTGGTAAACCCAGTAACCCTCGATTGTGTAGAATGACCGGTTACACAACGTTTCACTGTATAGCTCTGGGGTCGGGGCGCTACAAGTTGGTATCAGAGCAATACTGCCTGTAGGAAACCCGTTCTATTGGTCGATGTCGAGTCTAGTTGAAAATTATTTATAACCTAAAAATGAGTTGTGAAAACCTTCTTAGGATTCTTTTTACTTCTTACCCAATTCACTCTGACCTCGGTGCAATCTTACCTCTATTTGATTTAACGGTTCTCCTGATCGTCTGCAAAATCAAAATCTTTAGGATCACGGGGTTGGGTTCTATATTTAGTCACTGGTTAACTTTGCTCGTCTGCCAATTCTAAAGCCGGAGAAAGGAAATGTTGCAGATCGTCAAGAAATTTCCTTGCTTTAGCCCAAGATCTTGAACCGAAGGTCCCGGATTGTGCTAGGGCTCAGGTGTAATAATTTATGAGGGTTGTCACCCATGTGAGCATTATGCTATTCGTGAGTCCCAGTGCATGAAGCTGATCTTTAACCTAAGATCTTTCCGTTGAATCCTGATATCAGCGGCCAAACCCTACATCAGGTTGGCAAAATTGGAATTAGTCTTCAAACTCGAGGTTGCGGCCGTAATTGACTTGCTCAGCAATGCTCTCCTCTGACACTAGCTTTAGCTAGACTCTTTGCCAAAGAACCATATGAATCACGGCGAGATCGCTCTTAGCGAGTTTTTCCAGCAATAATTGTGTTTCCTCTACTAACACCCATTCAGGAAACCCTTTCGGCACTAGTTGTCGGAAGAGTGCTAACAAAGGCTTCTGCAATACCGTGGTTGCCTTGATCTATTTTGTGCCATCTAAAATCTCTATATCAGGAAGAAGTCTAATGATCTATCCTAAATGACCGGTTATGGTTACTAACTGTGCCCTTGTTCATATCTCCAGAATGGCTCCTACCCGTCGTGGTGAACAAAGCAATCCTGATCCACCACCGCCACCCACTATGGCGGAGGTTCTGATGATTATTGAAGAGGGCCGCGTGCGCAACGAGAATCTGCTCGCGCAGTTGGTGCAGCAGGGTGCACACAGGAACACTGAATGCAACAACCTCACTGAATTCCTGAAATCCCAGCCTCCCACTTTCGCTTATGCTAAAGAGCCCCTGGATGCTGATGACTGGCTTCGTGCTCTCAAGCGCAAGTTCACTGCCTTGCATGTTCCGGTGGCGGAACAAGTGAACTTTGCCACCTACCTGCTGACTGGAGCCGCAGGGTCCTGGTGGGAAAGCCATGTGTCCACGGTTGCGGCTGGCCATACCTTCACTTGGACTGAATTTCGCACTGCCTTCCGTGCCGCTTACATTCCCCAGCCAATCATGGACCTGAAAAGGAGGGAGTTCCTGGAGCTGACCCAGGGACGCATGGACGTCCAAGCTTATGGGCGTGAGTTCAACCACCTCTCCCGGTACGCCCCCCGGGACGTGACCAATGATGAAGACAAGCAGTATCTTTTCCGCAAGGGACTGACTCCGCGACTCCGTCATGAATTGCTTCCCTTCAAGTTCCAGTCTTACCAGGAGTTGTACAACCTTGGTCTCACTCTGGAGCAGGGTAGGAAGGAACTGGAGGTTTCCAAGAGGCCTTCGCAGGAGCACCACCAGAGCTCCTCTTCTTCTGAGGGCAAGAAGCGCATGGTCTTTGTGCCTTTCAGCTCTGTGCCTAAGGCACCCTCCGCGCCAAAGCCCTCAGGATACGGGCCACCTCCGTCTCGCCCAGCTACTTCGACCTTGGGTGCGGCTGGAAGTGGGTATCACCCTCAGCTGCCTCCACCACCGCCGAGGCCCACTTGTTTCAGTTGTGGCCAGCCGGGGCACTTCTCCAGGGAGTGTCCCCAGAAGGCACCGGCTACCTCAGCACCTGCACCGGCTCCCTCTACACCAGTCACCAAGGCCATGACCGTCAGCCATGGTCGCCTGAACCACGTCTCGGCTGAAGGAGTTGAAGAGGACCCCCGTGTTCTCATGGGTACGCTTCGAGTCAATACATATCCAGTTTCAGTTTATTCAATTCTGGAGCATCGCATCCATTCATATTCATGTCATTTGCACACAATCCTCAAATACCATTTGAGGATATGGACTCCCCTCAAGTGGTCAAGTATCATCATCTTACCGGTGTCTCCCAATCTAGCTCGTGTTCTGGAGCTTGGCAAGGAAGCCTACGTCTTGAGAAATTAGTGACCCTACCTTCTGTTACTGACGCAACCTCCCTCTTCAGTCCTGCAAGGCCTGAAGTGTCCGCACACCTAACCAACTCGGAACCTCAAGCAGAAATGATGATTGGGGTTCGTCGAGAGCATGACCTAAGCGTGCTAGTAATCCTGACAAGTCCGGTGTTGTAGCTCACACACCTCACCGGAAGGCCCGTTGACGAAATCTCTTAAATCTTTAACCTCAACCACTATACCTGAGGATCATGGGATTCTTGGCTATACATGGATTCAGTCATCTTTCTCAAAGGCTTATGGTCTTGTGCAAAGTTCATATTTCCAACCCTTGGAGAAAATTTGTCTATCACCTTGAACTATCTTCTGACTTTCTCGTCGGCACGTCATGCTTGCTACCTTACTCTCTGCAACAAGTAAGATCATCGTGGGATCCAGAATATCGTTGAAGTTAAGGGTTGTCATGTTTCCCTCCTCTCCTTTTTCCTACTCTAGGAATCTCGGGGCGAGATTCTTGTAAGGGGGGTAGAATTGTAACGGCCCAGATTTGGTACCCTAAAATATGGGCCAAATTTTCACTTTTTCTTTTCATTGCATCATGGCATACATACTTAAATTGCTAAGTAAAAATAAAGCAATATTGAAAACACTTAAAGGGAAGCAAAGCACTTCCAAAAATCCCAAACCAAATGCAATTGCTCAATTTGACAAAACAAAATATTCTCGAGTTTCCATATTTGTCCAGGAAGTTCCAAGAATGCATTTTCAAATTTAATTGGCAAAGTCAAATTCTTGCCAAACAATTAAATAAATTGGGACTTCAAAATTGAGTTAAACCAATTCTTAATTTGAAACCAAGTTAAACATTTCAAAAGTTCCAAATAAAAATATGGGGAGCTTCATTATATTATTGGGAGCCTCCATGAATATTTTCAATTATTTTGAGAATGTTTCAATACCCCAAGTAAATGGATTTTGGAAATTATTAAATTTTGCCTTATTTAAAACACTATGAACAAATGTTATGCAAAACTTTTTATTTTGCAGCACAAATTTTTGTGGAGCTTATAAATATTATCAGGAGCCTCCCTAAATAATTTCATAATTTTTGCAAATGTTTAAATGCTTCAATTAAATGCCAAAAGGATGCTGTTTTCAAATTAAAATAGAAACAAAAAAGAAGAAATGGGGCAGGGGGTTTCTACAAAATGCCATTCACTATGGGCGACAGTGGCAACACTGCCGTGGCCTCCCCTGCTTCCTCCCCCGCATCCTGGTCCCCCCTCTGGTGGATGAGAAGCTACCCACGATGCCGTGCTCCTTCTCCTCTCTCCTCCCCTGCTCTTTTCCCCTCTCCCTGGAAACCCTAACCCTAAGTTGCCGAGCTCCTGTCGCCGCAACCTTGCCACGCCAATCGCCGCCGTCCTGCGCCACGTCGAGCTCGCCGGAGGTGTCCCTCCGGACCGCCTCGTCCTCCTCTTCCTCCCGGTGCAACCAACCCGTGCTGGGAGGCCCGTAATCGCCGTCGCTGTTCACTTCTTCTCCGCCTCTGCCGCCGCCGTCCGAGCACCATCTCGCCACCGTCCGGCCTCCTCGTCCCTCGCCGACCTGCCCTGCTTGCTCCTAGTGAGCTCCTCGACCGGATGCACCTCTCCTCCCTCTTTCTTTCCCCCTATGCCGCGCTTCCACCGAACGCCACCGCCGGCCGCCGCTGGACATGGACACTGGCGAGTCTCCGGTGACCATTTGGTCAAACCCGCCGCTCCCCCGGCTCATCTCCATCTCCTCTAGCTAGTAGAGCACTTTCTCGCGTCCAATTTGAACCGAAGGCGACGAATTTGTGATCGACAAGCCGCTGCCCTCCTGTGACATCATGATGACGTCATTGTTCTTCAGTTTTTGGAATTTCCAGATTTTAACAAAGAGTTGAATTTTGAAATATCTTTTAATCCAGAAATCCAAACTAAAAGTGTTATATATGAAAGTTATTCATAAAAATAGGCTCTACCTGTTAGTGTCAATTTCATGATCAAATAATTAATTTTTGTTGCTAATTAATTAAATTTACAAAAATGGCAGATTATATTTGGAAATTGGAAATTGCATAAACTTGAGAATTAATTATCCAAAAATCATGAGTGAGCTATCAAAATGTTTAGGATTTCATAACCTAACCAATTATGTCACTCATCCATGCTATTGAATTTTAAAAACATGAATTTAATTTGTGAAATGCAAATCATGTGTGAGTTATTCAAATTTTGGGAAATTCATAACAATTTGAATATTGATCCAAAAATTGCAAATAAGATCTTAAAATGTTCAGGAAAACAACATCTAATTGTTAGTGCTATTTCCATGAAATAATGGACCTTTTAAATTGCTGTTTATTTAAAATTATTAAAATGGCAGATTTAATTCCAATTTTGGGAAAATCATAACTTGAGAAATAATCACTCAAAAATGATGAACAAAATGTCAAAATGATCAGCAAGGCAATTTCTATCTATCTATGTTAAGTTCACAGCAAGTACCCAACTTTTCCTTTGATGTCATTATCGAATTGGTTAAAATGATTTAAATTGCATAACCGTTTAAACCACCATTTATTCATCGTTAATCGAAAAATTGCAAACGAAGTACCAATTTGGTCAGTGGAATAATACCTATCTAATAATGTCAATTTCATGCATGTAGACCCCATATTTCAGTACTGGACATTTTGAATAAATGCTAAATTCACTAAGTTAAATATGGAGTTTTGACCCGTTAATTGCGATATTTATTTTAGGGGTTCCATTTAACTTGTGGGACATGCCCAATATGATTTCAGTGCATAAATTGACCATCTCATCATGATTGTGCATTGCACCTTGTATTCGTGTTATTTATTTCGTTTCTTGTTATTGTTGTGTTTCGTTAGATTCAGGAGTCGAGGTTCCACCACAATACCTCGACGATCAACGCGTCCAGTACCATCAGCAAGGCAAGAGATAACCTAACCTTCTTGGCATATAGCATCCTACTGTTTTATAAACTTATTTTATCCACCATAATATTGCATGTGATTCAAATGCCACTTTTGATCAAGTACTATAGTATCCTATGAATGCATGTTTATCCCCTGAACCATCACATGCTTTCCCCTCCTATGAACTCTAGGGTTGATATGTTGGCCGGATACAAATTATAATAGTTGTTTATATGCTTAGCCATGCTTAGTCAAATACTAGTTATGTCCGTTGTTTAAAGTCCATAATTGTTGATGTTGATGGAATGACGCGGACATGGTGGATACGTGTGGTGCTTAATTAAATTGCTAAGAAGGCTGGGATGAGTTGCCATCGGGGATGGTGTTTTGTCTCGTTCCTGCCCCTAGGTGCGAGTTCTTTACCTCTTGAACCAAGACTAGCGTGCTACCAACGGTGGGGGTATGGGCCCCTTACTAACTGAATAACTTGTGTGGGCGTATCCAAGGGTCCTCTAGTTTGCTATTTCCATTTGCCGTGTGTGTGAGCGGAAAAAGAACTGATGAGGATGGTGGTGTTTAGGAAGTGGCAATGGGGGCAGGGGCTGAAATAGGCTGGGAAACTTGTCCTGTCGCCACAGATGACTCTTGGATAGTCTCATGCGAGGTAAAGGTTTAACCGCGCCCACTCGCCGGCCTTCCCCGGAAGAGGGCCAATCAGGTGAGCCGGACGGTACCAATGGGTAAATTAGTATACCCCTGCAGGGTTTAATCTTTTCGAAAAGCCGTGTCCGCGGTTATGGACGACTTGGGAACGGACGATAAGATCATAGAGAACATTTAACCTAATTGATCTGGCAGCTAAAGGTTGCATAATCAACGTGTGGTAAAGGTTCATTTCCTCGAGGGTGATTCGAGGGAGTGCCTTGGTGGAGATGAGATGCTTCTGGTTACAAATGGTTCCTTGAGAACCGCAGACGAAAGTTTACTCTCTTATCTCTTTTCGGAAAACATTCTGAGTAGACGATGCAATGGGTCTATATGTCTTTTAAAAGGAAAACTAGCTTTATGCAAAATCAGCTACATTATACAGCATTAGAGCCTCCGTCAGCATCGGGCCTATATCGCCCTACTAATTCTTGCGAGTACGTCGTACTCAGCCTTGATTTGTTGATTATTATTTGTTTCAGAGGAGGACGTCACCGAACTGGAAGGTGGGTTCTTTATTGATGTCGATGAGTAGTCTAGGGTTCCCAGGTGGCATCTTGGGACGTCTCGGAACAGGCTGGCTGGGATATGTTATTGTAGGCCTCTTAGGCCATAATTTGGATCTTGTTGTTAGACAACTATATTTGCTTCCGCTTGATGTAATGATGGGTATGTGACCTCTGATTGTGATATTTGCTATCTTTCTCATATATGAGTTGAACTATGATCTCTTGTGTCGTAGAGTCTGTGATGAGCCAGTTGTTCCACAGTCTTGGTCACTTTGCTATACGTGAAAGCGATGTCTGAGCTTATGGCATGATCGAGGTGTTGTGTGCCGATGATGTATTCCGAGCACGCCTACCAATGAGTTTTGGCCTGGGATTGGTAAACCCAGTAACCCTCGATTGTGTAGCATGACCGGTTACACAACGTTTCACTGTATAGCTCTGGGTCGGGGCGCTACACTATCATGGATCACTCAAAAATTATAGATACGTTTGAGACATATCAGCATCCCCAAGCTTAACTCCTACTCGTCCTCGAGTAGGTAAGTGATAACAAATAATTTTTGATGAGACATGCGACCAACACATTCTTGATCAAGATAGTGATGCAAATCAAAGTATGTGAATGAAGAGATACAAAACAATTGTCTATAATTGATAGCAAGAAAGCAATGAATAAACAAGTTGAATCATCCAAGCAAAACCTTTCATAAATAGTATGTCAAAGACATGAAAACAATGTGATCAACATATTTGACAAATTCACAAGGATAATAATTCCATGACAAAAGTGTTTGAGAATCAACACAAAGAAAGATGTAAGCATTAGCAAAGAGCTTCAACTTCCAACGGCTTATCTTATAGATAAAGTCAATATAAAGATTCATGTTTAATCTTGATAGTGTAATATGCTCAACGATACCCAGGGTCAATGCTAGATGTTTGCTTTCGTGGAGATAGAAGGAAAAAGGGAAAACTGACTCAACATTAAAAGTAAAAGAAAGGCCCTTCACAGAGGGAAGCAGGGATTAGTCATGTGCTAGAGATTTTTGTTTTTAAAACAGAAGTAAAATGATTTTGAGGTATGCATGCTTTCGTCAACGACTTCACAACAGAGAAGCTATCTAGTCCCTCATGACAAGCAAGGTTTTTAGACTTGTGAGAGCAGCTGGTTCTTAGAAGTGCGAGTACACTCTTCTTTCTCCTTGGTTTCACCATTGTCCAATGTTTGGGCTGATTTCTCAGATTTGCATTGTGCGGAGGAGAATTGTGAGTTATAGTTATATTTTTGCTTAAGCTGCTCTCGGGTTGATTCAAGTGAAGACGTAATCCATCAACACCGGGTGAAAGGGGGGAAATGACCTCGCTTGTCACAAGTTATATCTAGCTCTCTATTGCTCCCTCATGAGCTTAAAAACAGAGGCACAAAGAAGAAGTATTTTGAATTTTTAAAGGTAGCACATGACAAATTTACTTGGAATGGTAGGAAGTACCATGCATAGGTAGATATGGTGGACTCAGCTGGCAAGAAAGTTTGGCTTTGGGGATTGGATGCACGAGTGAACCATACACTCAGTATGAATTTTTAGGCTTAGCAAAAAAAAAGGTGTTTGAAGCAAACATCTAATAATAACCGGTAACAGAACAACATATGATATTTACTGGTCATAACCATAAAAACTCTACACCGTCTCCCTTGTTGACCAAACAAGTCTTTTGATGGAAAGATTAGCACTATGAATTAACAACTGTGAAAACCACACAATTTCAAGCTTTCAACCATATTTCTTTACTAATCAATTCCACTCAAATAACCAGCAAGTTTAAGAATTCAACTTAACATCTCAAAACAATTGAGAAGCATCAAGTATCCACACCATGATCTACAAAACTATGCAGGCTTTTCATTTTATTCTATCATCACACAAACAATATTTTGTCGCATTGACAATTCAAGCAATTTTTCAACAACAACTCTCCAACAAGTATAAGTGAAGAACAAGAGATTTTAACTTAACAACTAGCAGCTCTAAACAAGATAAAAGCTAAAAGCGAGAGCTTACTAGAAAACAGACAGTAGCTAAGAATACTCAAAAAGATATAAGCGAAGCAAAGGAGTATTCAAACGAAAAAGCGGAGCGTGTCTCCCTCCCACACAAATAAAGCTAGGATCCAACAAATATATGTCTAGAAAACAAACAAACAAAACTTAAAGTAAAAAGATGCTCCAAGCATAGCGCATAATATGTAAAGTGATAAGAACGAAGTTCAACAAAGACGACCTTATGATAGTCGATGAAGATGAGGGGATGCCTTGGGCATCCCCAAGCTTTGACTCTTGATAGTTCTTGATATTCAGAGGGGGTGCCATGGGGGAATCCCCAAGCTTGAGCTCTGATCCATCCTCGATTTCTTCATATTCCTCTCCTTTGGAACTTAAAAACTCCCTTCACACAAAACTTCTCATAATTTGATTAGAGGGTTAGTGCTCATAAATTAAAATGCACATGTGTTCAACTCATGACAAATTGCAAACAACTTCATTAGACATTAGCTACTGTTTACTAAGCCTCAATGTGGCACTCTACCCCTAGAGTATCACATATGACGATGGTAAAGAGACAAATGCAAAATAAAAGCAGAATCTGTCAAAATCTGAACAGTCTGTAAAGATCGAATTTTTCGAGGCACTTCTGCAGCTCAAATAAAAAAACTTAAAACTAACGAAAGATAGATAAAAGCATCAGGCTTGCTGTCAAACATTATCAGAAAAAGATAAAATTCTGGCGATTTTAGGATTTTCGTGCAACAGGCGCACAGAATCTGTTTTTGGACAGCAACACAATACCTCGCACTTTCAATGCATTAGAGGCTAAACTTGGCACAAAAACCAAAAGAAAAAGATACAATGAAGTTGCTACAGAGGTAATAACTTCATGACTCAAGAAAATCAAAAAGCAAACTGAAAATAAAAGATGGGTTGCCTCCCAACAAGCGCTTTTCTTTAACGCCTTTTAGCTAGGCGCAATGCCAAATATCAAGTTTTTTCGGAGGCCTTTGCAACATCAAGAGCATAGCTTGACCTTATGATTGATTCAAAAGGAAACTTCTTTCTATTTCTAGGGAAGTGTTCCATCCCTTTTTTAAGGGGGAACTGAAACCTTATATTTCCCTCTTTCATATCAATAATAGCACCAACAGTTCTCAAAAACGGTCTTCCCAAAATAATAGGACAAGAAGCATTGCACTCAATATCCATAACAATAAAATCAACGGGAACATAATTATCATTAAAAACAATAAGGACATCATCAACTCTACCAAAGGTTTCTTTTTAGAAGAATCAGCAAGATGAACATTTAAATAGCACTCTTCCAAAGGATTTAAATCAAGCATATTATAGAAACTTTTAGGCATAACAGAAACACTTGCACCAAGATCACATAAAGCATTGCAATCAAAGTCATTTATTTTCATCTTAATAGTGGGTTCCCAACCATCTTCTAACTTCCTAGGGATAGAGGTTTCAAGCTTTAGTTTTTCTTCCCTAGCCTTGATAAGAGCATCAGTAATGTGTTTGGTAAAGGCAAGATTTATTTTACTAGCATCCGGTGTCTTAGCAATGTTTTTGTAGGAACTTAATGACTTCAGTAAGATTGCAATTATCAAAATCAATTTCATCATCTTTAAATAAACTAGGAGGATCCTCTTTAGTGGTTTGGATAGTATAAACTTTAACAGTTTTCCTATTCATTTCAGCAATTCTAGCTTCTTCAGCCTCTCTAGCCCACCTAGCTTTCAAGAGAGCCATCATCCTTTCATTTCATTAATTTGAAGAGAGATAGCATTTAAAGATTCAGTATGTTTGTCTTGATTTGGAGTGGTTCTAATTTTCAAAATTTCAACATCATGAGCAAGAACGTCTACTTTAGAGACTAGACTATCCAGTTTTTCCAACTTCTCTTCAATAGTTTTGTTAAAAGCTTTTTGCGAAGTGATAAATTCCTTTAAAACATTTTCAAGATCAGAGGACACATTCTTATTAGGATTATAAGAATTACCATAGGAATTACCATAAAAGTTGCCATTATTGGGAGGATAAGGCTTATAGTTGTTACTACCAAAATTATTTCGATAAGCATTATTGTTGAAGTTGTTTCTATTAAGAAAATTAACATCAACTTGATCCTTTTCTTGGGCAATTAATGAAGCAAGTGGAACATTATTAGGATCAATATTAGACTGATTGGTAGCAAGCATAGACATAATCATATCAACCTTATCACTCAAAGAGGAGATTTCCTCGACAGAATTTACCTTCTTACCACTTGGAGCTCGTTCGGTGTGCCATTGTGAATAATTTGTCATCATCTCATCCAAGAGTTTAGTTGCTGCACCTAATGTTGTGGACATGAAGGTGCCTCCCGCGGCCGAGTCCAAAAGGTTCCTTGAAGAAAAATTCAAACCTGCATAAAAAGTTTGGATAACCATCCACATAGTTAATCCATGCGTGGGACAATTCTTAACCATAGATTTCATTCTCTCCCAAGCTTGAGCAACATGTTCATTATCAAATTGTCTAAAGTTCATAATGTTACTCCTTAGTTGTATGATTTTAGCAGGTGGATAATATTTTCCAATAAAAGCATCTTTGCATTTAATCCAAGAATCAATGCTATTTTTAGGCAAAGACAATAACCATTCTTTTGCTCTCCCTCTCAAAGAGAAAGGGAAAAGTTTCAGTTTTATGATGTCACTTTCTACCTCTTTATACTTTTGCATATCACATAACTCAACAAAGTTATTTAAATGGAGAGGCGGCATCATCAGTACTAGCACCAGAAAATTGCTCTTTCATAACAAGATTTAGCAAGGCAGGTTTAATTTCATAAGATTCCGCTTTAGTAGCGGGTGGAGCAATTGGAGAGCATATGAAATCATTGTTATTAGTGCTAGTAAAGTCACACAACTTGGTGTTTTCAGTAGAAGACATAACGATAAGATAAAATAACAAGACAGGAATAAAGACTACACTAATTTTTTTGGGTTTTAAAATTTTGAAACAGGAAAATAAACTAAACGAGATATAAAGCAAGCAAGACAAAAACAAAGTAAAGAGATTGAGAGTATGAGACTCCCCTTGCTATAGCTCCAAAGTCCCCGGCAACGGCGCCAGAAAAGAGCTTGCTGTTGTATTAAAATAAGTTGGGTGGTGCCCCAAGCGAAGCCGAAATTGCAGCTAGTAGCAGTTTTCCCTCGTTTAACGAACCGAGGTTTATCGAACCAGTAGGACTTTGAAATCAACAACGAGGTGAATGTTGAAGATCTCTGGCGCTTGACCTTCAACAGACGTGGACCTGCACAAACTCAACCAAAATACTTTGCCCGCAAGGGCGGAAAGGTTGTCAATCTTTCTGGGCTCGCAGAAAACAAAGCGGTTAATTGTATGATGAAATATGAAAAGTGACCAGAGGAGTAATGATGATTAAAAGCAAGTAAATGAGGTTGTAAACAATGTAAAAAGATGGACCGGGGGCCATGGGTTCACTAGTGGAGTCTCTCAAGTAAATAAAATTTGCATGTGATGGGTGAACGACTTACGGCTAGGCAATTGACAACATCATGACACAAACCCAATTTAGCTATGACAAAAAGGACATGATAATATTTATGGAGGCATCACGACAAGGAACAAAGACCGTTGAGTCCAACTGTGTCTTTGTCTAAAAAGTCCACCGTGGGATCGCTATCCAGCCTGTCACCCAACGGTATTAAGTTGCAAGCAACAGACAATTGCATTAAGTAAAGTGAATGAAGTAAGCAATACTAATATCAAAAGAGACATTAACACCGCTGTTTTACCCTTAGTAGCAACATCACAACCTCGCCCTTAGATGTTTCTGTCACTCGTGCGCAGGAACAAAAGGGGGCATGAACCCACTAGCTAGCATAAATACCCTCTCTTGGAGATACACATAATCACTTGGCCAAAGTAACTACGCACATCGGAAAGCATGCAAGAACATAAATTACTCATATAAGAATCATGCACAATCTAAACATAACTTCATAATCCATCGGATCCCAGCAAACACATCACATAGCATTACAATAATCGATCTTGATCATGTTAGGCAGCTCACAAGATCATAAGACATGAAGCACAAGAGAGAGAGACTACCAACTAGCTGCTGCCATGGACCCGTAGTCCAAGGTGAGACTACTCACAAATCATCCCGGAGGAAGGCATGACGATGAAGATCCCTCCGGGATCGATCTCCCCTCCGGCAGAGTGCCGGGATCAGCTTCAGATTGGACCCTGAACTAGGGTTTTCGGTGACGGCGCGTCAGGGTCGAGTTTCTAGAAAATAATGGCCGCCTCGACGTGTTTAGGGTAAAAGGCAATTTATAGGCGTCGGAGGGCGTCTAGGTGAGGTCCCAGGGGCAGGGGCGGGCCCCACCCGCGGGTGACCCTTGACCCGCGGCAGGGGGGCGCATCTGACCTGTGGGCCTCCCCTCCAGCTCTCCTTTGGTCTAGTACTTCGTCGTGGCAAATAAAAATTCCCCGTAAATTTTCGTCCAATTCCGAGAATATTTCCAGAAGTAAATTTCTGAAACAAAAAGACAGCAAAAACAGGGAACTGGCACTTGGCATCTTGTCAATAGGTTAGTCCGACAAAATGTATAAAAATGATATAAATGATAGTAAAAACATGTGACAATATCACAAAACTAGCATGGATCACTCAAAAATTATAGATACGTTTGAGACGTATCAGTATACTAAGATTTGAGCAAAAAGGTGAGTTATGAAGCACGACTAAATAGAGTTGACTGAATAAAGCTCGATGGATAAGAGCTGACGGAAGGAAGTTCGCCTAACTGGACTCTAGAACAGAGGAAAATTAAGGAAACTCCAAGGGGAAAGTGAATTTTATATGTTGATTAGTACTTGACGGAGAAGACGTGTAGTTAGAAGGGAATAAGATGATGAAGACAAGGTCGAAGTAGTAACAAGTCTCTATGGATGATGTTCTATAAAGCTGGAAAGAACAGTTAACCCAGAGGTTCTGAAACTAAAGCCAATAGTTTACCATCAGAAATAAAGTCTTGCTAGTCTCGGGATTATAGGAAAGTGAACCAACAAACATATTGGATGGTCGTATAAGGATGTAGATGACGATCTTCGACAGAGGGCTATAAAGCCATGGAAATGCGAGGAGTCAGAATTAGATGATTCAATAAAACATGAAGGAGTAATAGAATCGCCAGAATTTAACAAATATTAGATGAAAGTTGACAGATGGATAGTATGGATCAAGGGAAGATGCAGAAAAGTATGTGGGACAAAGGATCACCAATATCTACGTCCACGTCAGAAGGGAATTTGAGTGAATCAATATCATCAGAAATTCCTTCTACTTATCCCTACGTGAGAGGAGCCGAAACTTCGGGACGAAGTTTTTGTTAAGGGGGGGAGACTGTAATACCCCAGCATTTAGCAACCAATGAAGGGTAGAAGTAGGATTTTGTGCATCTGCATGCATGCATCTGAAAATCCGAATAAAATTTTCGCAAAATAAAACCCTGGAGTGATTGGAGATCATTCACCCTCATAAATAGAGTTTAGCTGATCTGAGGTGAATTTGATAAATTTTGACATGACCTCCAGGCATTTTTACTGGTTGCGGGAAATCAGATCCAAATTGGAATATACAAATGATATTGAATTGGAGAACTTATTTAAATGAATAATAAAGTTATACATGCTTATACAAATAAGCAAATAACTAATAAATAAATACCAACTCAACACCTATCACAACTCAAAGAGTTATTAAAACAAAGTAAATAATGTAATTGGTTGAGTACCAGAAAACATTGTGTTTACATTGCCCAAACATAAAAGAAATATAAATGCTTAAGTAATCCACATTATTACACCAAACTTGATCTTCTTATTTGATCTTAGCCTCTTATCTTCAAATCTTTCCAAAGACATTCCTGCAGGACAAATCGAATAATAAGAAACCTTGGGTGAAATTCAAAGGCTTTGTGTAATATAGTAGTAGTTTGGTAACAAGCCTTGCAACCTTGTTACCAGATTTCCTTTGTATGCATATAAGCAATTGAATTTCAAATAATAATAAACATGGTCAGAAGGAGAGTGTATTTTGAATAAAATGTTTGCCTTCACCACAAGGGTGAGGCAACATAATTTTGGAACTTAACTAATGGATATTAGGAATTTTCCCTAATATCCAAATATTGACTAGTGGGATCAACATTACTTCAAAGGCGACAAGTTACTATGGAGCAAACTTGGAACATTCAGATCATCTCAAGTCAAGCAGTCAACAAGGATAAGGAGCAACATTTGATTCATACAAGAGAAGGGACAAGATATCACAGTGATCTATTTACCAAGAAGGCAATTTATCAATCTTTAATCCAATCAACTGTCTATTTAAGAATGCCACATAAAAATATTTCTCTAATGGAATTAAATCCAAAGGAAGAAAGTTAGCCAAATGCTAAAGCCCACAAAAATGAATTATGCAAAGCCACTTGAAAAACACCACCCATATACTTCAAATTTCACATAATAGAAAAGCCACAAGCCATCTAGTAATAAAATCCACTTGGCATGCCCAAGAATAAATTATACAACAGGTATTAAACTCCCGCAAGCACCAATGCACAACACATGCACTAGATCATGCTATACATGGATCCAACCCTATGCATTCAACATAGGCATCACAGGGGTAAATCATGTTCAACAGATTCACACCTGGGCACAAATCCAAGAAAAATATATTCAACAGAAAATAATAAGCTCACAAGCAAAATCACAAATGCAATAAATCTTCTTCAAATTTTCAAACTTCAGATAGTCTTCAAAAATTAAAAATAAAAATATGTGGAGCTTCTCTACAATATTAGGAGCATCCATGATTTTTTCCATAATTTTTGGACTTGTCTAAAAGCCCTAAATAAATGCTAAAAGTTTCTATTTTAAAAGTTTCACTAATGACATAAAAACCCAGTGGGTTTTTTCAGAAAAATCCTTTTATTTTCCTTTCTTCTTCCTCCTGCCAGAAGGCAGGGATCGAGTCGCCGCCGTGCCATGACACCTCCACTCTGCTTACCTGCTTGCTCCGCGAGGATAAGAGCGAAGGGAAACGTCCGCATCTCACCTTGCCTCTCACTCTCTCGCTCGCTCTCTCTCTCTCTTGCTCTCTTCCAAGCAATCGACCGAAGAACCCTAACCATACGGTCATCATCCTTGCCCGTCACATCGCCAACGACCTATACCTTCCCGAGCTCCGAAAGCATGTCCAGTAACGCCGCCTCATCGTCCTCTTCCTCATGGTGGCTACTTGCTTGCTGGGATGATGGTTTGAGGAAGGGAAACGTCCCCGACCGCCGACCGCCATGTTCGCCGCCGTCTTCGACCGTCCCGGACCAAGCCGTCGTGCGCAGAAGCTCCGCCTAGACGTCCTCTACTTCCTCATCGAACCACGCCTGCCGGGAAGGTCACTAACACCGGAATTGGGCCGTCCTCTCCGCCTCCGGTCGTCGCTGGTCGAGGATGATTACGTCGCCGTCCAACCTCCTCCGCCTCTGTCGTTCGCTCAAGATCACACATAGCAACAATACTAAAGAAAGTACAGATAGAACTATGCTTGACAACTGGGGAGAACACATCATTATAATCCACACCGGGAATCTGGCTGAAACCTTTAGCTACTAACCTTGACTTAAACCTTGGAGGCTCATTAGGAGACAAACCTTCCTTTCTTTTAAAGATCCACTTGCAGCGGACGGCCTTCTTTTGTTTAGGCAAGCGCACAACATCCCATGTGCCATTCTTCTCAAGTGATTGCATCTCCTCGTGCATTGCACCAATCCACTTGTCACGGTCAACCGAAGCAATAGCTTCAGTGTATGGAGCTGGTTTAGCATCATGCTCCACCTGTTCAGCACAACTCAGAGAAAAATAAACAACATCACATTCTTCAATTAATCGGGTAGGGGGGAACAATGTTTCTTCTTGGCCGATCAACAGCAATGGATGGTTGATGCAAAACAGGAGGTGAGGTTTGCACAATCTCCTAATTAATAATTTCAGTTACCTCCTCATTCAGGTGCTCCACCTGCTCCACCTGCAAACGAACCTGTGGTTCGTCCTCATCAGAAGAATCTGGCACAACATCAGTCAATAAATTGTCCTGATACATAACAGATTCATTAAAAACAACTCCGACTGAAGAAAGTCTTTTTGGTTTCCGGATTCCACAACTTGTATCCTTTCACTCCGGAACTATAACCAAGAAATAAGCACTTAACAGCTCTAGACTCTAACTTTCCATTATCAACATGAGCATAGGCAGTGCAGCCAAAATCTTTCAACTGTGAATAATCAGCCGGCTCACCAGACCATACCTCAATCGGAGTTTTCTTGTCAAGCGGGATGGACGGTAACCTGTTTATCAAGTAGCATGCCGTGTTGGCAGCCTCATCCCAAAAATGCCTGTTCATGCGGGCGTTGGACAACATGCAACGAGCCTTGGAGATGATCGTCCTGTTCATCCGCTCGGCTATACCATTCTGGTGAGGTGCGTATGGGATGGTGTAGTGCCTGACAATGCCTTCCTGCGCACAATAATCATCAAAAGAATGCGAACAAAATTCGCCACCATTGTCAGTACGAATCAACTTCACCTTCTTCTCAGTTTGCCTTTAAATCACAACTTTCCACTCTTTAAAAGTAGCGAAAGTATCATCTTTATTTTTCAGAAAATAAGGCCAAACTCTTCTAGAGTAATCATCAATGATAGTAAGCATGTAACGAGCACCACCATAATAGGGCTTACGTAAAGACCCCCACAAATCAGCATGTACATAATCTAATGTACCTTTAGTGGTATGAACGGAAGCATTGAACTTAACTCTTTTATGCTTACCAAAGACGCAGTGTTCACAGAACGACAACTTACTCATATTTCGTTCTCTCTTGATCAATTCTGCCATACCAAGTTCACACATGTGCCCAAGTCGCTTATGCCAAAGGTTAGTTGTACTTGGATTATCATTAGTAACAACAGCGGCAGTACCGGACAAAGTGCTACCTCTAAGAATATATAACTTGGTAGAATTCATATCACCTATCATAACAATAAGATAACCTTTTGATACCTTTAGGCGTTTATTCCCTCTAGTATACTTGTACCCGTCACAGTCAAGGGTACTCAGCGAGATAAATTTCTCGTCATGGATGGTATGTGTTTCATTCCCGTCAGCGTGCGTGTCATCCCATCATGGGTCTTGGTATGAACAGGTCCAACGCCAACAATGTGACATTTGTTGTTGTTCCCCACACGCACAAAATCTCCACTCTGCACAGTCTCATAATAACTGAACCAATCTTTGTTACAGCAAATATGAAACGAACAAGCAGTATCAAGAATCCACTCATCATCACGGGTAACACATGCAGCAAAAATAGCTAAGCACTCACCATCAGAACTATTATCACCAGCAACAACAACAACCTTACCATTACCATTACCGTCAGATTTATTTTTTGGTTGGTAAGTATCGTTCCTTTTCTCCTTGTTCTACACCTTCCAGCAATCATCAATGGTGTGATTGGTTTTCTTACACTACCTGCAGAACTTGTCTCATCCTTTGGACTTTGAACGGCCTCTGCTCTTATCTTTGTTGTTGTTGTAGTTGTTGTCTCACCGCTCAGGCCTGCCTCGAACATGCAATGCATCGCCTTTGGAGGTTGATGCGTCAGACTGTACCATAACTTTCATCTTTTCCCTGGTCTGCAGGGCCTCACAAACTTCCGCGAGGATTAGATCATCGCGGCTTAATAGTATGGTATCTCGCAGGTTTGTAAAAGAACTAGGTAGTGAACGTAACAACGGAAGATCGACACTAGGTCGGCAACGATCTCCTTGAAGATCGACAAGTGATTCATCACAGAACCACCTTCTTGCATGTGCGAGAACAACTTCATCTTCAAGTGCATCTTGTTGGTTAGATCCTTGGACATGCAGATCGACTCCAGCTTTACCCACAAAGCTGCAGTGGATTTCTCCTGCAGCACTTCTTGCAATATATCATTAGATAGATGAAGTCGAATTAATGACAAAGCCTTACGATCCTTGCGCTTTTCCTCGGAGGTCCACGACTTTGCGTCCTTGCTCCCAAATCCATCCAGCGCCTCATCAAGATCCGAAGCTTGTGATAATATCACCCGCATCTTGACTTGCCACAAAGAAAATCTCGTCTTCAGATCCAACAACGGTAGATCAAACTTCATCGATGTCATCACAAAACCCTAATCCGAAATAGGGCTCTGATACCATTTGTTACAAGTGATAACAAAACAACGATAAAGTTAAGCAAGATCAAACAAATGGGGACACGAAATTTTAACGTGGAAAACTCTTCCAACAAGGAAGAGAAAAAACCACGGGCGCCAGCCAAGAATACTTCACTATTTCGGGTGAGGTTACAAACGTGCCGGGATTTACAATATGTGGCTTATCCCGTGCGGCGGCTTACAAGAGGTACTTATAGGCGGTCCTGACCTAACTAGGTCGGCAAGGGTGAATCGAACTCCAACTCGGTAACAACTCATACCGTAAGCAATATGTGGCTTATCCGCATCGCTCACGCTCTGCTTGTCAGAAGCTGGCGGCCTTATCTGTCTAACCGGATTTGGATCACCATAAAATTACAAAGACTTTTCCTAGTGGGAAAATATTTGTCAAAGAAATCGCTCCATTGTTTTAATGCTCGATTGTGTTGGTAGAAAGTTATACTCAGGTTTGTCCCCTTATATAGGAGGTAAAGACCTGCAAAACTCCTAAGTCAGCTTGAGTGCACCTGCTCCCTTTGTTTTCGAAAAAAATCAAAAAATAGTAAAACATTACGAAAAATTCTAAAAAAAATGGGAGCCATGTGTATACAAGTACTTCACATTCCTGCAAATTCTCAGAATCAAATGACATTTTATGTGCTTGGTGCAAAAAAAGACAAAATCAGCATTTTTCAAAAATGTGTTTTCACATATATTCTGACTAATCATTTTGTTTTTTTTACACCGAGCATAGGAAATAGGGTTTAACATAGCCGATCCCAAGCCCAGACAAAGGAGGAGGGTTGTGATAGGCTTGGCGAGCCAACGTAAAAACTCAGCTACTCTTATGGAGATGAAACCCAAAAGAACCGAAGTTGGGGCGTAACCCTCTTAGCGACGCGCCATATCGGAACTCGGGTGTGGTGTCAAATAGGCAAGGGCCGGGCCGCCACCCCCTTGGTAGCGCGCCGTGTCTTGATCTGGATACGGTGTTAAGTGAGCAAGGATCGGGTCGCCGCATCCTTAGTGGCGCGCTACACCGACGCCCGGGTGTAGTGAAAAATGAGCAAGGGTCTTCGCACTTGACTCGACGAGTGCGGAGGGTAAGGAAGTTAGCCGAGCCTAGGAGGATCCGCTTAGGTAGCTGGAACATAGGGTCCCTAACGGGTAAGTTACGGGAGTTAGTTGATACGGTGATAAGGTGGCGTGTTGATGTCCTCTGCGTCCAAGAGACCAAATGGAAGGGACAGAAGGCGAAGGAGGTGGAGGATACCGGCTTCAAGCTATGGTACACGGGGACAACTTCGAACAAAAATGGAGTAGGCATATTGATCAACAAGAGCCTCAAGGATGGAGTGGTAGAAGTCAAGAGACAAGGGGACCGGATTATCCTAGTCAAGCTGGTTGTTGGGGACTTAGTCCTCAATGTTATCAACGCGTATGCCCCGCAGGTAGGCCACAATGAGCGCACCAAGAGAGAGTTCTGGGAAGGCCTTGAGGACTTGGTTAGGGGGGTACCTATTGGTGAGAAGCTCTTCATAGGAGGATACCTCAATGGCCACGTGGGTACATCTAACACAAGTTTTGAAGGGGTGCATGGTGGCTTTGGCTATGGTATCCGGAACCAAGAAGGTGAAGACGTCTTAAGCTTCGCTTTAGCCTACGACATGGTCGTAGCTAACACCCTCTTTAGGAAGAGAGAATCCCACCTAGTGACTTTCAGTAGTGGGAAACACTCTAGCCAGATTGATTTTGTCCTCTCTAGAAGAGAAGACAGACGAGCTTGCCTTGATTGTAAGGTGATACCTGGAGAGAGTGTGGTCCCTCAACATAAGCTGGTAGTGGCTAACTTCCGCTTTAGGATTCGTATTCCGCGGGACAAGCACGCCAAAGTCGCTAGAACAAAGTGGTGGAAGCTAAGGGGGGAGGTAGCCCAGACTTTCAAGGAGAGGGTTACTAGGGAGGGCCCTTGGGAGGAAGGAGGCGATGTAAACATTATGTGGATGAGGATGGCGAGTTGCATTCGGAAGGTGGCTTCAGAGGAGTTTGGGGTGAACTGGGGAAGGAGAAGCGATGCTAAGGATACCTGGTGGTGGAGCATTGACATTCAGAAGGCTATTAAAGAGAAGAAGGACTGTTTCAGATGCTTATATCTGGACAAGAGTGCAGCCAACATGGAGAAGTACAAGGGGGCAAAGAAGGCCACAAAGCCAGTGGTGAGCGAGGCAAGGGGTCGGGCGTATGAGGACCTCTACCAGCATTTAAGCACGAAGGAAGGCGAAAGGGACATCTATAAGATGGCCAAGATTCGGGAGAGGAAGATGAGGGATGTCAACCAAGTCAAATGCACAAAGGATGGAGCATATCAACTTCTCGTGAAGGATGAAGAGATCAAGCATAGATGGCGAGAGTATTTCAACAACCTCTTCAATGAAGAGAATGAGAGCTCTACCTTCTAGCTAGACGACTCCTTTGATGATACCAGTAGACGCTTTGTCCGATGTATCCAGGAGTCCGAGGTAAGGGAGGCATTGAAGAGGACGAAAGGAGGAAAGGCGATGGGTCCTGATGGTATTCCCATTGAGGTGTGGAGAGCCCTCAGAGACATAGCGATAGTATGGCTAACTAAGCTTTTCAACCTCATTTTTCGGTCAAACTAGATGCCCGAAGAATGGAGGAGGAGTACATTACTGCCAATCTTCAAGAACAAGGGAGATGTTCAAACTTGCACTAATTACCGTGGAATCAAGCTGATGAGCCATACAATGAACCTATGGGAGAGAGTCATTGAGCATCGCTTAAGAAGATTGACAAGCTTGACCAAAAATCAATTTGGTTTCATGCCTGGAAGGTCTACCATGGAAGCCATTTTCTCGGTACGACAACTTATGGAGAGATACAGGGAGCAAAAGAAGGACCTCCATATGGTGTTCATTGACTTGGAGAAGGCCTATGATAGGATACCACAGAATGTCATGTGGTGGGCCTTGGTTAAACACAAAGTCCCAACAAAGTACATCACCCTCATTAAGGATATGTACGATAATGTTGTGACAAGTGTTCGAACAAGTGATGGCGACACGAGTGACTTTTCGATTAAAATAGAACTGCACCAAGGTTCAACTTTGAGCCCTTATATTTTTACTTTGGTGATGGATGAGGTCACAGGGGATATACAAGGAGATATCCCATGGTGTATGCTCTTTGCGGATGATGTGGTGCTAGTCGATGATAGCCGGGCGGGGGTTAATAGAAAGTTTGATTTGTGGAGGCGGACTCTGGAATCGAAAGGGTTTAGGCTTAGTAGAACTAAAACTGAGTACATGAGATGCAGTTTTAGTTCTACTATGCAGGAGGAGGAGGAAAAGGTTAGTATTGATGGGCAGGTGGTACCTGAGAAAGACACCTTTCGATATTTAGGGTCTATGTTGCAGAAGGATGGTATCGATGAAGATGTGAGCCATCGGATCAAGGCTGGTTGGATGAAGTGGCGCCAAGCATCTGGCGTCCTCTGTGACAGGAGAGTGCCACAAAAGCTAAAAGGCAGGTTCTATAGGACGGCGATCCGGCCTGCGATGATGTATGGCGCAGAATGTTGGCCAACCAAGAGGCGACATATCCAAAAACTAGGTGTAGCAGAGATGCGCATGTTGAGATGGATATGTGGCCACACAAGAAAGGACCGGGTCCGGAATGATGATATACGTGAAAGAGTTGGTGTAGCACCAATTGAAGAGAAGCTTGTCCAACACCGTCTAAAATGGTTTGGATATATACAACGTAGGCCTCCAGAAGTGTCAGTGCATATCGGCAGGATAAAGCGGGCTGAGAATGTTAAGAGGGGTCGTGGTAGACAAAACTTGACATGGGAGGAGTTCATTAAGAGAGACCTGAAGGATTGGAACATCACCAAAGAACTAGCCATGGACAGAGGTGCATGGAAGTTAGCTATCCACATGCCAGAACCATGACCTGGCTTCGAGATCTTATGGGTTTGAACTCTAGCCTACCCCAACTTGTTTGGAACTGAAAGGCTTTGTTGTTGTTGTTTGTTGTACACCGAGCACAGGAAATGTCATTTGATTCTAAGAATTAGCAGGAATGTGAAGTACTTGTATACATATGGCTCCCATTTTTTAGAATTTTTCATAATGTTTTACTATTTTTTGAATTTTTCGAAAACAAAGGGAGCAGGTGCACCCGGGCACTGATGACGTGGATCACACGTTCGCTGGGGAAACCCAAGAGGAAGTTTGATGCAGCAAAGCAGTAGTTTCTCTTGATTACAAAACCAAGGTTATCGAATCCGTAGGACTTGGAGAAGGCTTAGCAAGGTGTCAATGGCGCTGTTTACGACAATTGACATGGACCTGCACACAATCACAAACAAACTAATTTGCCCCAACAAAACAGAGAGGTTGTCAATCTCTCCGACTTGCTGAACACAAAGAATTAAATGTGCAGATGTGAAATATGATTAAAGTGACTATGACCAGCGAGCAAATGATGATGGAAAGCTATTAAAACGGTTGTCAACAGTGTAGGAAAATAGGACCGGGGTCCACATATAACTAGTGGTGTCTCTCCAAAAGATACACATGATGGGTAAACAAAATACAACATGTCAATTGACAGAATTATGGGCGCATAACAATTCTATCATAAAAAATATAGTTCACCGTTTCATCTAATATGGGCATTATGTAAAAATACATAGACCGTTATCCAACTGCATCTATGACTAATAATCCACCCCGGGATTGCTATCCAGCATGTCACCCAGAAGTATTAAGTTGCAAGTAATAGATCATTGCAATAAGCAAAGTGCATAATGTAAGCAATGTAAATAACACAAGGAAATAACACCGCTGTTTTCTCCCTAGTGGCAACAGCACATTCATGAGCATAAGCGTTTTTGTCAATCATACTCAGCACACAAAGGCATGTACCCACTATCTAGCATAAATACCCTCTCTGAAGACACTAACAATTACTTGGTCAAAACATCCACTAGCATCAGAGAGCATGCAATATCATAGATAAAACATAACACATAGATTAACAAGAGTAATGATTTCCACAATTCATCGGATCCATGCAAACACATCATGTAGAAGTTACAGATAATATGATCTTGATCATGATAGGCAGCTCATAAGATCTAAACAATGGAGTACAAGGAGGAGAGACAACCATCTAGCTACTGCTATGGACCCGTAATCCCGTGGTGGACTACTCACGCATTACTCCGGAGGTAGGCATGGTGGTGTAGATGCCTCCGGTGATGATTCCCCCCTCCGGCAGGGTGCCGGGAAGAGCTTCAGAACCCTCCCGATATAGGGTTGGTGACGGCAGCGGCCTCGGATGTTTTCTGGAAAATATGATCGGGTATCGAGGGTTTCTGCGTCGAAGACAATTTATAGGCGAAACGGTGACTCGAGGAGGTCACGGAGTCGCCCAGGTCGGCCGCACACGCGGCCAAGGGCAGGGCCGCGCCTGGGTGGCATATGGGGGCTGTGGGCCCCCCTGCAGACCCCCTCCCGGCTCCGTCTTTGTTCCTTCGTGAAAATAATTCACGTAAATTTTCAGATGATTCCGAGAAACTTCCCCGAACAACTTTTCTGAAACAAAAAGACAGCAGAAAACGGGAACTGGCACTGGGCATCTTGTTAATAGGTTAGTTCCATAAATCATGCCAAATTGATGTAAAAACATTATAAAAACATGTGGCATTGTTATATAATCAAGCATGGAACATTAAATTTATATATACGTCTGGGACATATCACCATCCCCAAGCTTAATTCCTACTCGTCCTCGAGTAGGTAAATGATAACAAAATAATTTTTGAAGTGACATGCTACCAACACAATCTTGATCATGTAAAGCATATGAACTGAATGCATTGATCGAAAACAAAGGTTCATTGAATGAAACAAACAATGATTAACCAGGGGTAACATCTAAGCAAGAATTTACTAGAAAAGAGTACTTTGGAGATTTAAAAGTATAACACTTGACAATGATCGATATCTCACAAAGCAATATTAGTTCAACAAAGGAGTTTGGCCAACACAAAGGAAGATTTAAGTTTTCAGCAAAAACTTCAACTTGCAACTTGTTTATCTCAAGATAAAGTCAATACAAAGTTTTCACAGTTAGACACAAAGATAACATGAAGTAAAACATGAAACAAAGTTGACACCAAGTGATTGCTTGAGGAGTTAAGAAGGAAGAGGATGACTGACTCAACACAGAAGTAAAAGAAAGGCCCTTCGCAGAGGGAAGCAGGGATTAGTCATGTGCTAGAGCTTTTTATTATTATTTTTGATTTTTTGACAGAAGTAAAACAGTTTTGAGATATGCATGCTTTCGTCAACGTCTTCATAGTAAAGAAACTAGCTAGTCCCCCATTTCAAGCAAGGCTTTTAGACTTTTGAGAGCGGCTGGTTTTAGAGGAATGAGGTCGCTCCTCTTTTCTCCTTTGTTTCACCACTAACCAATGTTTGACTGATTTCTCAGGTTTTCATTGTGCGGAGGAGAATGGTGAGTTATATTTATATTTTGCTTAAGCCGACCTCGGGTCAAATTCAAGTGAGGACGTGAACCATCAACACCGGGTGAAAGGGGGGAAATTACCTTGCTTATCACAGGTTATATCTAGCTTCCTACTGCTTCCTCATGAGCTTAAAAACAGAGGCACAAAAAGGAAAATTTTGAAAGTTTTAAAGATAGCACATGAAAATTTTACTTGGAGTGGCAAGGAAATACCACATGTAGGTAGGTATGGTGGACACAAATGGCAAAGCTATGTGGCTCAGGGAGTTGGATGCACGAGAAGTATTCCTCTCAGTACGGAATTTTTGGGCTTAGCAGGATATTAAGCAAACACATAACATCAACTTGGTTCAATGAATGACTACATATATACCTCATCCATAACCACTAGACTTCACACCGTCTACCTTGTTAGCCAAACCAACTCTTTGCAAAAAGAATAGACTTTGAGAGCTACCAAGCAGGACAAGCATCACAATTTTAAAGCTTTACAACAGTTCTTTACTAATCTATTCTTACTAGATGATCCACAAGTTTAAGCATTAGTCTACTTCATATCTCTAAACAATTGACAAGTATCAAAGATTCAAGATAATGGTCTACAAGATTAAGCTGCACTTTTAACACTTCCTACATGATAATTTCCATTCAACCAAACACCAATCAACTTATTTGAAACAAAACTAAAAGGGTGAATCAACAAGGGCAAAACTTCCTAACTACAAAAGCTAACAACTCTGAACAAAAGATGCTTGAAAACAAGAGCTACAAGCAAAAATAACAAAGGCTAAACACTCAACACATATAAGTGAAGAACAGGAGTGTATAATGAAAAAGCGGAGCGTGTCTCTCTCCCAAACAAGCACGCATGGATCCAAATTATTGCAAAGACCAAAGAACAAAACACAAACAAACTGAAAGTAAAAAACAAACTGATGCTCCAAGAACAGCACATAATGTGTAAAGGAATAAAAATATAGTACCATGAGAGAAACCGATGATTGTTGATGAAGAAGGGGATGCCTTGGGCATCCCCGAGCTTAGACACTTGTGACTTCTTAAATATTTCAGAGGAACATCCATGGGGAGCCTCCCCAAGCTTAGTCTTTTATCCCTTCTTGATCTTCCTTCATCACCTCGCACTTGGTTACTTGAAAACTTCCTTCACGCAAAACTTATAGCAACTTCATTAGAGGGGTTAGTCCACAAAAACAATATCTTCCTTCAGTTACAAAGCACATATCATGAACTTATTTTTCTTAAACATTAGCTACTATCACAAAGGTCTAAGTAAAACTCCAGCTTTGAAAAGAACTTCACTCTGCCCGTGAAAGAAGCAATGCAAAACTAAGGACAAAATATATAAAAAACAGAACATACTGTAAAGATGAATTTTTTCGAGGCAATTCTGGAGCTCAAATCAGAAAAATTAAAACTAGAGAAAGGTAGACAAAAGACTGATGCTTGCTGTCAAAAATTTGCAGCCACAGATGACGTTCTGTGATTTGTTGGATTTTCGAACAGTGAAGAACAAAAATCTGTTTCTGGACAGCAAACTCACCAATTAGTCTTCCTCTCTTTAGAGGCTATTTTTGGCACCAAAAACCAAAACAAAAAGATACACCGGAGTTGTTACAGAAGTAACATCACCTAAAAACAAAAAAAAGGTTTTCTATAACGCCTTTCAGCTAGGCGCAATGATTTTAATGATGCTCTCATAAGAATAAGAGTTGAAACAAAAGAGAGCATCAAGAAGCAAATATCAAACAAATTTAAGCCTAAACACCTTCCTATGCATTGGTATTTTGCAAACAAATAAATCCATGAAGAACATAGTGACAAGCATAGGAAGGTAAAATAAAACTTTCAACATAAAGAGAGAAAACTCTTTCTTATAAAAATCATTGAGGCATAAAGCAACCAACATATAAAAGTAGAACAAGAGCAACCTCAAAACTTTCATAATGATTGGAATCATAGTAACATATTTACCTCTCTCATAATAATTCTCATAATAATTTTCAGTAGTATTATAATTAATATCATCAAGTAACACATTGTAACAGCCCCAACCTGGTACTGAAAAATACGAAGAATTTTTCCACTTTTTGTTTTCATGTTTGCATCATAGCATCCATATGCAATTGCCATTTCTAACTTTCACTTGTAAACAAATTGAAATGCGGAGGCAAACTTCCCAACATCCAAACCAATGCAAATGCTCAACTTAGCAAACCAAAACATGCTTGGACTTCCAAATGGTTTAGGAAGTTCCAAGTTTACTTTTTGAAACCGATTCTCAAGTTCTAAATATTGTCAAATAAGAAATGAATTTGAGAATTCAAATTGGTTCAATTCAATTTCTATTTTTGAAACCAAGTTAAACATTCCAAAAATTCAAACTAAAATCATGGGGAGCCTCATTGTCATTGTTAGAGCCTCCATGAATATTTTCAGTATTTTTGGGAATGTTTAAGTGCTTCAATAAAATACAAATTGGAAATTGTCAAATTTACTTTAAATTAAAAGTTGTGAACAAATGTTGGCCAAAACATTTTATTTTGCCCCACCAATTTTTGTGGAGATTCTAAAGGCTAAATGGAGCCTATATGAATTTTTACAGATTTTATAAAATTGTTTAAAGACCCCAATTAAATTGCAAATTCTGCTGGTGGGCTCTTTTGTAATTTTAGAAAATGGACGTAGGGGGGGTTTTTGCAAAAGTTGTTTCCCGCACAGTGGCAGCCATGGCCACTGGCGCCATGCCGCCGAGCTAGCCCCGCCCATGCCGCCGCCCTCCCTCTCCTGGTCGTGCCCTCCTGGTGGACGAGGACCCCCACCTGCTCCTGCCCCCTTTTCCCCACTTGCTGCTCCCTTGCCTCGTCCTCTCTCTCCTCTCCCGAGCTCCTCCATCGCCGCCACCGAGTCGAGCTCGCCGCCGTCGTTCCTGAGCTCCCCGTGCAGATCGAAGTGGATAGGAACCTCCGCCGCATCCTCCTCGTCCTTCCAGGCCAAGGAATCGAGCCGGGACCGGCCGGATCAACGTCGGCGTCCTCGACACCGTCCGCACCCGGCCGAGCTCCGCTGGCCCGATTCGGTCGCTGTCGGCCATCCCCTCGCTGCACCGATCACGCACGCGAGCTCACGGGTGAGCTAGCCCCCTTTTGCGCGTTTTCCCTCTGCCTCTCTCCCTCTCACGCCACCGTTCGCCGTCCGTTCGCCGCCGGTGCCGACGTGCCCTGCTAGCCCGGCCTGGCCGCTGCTCGGCCAGCCTGGGGTCGGACGCTTCGGGCCAGTGCCCGGCCTGGGCACCCGGCCTGGGGCTAGCTTGGGCCGGCACAAGGCCGGCCTCTTCGGCCACTACCCCGGCCTGGCAGCCCAGCCTGGGCAGGCCAGAGGCCGGGCCCTTCGGGTCATACCCCGGCCTGCACCCCGGCCTGGCCGGCTCGCGGCCGGCCTGCCAGTGAAAATAGTTTCCCTTTTTGATTTTGAAACAATTTTAAATAAATGATAACTATTTGAATTTTGGTCCAAATTTGACAAATCAAATACCAAAATGTTCCGAAAAACAAACCCTATGTGTTAGAAGCAGTGTATTAGTCTTTTGAAGTTATAATCTTGCTGTTTATATATGATTTCCAAAAAGGGTTCGAATAATACCTAATTCCGGAAAAATCACAATTCATTAAATAATGGTCCAAAAATTATGAATAAGATATCAATGTGATCAACACTTCAAATGCAACCAAACCATGCTGATATCACATCATAATCACAAATAATTATTTGATGTTATTCATAATTTGATTAAAAGATTTAATTTCAATTAATTATTTAAATCGCTATTTATTTTTCGGTACTCAGAAAATTACAAATAAAGTACCAAAATGATCGGAAGGACAAACCCTACCCATTCATGTCATGATCATGCATATTTGAGCCATTTCTCTAAATATGTAATAATTTATAAGTAATGTGGTCACTAAGATAAATATGGGGTTGCTTCCAAATAATTGCACTAAGTATTTGGCTCTCCATTTAATTTTGCTATTTAATTTATATGATTGTGTCTTTGCATCAATTTGACATGGCATCATGTGATTGCGCATTGCACCTTGTGATCTTGTGATTTATTTGTTCCTTGTATTTCTTTTGGGTATCGATAGATTCCGGAGTCGAGGGTCTCTCTACCTACCCCGATGAACCGTACTACGCGCCTCGGCAGCAAGGCAAGAGATAACCTAACCTTCTTGGCATCTAGCATCCAATTGTTTTACAAACTTATTTTATCCACCATAATATTGCATGCGATTCAAATGTATCTTTTGATCAAGATGTAGAGTATCCTATGAATGCATGTTTATCCCCTGAACCATCACATGCTCCCCTCCTATAAACCCTAGGTTTGATGTGTTGGCCGGAGACAAAGACATAATTGTTGTTATATATGCTTAGCTATGCTTAGCCATGCTTAGTCAAATGATATATTTTTTTTCGGTGATTTAATTCCATTATTATGAATGGTGGTGGAATGTTCGGACATGATGGTTACTTGTGGTGGATAATTAATTTGCTAAAAGGCTTGGATGAGTTGCCATCGGGGATGGTGTTTTGCCTCATTCTTGCCACCTAGGATGAAAGTACTTTTAGCTGGAACCAAGAACCGAGCGTGCTGCCATTGGTGGGTGTATGGGCGCCTTACTAACTGAATAACTTGTGCGGGCGTATCCAAGGGTCCTCTAGTTTGGTTTTCCATTTGCGTGTGAGTGGAAAGTATGATGTTGATGAGGATTTGTGTTTAGGACGTGGCGATGGGGCAGGGGCTGAAATAGGCTGGGGAAACTTGCCCTGTGGCCACAGATGACTCTTGGATAGTCTCACGCTAGGTAAAGGTTTAACCGTGCCCGCTCGCCAGCCTTCCCCGGAAGAGGGCCAATCAGGTGAGTCGGACGGTACCAATGGCTAAAATAGTACACCCCTTCAGGGTAAATCTTTTCGAAAAGCCGTGTCCACGGTTATGGACAAACTCTTGGGAAAGGCGGATTAGCTCATAGATAACATTAACCTAATTGATATGGCAGCTAAAGGTTGCATAATCAACTTGTGATAAAGGTTCATTTCCTCGATGGTGATTCGAGGGAGTGCCTTTGGTGGAGATGAGTGGTTTGGCTACAAGTAGGTTCGCCGAGAACCGAAGACGAAATGTTACCCTCTTATCCCCTTCATGAAAAGTATTCTGAATAGACAATGTCTTGTGTCTTTTTGTATCTTTTAAATGAAAATCTAGCTTTATGCAAAATAGCTACATTATTCAGCTTTAGAGCCTCCATCAGCATTGGGCCTATATCGCCCTACTAAACTTGCGAGTACATCGTACTCAGTCTCTCTTTCCTGCCTTTATATTTGTATTTCAGAGGAGGACGACACTGAGCAGCTAGGTGGGTTCTTCGGGGACATCGACTAGTAGTCCGGGGTTCCCAGGTGGCAGCTTGGGACCGGGGAACAAGCTGGCTTGGGTGATGTTTATCTGTAGGCCTCTTAGGACATAATTTGCATCTTGCTGTATTAGACAACGCTAGTTCGCTTCCGCTTGATGAATTGGTGGTCTGTGACCTTTTGATGTGTAATATTTGTACCTTCTCTTATATGAGTTGCTATATGCTTTTGTGTCGTAGAGTCTGCAATGTGCCAGTTGTTCCACAAGTCTCGGTCTCTTTACTATACGTGAAAGCTATGTCTGAGCTTATGGCATGATCGAGGTGTTGTGTGCCGATGATCCATTCCGAGCACACCTGCCAATGAGTTTTGGCCTGGGATTGGTAAACCCAGGATTGTGTAGCATGACCGGTTACACAACGTTTCACTGTATAGTTCTGGGTTCGGGGCGCTACAAGTTGGTATCAGAGCAGGACTGCCTGTAGGAAACCCTTTCTTTTGGTCGATGTCGAGTCTAGTGAAAATTATTTCTAACCTAAAAATGAGTTGTGAAAACATTCTTAGGATTCTTTTACTCCTCATCCAACTCGCTCTACTCTGATTCTTACCTCTATTTGGTTTATGCTTTGTGTCAAAGTTTTAGGTTCTCGGGGTTGGGCTCTTATCGTCCAGTTATGTCTCGAGTCCGTTATATCCTTTTTCTATCGCCGCGATGACTTGATGTCACCGTGGTTGCCTAAATCTGTCTTTTGTTAATGCATCTTAAATCTATACATCTGCAAGGACCTTAATGATCTATCCTATCTGTCGGAAATTGGTTACTAACCGTGTCCTTGTTCCAAATCTTCAGAATGGCTCCTACCCACCGTGGGGAACAAAGCAACCCTGATGCACCGCCGCCACCCTCAATGGCGGAGGTTTTGATGGCTATTGATAAAAACCGGCTGCGAAATGAGCGTCTGCTCGAGCAGCTGGTGCAGCAAGGAGCCAGGAGGAACACGGACTGCAACACTCTCACGGAGTTCTTGCGCTCCCAACCTCCCACCTTCTCTGAAGCTAAGGAGCCGCTTGATGCGGATGATTGGCTTCGGGCTCTAGAGTGCAAGTTTGCTGCTCTTCCCGTTCCGGTGGAGGAACAAGTCAACTTCGCCACCTACCTACTGAATGGAGCCGCCGCCTCCTGGTGGGAGAGCCACGTGGCAATGTTTGCCGCGGGCCATGTCTTCACTTGGGAGGATTTCCGCGCCGCTTTCCGTGCGGCGTACATCCCCAAGCCCGTCATGGACCTCAAGAGGAGGGAGTTCCTGGACCTAACCCAGGGACGCATGGACGTCCAGTCCTATGGACGGGAGTTCAACCACCTCTCCCGTTACGCCCCTCGGGACGTGACGAATGACGAGGACAAGCAATACCTCTTCCTCAAGGGGCTCGCACCTCGTCTCCGATACGAGCTCCTACCCTTCAAGTTCACCTCCTACCAAGAGCTCTACAACCAGGCTCTCACTATGGAGCAGGGTAGGAAGGAGCTGGAGGCTTCCAAGAGGCCAGCTTCCACCGACAACCAGAGCTCCTCTTCTTCTGAGGGCAAGAAGCGCCGGGTATTCGTGCCCTTCAGCGCTGTGCCTAAGGCACCCTTCGCGCCAAAGTCTTCAAGGTTCAAGCCACCTCCGCCTCGCCCAGCTACCTCGACCTTGGGTGCGGCTGGAAGTGGTCTCCTCCCTCAGCTGCCTCCACCACACTCGAGGCTCACTTGCTTCGCTTGTGGCCAACCGGGGCACTACTCCAGGGAGTGTCCCCAGAAGGCACCGGCTCCCGCAGCACCTGCACCAGCACCCTCTACCCCAGCTGCCAAGGCTACCACCGTCAGCCGTGGCCGCCTGATCCACGTCTCGGCTGAAGGCGTTGAGGAGGACCCCGGAGTTCTTATGGGTATGCTTCGAATCAATGATTCCCCGGCTTCAGTCTTATTTGATTCTGGAGCATCGCATTCATTCATATCAATAGCTTTTGCACACAACCATCAAATTCCATTTGTGAACATGGACTCCCCGTTAGTGGTCAAGACCCCAGGCTCCAGTTGGCACACAAAATGGGTTGCTCCGGAAGTCCAGATTACCATAGGCTATTGGTCTTTCCCGTTCCAGCTGATAGCACTGCAGTCAGGTGGGTTAGATATAATTCTGGGGATGGATTGGTTAGTCAAGTATCAGGCCAACCTGGACTGTGCAGCCAAGTCTTTCACCGTGATCCACCCAACCGTCGGGCTGGTGAGTTATTGGTCACCCTCGTCCGCAATTCCCTCCGCTGCCACTCCACTCTCACCGGAGATTAGCTTATGTTTCCTGGAAGGAACCACACCGCCAGAAATGCATGAAGTTGCGGTGGTGTGTGATTTCCCCGATGTTTTTCCGGAGGAATTGCCCGGCATGCCACCTGATTGCAGCGTGGAGTTTGTTATTGAGTTGGTTCCGGGAACCGCCCCAGTTTCCAAAAGGCCCTACCGCATGCCAACGGAAGAGCTATCTGAACTGAAGAAGCAACTTGATGAGCTGCTAGAAAAGAAATTCATCCGACCGAGTAGCTCACCTTGGGGCTGCCCGGTCATCTTTGTCAAGAAGAGGGATACAAATGTTCCTCGTCTGGTTGTTGATTACCGCCCTCTAAATGCGGTGACCATCTAGAACAAGTATCCAATTCCCCGAATAACCGACTTGTTCGATCAACTAGCTGGTGCAACGGTATTCTCCAAGATGGATCTGAGGTCAGGCT
Source organism: Puccinellia tenuiflora (assembly GCA_012064385.1). Taxonomy (NCBI): domain Eukaryota; kingdom Viridiplantae; phylum Streptophyta; class Magnoliopsida; order Poales; family Poaceae; genus Puccinellia; species Puccinellia tenuiflora. The sequence goes on from QRDG01001003.1 coordinate 306,528, forward strand.
ACCATCAGATAAAAATCCGAAAGGAGGATATTCCAAAAACGGCTTTCACTACCTGCTATGGGTTATATGAGTACACCGTCATGTCCTTCAGCCTCACCAATGCTCCGGCTACATTCATGAGGCTGATGAACTCCATCTTCCACGAGTACCTAGATAAGTTTGTCATTATTTACATCGATGCCATTCTTGTCTACTCCAAAACCGAAGACGAACATGCTGAGCATCTTCGGCTAGTCCTGACCAAGCTTCGAGATCACCGCCTCTATGCCAAGTTCTCCAAGTGTGAGTTTTGGCTAAAAGAGCTCATTTTCCTCGGTCATGTGGTGTCAGCTGCTGGAGTAGCGGTGATACCAGACAAAATTCAGGCAATCCTGGATTGGCCAACTCCCAAGTCCGCCAAAGATATCCGAAGCTTCCTTGGATTGGCGGGTTATTACCGCCGATTCATCGAGGGCTTTTCCAAAATAGCCAAAGCATTGACTGACCTTCTCAAGAAGAATAAACAATTTGTGTGGTCAGACAAGGCTAAAGAAAGTTTTCAAACCCTCAAGGTCAAGCTCACCACCACTCCGGTGCTTGTCCTTCCCGACACCAACAAAGACTTTGTCGTCTATTGTGATGCATCACTCCAGGGCTTGGGTTGTGTTTTGATGCAAGAGGGCCATGTTGTCGCCTATGCTTCCCATCGACTCAAGCCACATCAGCAAAATTATCCAACTCATGATTTGGAGCTTGCCGCCGTGGTACATGCTCTGAAGCAATGGAGGCCCTACCTATTGGGCAACCGTTGCGAGATCTACTCTGACCATCAAAGCCTAAAATATCTCTTCACCCAGCCGGATCTGAACTTGAGGCAGAGGAGATGGCTGGAATTGATAAAAGATTATGATGTGACCCTCAACTATCAGCCCGGCAAGGCAAATGTCGTGGCCGATGCTCTGAGTCGCAAGGCCTATTGCAACACCGTGATGGTTGAAAAGGCACAACCGGCTCTCCACGAGGAATTTGCGCGGTTAAATCTGGAGATTGTCCCCTCCGGATATCTAGCTAACCTCGAGATCAAATCCACTCTCGAGGATGATATCAAGACCGCCCAGCAAAATGATCCTGAAATCCCCGAGATCAAAGAGAAGATAGCTAATGGGAAGGCCAATTGTTTCTCGGTTGATGACAATGGTGTTGTCTATTTCGGTGACCGTTTAGTGGTGCCCAAGAGTGGGAACATAAAAGAGTTGATCCTCTCAGAAGCTCACGAGTCACCTATCTCTATTCATCTGGGTAGCACAAAAATGTATCAAGATCTGCGCCCTCAATTCTGGTGGTCTTGCATGAAGCGCGAGATCGCCGAGTATGTTGCAGAATGCGACGTCTGTCGCCGGGTGAAGGCTGAACATCAAAGGCCAGCCGGTACCCTTCGCCCCATAGCCATTCCCGAGTGGAAGTGGGATGAAGTGGGTATGGATTTCATCACCGGTTTTCCAAGATCACAAAAGGGTAACAGTGCCATTTGGGTAGTCATTGACCGCCTATCCAAACTCGCCCACTTCCTTCCGGTTCGAGAGGATATCAACTCCGTTAAATTGGCGGAGCTGTATATGGCCCGGATTGTTCCCTTGCATGGAATTCCCTTGAGGATCATTTCAGATCGTGGAAGCTTGTTTGTGTCCAAATTTTGGCAAAGCTTCCAAAAGGCTCTCGGAACCCGCCTCAACTTCAGCACCGCTTATCATCCTCAAACCGACGGTCAAACTGAAAGAGTGAACCAAGTTCTTGAGGACATGCTTCGAGCTTGTGTCATCTCCTTCGGCAAGGGTTGGGAAAAGTACCTCCCTCTCACCGAGTTCTCCTACAACAATAGCTATCAAGCCAGTTTGCAAATGGCCCCCTTTGAGGTTCTTTATGGGAGAAAATGCCGGACTCCTCTAAATTGGTCTGAAACCGGAGAGAGGCCACTCTTCGGTCCGGATGTGATCAATGAGGCCGAGGAGAAAGTCCGTATCATTCGGGATAATCTCAAGGCTGCTCAATCCCGGCAGAAAAGCTACTATGACAAGCATCATCAAGAGGTTCACTATGAAATTGGTGATAAAGCCTATCTTCGAGTTTCTCCTCTCCAAGGCGTTCGTCGCTTCGGGATCAAGGGCAAATTGGCACCTTGTTATGTTGGCCCTTTCACCATCCTAGCCAAGCGAGGAGATCTCTCCTATCAACTTGAGCTACCCTCCAACTTCCCGGATGTGCATGATGTATTCCATGTCTCCCAACTCCGGCGTTGCTTCAAGGATGCCATCCGGGGGGTTGATCATGAGGCGTTGGACATTCAGGAGGATTTGACCTATCGCAAGCTTCCTATCCGCATCTTGGATGAAGCGGAGAGGAAGACCCGCAACAAGACTATCAAGTTCCTAAAAGTTCAATGGTCCAACCATTCCGAGGAAGAAGCCACATGGGAACGAGAAACTAGTCTTCGTCAGGAATACCCCGCCTTCTTCACTCAAGCCTAGAATCTCGGGACGAGATTCCTGTAAGGGGGGTAGAATTGTAACAGCCCCAACCTGGTACTGAAAAATACGAAGAATTTTTCCACTTTTTGTTTTCATGTTTGCATCATAGCATCCATATGCAATTGCCATTTCTAACTTTCACTTGGAAACAAATTGAAATGGGGAGGCAAACATCCCAACATCCAAACCAATGCAAATACTCAACTTAGCAAACCAAAACATGCTTGGACTTCCAAATGGTTTAGGAAGTTCCAAGTTTACTTTTTGAAACCAATTCTCAAGTTCTAAATATTGTCAAATAAGAAATGAATTTGAGAATTGAAATTGGTTCAATTCAATTTCTATTTTTGAAACCAAGTTAAACATTCCAAAAATTCAAACTAAAATCATGGGGAGCCTCATTGTCATTGTTAGAGCCTCCATGAACATTTTCAGTATTTTTGGGAATGTTTAAGTGCTTCAATAAAATACAAATTGGAAATTGTCAAATTTACTTTAAATTAAAAGCTATGAACAAATGTTGGCCAAAACATTTTATTTTGCCCCACCAATTTTTGTGGAGATTCTAAAGGCTAAATGGAGCCTATATGAATTTTTACAGATTTTATAAAATTGTTTATAGACCCCAATTAAATTGCAAATTCTGCTGCTGGACTCTTTTGTAATTTTAGAAAATGGACGTAGGGGTTTTTTTGCAAAAGTTGTTTCCCGCACAGTGGCAGCCATGGCCACTGGCGCCATGCCGCCGATCTGGCCGCGCCCATGCCGCCGCCCACCCTCTCCTGGCCGTGCCCTCCTGGTGGATGAGGACCCCCACCTGCTCCTACCCCCTTTTCCCCACTTGCTGCTCCCTCGCCTCGTCCTCTCTCTCCTCTCCCGATCTCCTCCATCGCCGCCACCGAGTCGAGCTTGCCGCCATCATTCCTGAGCTCCGGGTGCAGATCGAAGTGGATAGGAACCTCCGCCGCATCCTCCTCGTCCTTCCAGGCCAAGGAATCGAGTCGGGACCGGACGGATCAACGCCGGTGTCCTCGACACCGTCCGCACCCGGCCGAGCTCCGCCGGCCCGATTCGGTCGCCGCCGGCCATCCCCTCGCCGCACCGATTGCGCACGTGAGCTCACGGGTGAGCTAGCTCCCTTTTGCGCGTTTTCCCTCTCCCTCTCTCCCTCTCACGCCGCCGTTCGCCGTCCGGTCGCCACCAGTGCCGACGTGCCCTGCTAGCCCGACCTGGCCGCTGCTCGGCCGGCCTGGGGCCGCACGCTTCGGGCCAGTGCCCGGCCTGGGGCTAGCTTGGGCCGGCACAAGGCCGTCCTCTTCGGCCACAGCCCCGGCCTGGCAGCCCAGCCTGGGCCGGCCAGAAGCCGGGCCCTTTGGGTCATACCCCGGCCTGCACCCCGGCCTGGCCGGCTCGAGGCCGGCCTGCCAGGGAAAATAGTTTCCCTTTTTGATTTTGAAACAATTTTAAATAAATGATAACTATTTGAATTTTGGTCCAAATTTGACAAATCAAATACCAAAATGTTCAGAAAAACAAACCCTATGTGTTAGAAGCAGTGTATTAGTCTTTTGAAGTTATAATCTTGCTGTTTATATATGATTTCAAAAAAGGGTTCGAATAATACCTAATTCCGGAAAAATCACAATTCATTAAATAATGGTCCAAAAATTATGAATAAGATATCAATGTGATCAACACTTCAAATGCAACCAAACCATGCTAATATCACATCATGATCACAAATAATTATTTGATGTTATTCATAATTTGATTAAAAGATTTAATTTCAATTAATTATTTAAATCGCTATTTATTTTTCGGTATTGAGAAAATTACAAATAAAGTACCAAAATGATCGGAAGGACAAACCCTACCAATTCATGTCATGATCATGCATATTTGAGCCATTTATTTAAATATGTAATAATTTATAAGTAATGTGGTCACTAAGATAAATATGGGGTTGCTTCCAAATAATTGCACTAAGTATTTGGCTCTCCATTTAATTTTGCTATTCAATTTATATGATTGTGTCTTTGCATCAATTTGACATGGCATCATGTGATTGCGCATTGCACCTTGTGATCTTGTGATTTATTTGTTCCTTGTATTTCTTTTGGGTATCGATAGATTCCGGAGTCGAGGGTCTCCTACCTACCCCGACGAACCGTACTACGCGCCCCGGCAGCAAGGCTAGAGATAACCTAACCTTCTTGGCATCTAGCATCCAATTGTTTTACAAACTTATTTTATCCACCATAATATTGCATGCGATTCAAATGTCTCTTTTGATCAAGATGTAGAGTATCCTATGAATGCATGTTTATCCCCTGAACTATCACATGCTCCCCTCCTATAAACCCTAGGTTTGATGTGTTTGCCGGAGACAAAGACATAATTGTTGTTATATATGCTTACCTATGCTTAGCCATGCTTAATAAAATGATATATTTTTGTCCGGTGATTTAATTCCATTATTATGAATGGTGGTGGAATGTTCGGACATGATGGTTACTTGTGGTGGATAATTAATTTGCTAAAAGGCTTGGATGAGTTGCCATCGGGGATGGTGTTTTGCCTCATTCTTGCCGCCTAGGATGAAAGTGGTTTTAGCTAGAACCAAGAACCGAGCGTGCTGCCATTGGTGGGTGTATGGGCGCCTTACTAACTGAATAACTTGTGCGGGCGTATCCAAGGGTCCTCTAGTTCGGTTTTCCATTTGCGTGTGAGTGGAAAGGATGATGTTGATGAGAATTTGTGTTTAGGACGTGGCGAAGGGGGCAGGGGCTGAAATAGGCTGGGGAAACTTGCCCTGTGGCCACAGATGACTCTTGGATAGTCTCACGCGAGGCAAAGGTTTAACCGCGCCCGCTCGCCAGCCTTCCCCGGAAGAGGGCCAATCAGGTGAGTCGGACGGTACCAATGGGTAAAATAGTACACCCCTTCAGGGTAAATCTTTTCGAAAAGTCGTGTCCACGGTTATGGACAAACTCTTGGGAAAGGCTGATTAGCTCATAGATAACATTAACCTAATTGATATGGCAGCTAAAGGTTGCATAATCAACTTGTGATAAAGGTTCATTTCCTCGAGGGTGATTCGAGGGAGTGCCTTTGGTGGAGATGAGTGGTTTGGCTACAAGTAGGTTCGTCGAGAACCGAAGACGAAATGTTACCCTCTTATCCCGTTCATGAAAAATATTCTGAATAGACGATGTCTTGTGTCTTTTTGTATCTTTTAAATGAAAATCTAGCTTTATGCAAAATAGCTACATTATTCAGCTTTAGAGCCTCCGTCAGCATTGGGCCTATATCGCCCTACTAAACTTGCGAGTACATCGTACTCAGTCTCTCTTTACTGCCTTTATATTGTATTTCAGAGGAGGACGACACTGAGCAGCTAGGTGGGTTCTTCGTGGACATCGACTAGTAGTCCGGGGTTCCCAGGTGGCAGCTTGGGACCGGGGAACAAGCTGGCTTGGGTGATGTTTATCTATAGGCCTCTTAGGCCATAATTTGCATCTTGCTGTAGTAGACAACGCTACTTCGCTTCCGCTTGATGAATTGGTGGTCTGTGACCTTTTGATGTGTAATATTTGTACCTTCTCTTATATGAGTTGCTATATGCTTTTTTGTCGTAGAGTCTGCAATGTGCCAGTTGTTCCACAAGTCTCGGTTTCTTTACTATACGTGAAAGCGATGTCTGAGCTTATGGCATGATCGAGGTGTTGTGTACCGATGATCCATTCCGAGCACACCTGCCAATGAGTTTTGGCCTGGGATTGGTAAACCCAGTAACCCTCGATTGTGTAGCATGACCGGTTACACAACGTTTCACTGTATAGTTCTGGGGTCGGGGCGCTACAAGTTGGTATCAGAGCAGGACTGCCTGTAGGAAACCCTTTCTTTTGGTCGATGTCGAGTCTAGTGAAAATTATTTCTAACCTAAAAATGAGTTGTGAAAACCTTCTTAGGATTCTTTTACTCCTCATCCAACTCGCTCTACTCTGATTCTTACCTCTATTTGGTTTATGCTTGGTGTCAAAGTTTTAGGTTCTCGGGGTTGGGCTCTTACCGTCCAGTTATGTCTCGAGTCCGTTATATCCTTTTTCTATCACCGCGATGACTTGATGTCACCGTCGTTGCCTAAATATGTCTTGTGTTAATGCATCTTAAATCTATACATCTGCATGGACCTTAATGATCTATCCTATCTGTCGGAAATTGGTTACTAACCGTGTCCTTGTTCCAAATCTTCAGAATGGCTCCTACCCACCGTGGGGAACAAAGCAACCCTGATGCACCGCCGCCACCCTCAATGGCGGAGGTTTTGATGGCTATTGAGAAAAACCGGCTGCGAAATGAGCGTCTGCTCGAGCAGCTGGTGCAGCAAGGAGCCAGGAGGAACACGGACTGCAACACTCTCACGGAGTTCTTGCGCTCCCAACCTCCCACCTTCTCTGAAGCTAAGGAGCCGCTTGATGCGGATGATTGGCTTCGGGCTCTAGAGCGCAAGTTTGCCGCTCTTCACGTTCCAGTGGCGGAACAAGTCAACTTCGCCACCTACCTGCTGAATGGAGCTGCCGCCTCCTGGTGGGAGAGCCACGTGGCAATGTTTGCCGCGGGCCATGTCTTCACTTGGGAGGATTTCCGCGCCGCTTTCCGTGCGGCGTACATCCCCAAGCCCGTCATGGACCTCAAGAGGAGGGAGTTCCTGGACCTAACCCAGGGACGCATGGACGTCCAGTCCTATGGACGGGAGTTCAACCACCTCTCCCGTTACGCCCCTCGGGACGTGACGAATGATGAGGACAAGCAATACCTCTTCCTCAAGGGGCTCGCACCTCGTCTCCGATACGAGCTCCTACCCTTCAAGTTCACCTCCTACCAAGAGCTCTACAACCAGGCTCTCACTATGGAGCAGGGTAGGAAGGAGCTGGAGGCTTCCAAGATGCCAGCTTCCACCGACAACCAGAGCTCCTCTTCTTCTGAGGGCAAGAAGCGCCGGGTATTCGTGCCCTTCAGCGTTGTGCCTAAGGCACATTTCGCGCCAAAGTCTTCAGGGTTCAAGCCACCTCCGCCTCGCCCAGCTACCTCGACCTTGGGTGCGGCTGGAAGTGGTCTCCTCCCTCAGCTGCCTCCACCACACCCGAGGCTCACTTGCTTCGCTTGTGGCCAGCCGGGGCACTACTCCAGGGAGTGTCCCCAGAAGGCACCGGCTCCCGCAGCACCTGCACCAGCACCCTCTACCCCAGTCGCCAAGGCTACCACCGTCAGTCGTGGCCGCCTGATCCACGTCTCGGCTGAAGGCGTTGAGGAGGACCCCGGAGTTCTTATGGGTATGCTTCGAATCAATGATTCCCCGGCTTCAGTCTTATTTGATTCTGGAGCATCGCATTCATTCATATCAATAGCTTTTGCACACAACCATCAAATTCCATTTGTGAACATGGACTCCCCGTTAGTGGTCAAGACCCCATGCTCTAGTTGGCACACAAAATGGGTTGCTCCGGAAGTCCAGATTACCATAGGCTATTGGTCTTTCCCGTTCCAGCTGATAGCACTGCAGTCAGGTGGGCTAGATGTAATTCTGGGGATGGATTGGTTAGTCAAGTATCAGGCCAACCTGGACTGTGCAGCCAAGTATTTCACCGTGATCCACCCAACCGTCGGGCTAGTGAGTTATTGGTCACCCTCGTCCGCAATTCCCTCCGCTGCCACTCCACTCTCACCGGAGATCAGCTTATGTTTCCTGGAAGGAACCACACCGCCAGAAATGCATGAAGTTGCGGTGGTGTGTGATTTCCCCGATGTTTTTCCGGAGGAATTGCCCGGCATGCCACCTGATCGCAGCGTGGAGTTTGTGATTGAGTTGGTTCTGGGAACCGCCCCAGTTTCCAAAAGGCCCTACCGCATGCCAACGGAAGAGCTATCTGAACTGAAGAAGCAACTTGATGAGCTGCTAGAAAAGGAATTCATCCGACCGAGTAGCTCACCTTGGGGCTGCCCGGTCATCTTTGTCAAGAAGAGGGATACAAATGTTCCTCGTCTGGTTGTTGATTACCGCCCTCTAAATGCGGTGACCATCTAGAACAAGTATCCAATTCCCCGAATAACCAACTTGTTCGATCAACTAGCTGGTGCAACGGTATTCTCCAAGATGGATCTGAGGTTAGGTTACCATCAGATAAAAATCCGAAAGGAGGATATTCCAAAGACGGCTTTCACTACCCGCTATGGGTTATATGAGTACACCATCATGTCCTTCAGCCTCACCAATGCTCCGGCTACATTCATGAGGCTGATGAACTCCATCTTCCACGAGTACCTAGATAAGTTTGTCATTATTTACATCGATGACATTCTTGTCTACTCCAAAACCGAAGACGAACATGCTGAGCATCTTCGGCTAGTCCTGACCAAGCTTCGAGATCACCGCCTCTATGCCAAGTTCTCCAAGTGTGAGTTTTGGCTAAAAGAGCTCATTTTCCTCGGTCATGTGGTGTCAGCTGCTGGAGTAGCGGTGATACCGTGTGTGTGAGCGGAAAAAGAACTGATGAGGATGGTGGTGTTTAGGAAGTGGCGATGGGGGCAGGGGCTGAAATAGGCTGGGTAAACTTGTCCTGTCGCCACAGATGACTCTTGGATAGTCTCATGCGAGGTAAAGGTTTAACCGCGCCCACTCGCCGGCCTTCCCCGGAATAGGGCCAATCAGGTGAGCCGGATGGTACCAATGGGTAAAATAGTACACCCCTGCAGGGTAAATCTTTTCGAAAAGCCGTGTCCACGGTTATGGACAAACTCTTGGGAAAGGCGGATTAGCTCATAGATAACATTAACCTAATTGATATGGCAACTAAAGGTTGCATAATCAACTTGTGATAAAGGTTCATTTCCTCGAGGGTGATTCGAGGGAGTGCCTTTGGTGGAGATGAGTGGTTTGGCTACAAGTAGGTTCGCCGAGAACCGAAGACGAAATGTTACCCTCTTATCCCGTTCATGAAAAATATTCTGAATAGACGATGTCTTGTGTCTTTTTGTATCTTTTAAATGAAAATCTAGCTTTATGCAAAATAGCTACATTATTCAGCTTTAGAGCCTCCGTCAGCATTGGGCCTATATCGCCCTACTAAACTTGCGAGTACATCGTACTCAGTCTCTCTTTACTGCCTTTATATTTGTATTTCAGAGGAGGACGACACTGAGAAGCTAGGTGGGTTCTTCGTGGACATCGACTAGTAGTCCGGGGTTCCCAGGTGGCAGCTTGGGACCGAGGAGCAAGCTGGCTTGGGTGATGTTTATCTGTAGGCCTCTTAGGCCATAATTTGCATCTTGTTGTATTAGACAACGCTACTTCGCTTCCGCTTGATGAATTGGTGGTCTGTGACCTTTTGATGTGTAATATTTGTACCTTCTCTTATATGAGTTGCTATATGCTTTTGTGTCGTAGAGTCTGCAATGTGCCAGTTGTTCCACAAGTCTCGGTCTCTTTACTATACGTGAAAGCGATGTCTGAGCTTATGGCATGATCGAGGTGTTGTGTGCCGATGATCCATTCCGAGCACACCTGCCAATGAGTTTTGGCCTGGGATTGGTAAACCCAGTAACCCTCGATTGTGTAGCATGACCGGTTACACAACGTTTCACTGTATAGTTATGGGGTCGGGGCTCTACACACATGACCATCATAAACTTCATAGCATAAGTCATCATAAACATCCGTATCTCATTTTATTTCTACCTTCTATTTCTTTTTGGTTTGGTTGTGTTTTGGGTGATGTTTAATATGATAATAATGGTCATAAGTGTAGCAAGCATCAATTTCCTCAAAAAGGGATATTTCAAGAGAATCCACAGGAACATAACATTCATCCTCCTTTGGTAAGCATGGAGGGCAATCAAATAAAGAGTCACTATCATTAGAAGGTGAGCATGGGTAGCTCCATTCTTCCTCCTTTTGTTCGTCACTCTCTTCCTCTTTTTCATCCAATGAGCTTCCAGTTTCAGCAATCTCTTCTTCCACGGTTTCCTGCAAGGCATTAGTCTCTTCTTTTGGAGGATAAGTTCTCTCAAGAATTCAGTAATATAAGGATTATCATTGTAATACTCAAGGCAATATCCAAGTATAACAAAATTTTCAGATTTGTAAGAAGCATCATCAATATCTTTAAACACAGAAGTAATTTCATAAGCACCCATAAAAACAACAAATTCTTCAATTTGTTCAAGATTATCAAAATCATAGTTTCCTTTAGCATAAGAAGCCAATATTTCATTATAATTATAATCGCATTGGAAAGGGAGGTGTTTATGCCTCCTACAGCAAAAAGATTCATTAAAGCACCAGGATTCATCATATGTAGAGCAAAAGTTTTCAGCAAGACTATTCAATTTATTTATTTGTGCCCATAAGTGTTTCCCTTTTCAGACAAGCGGTATTCCTTATAATATTTCTGTTGTTCCTCCGTGAACCCACTTTGCCAATAAGATCTAGTCTCACGGAAAGTAACTATTGATAGCAAGTAAAGAACAAGACATAATAACAGGACAAAACCGAAATAAACTAGGTGCTGGAATTTTTTTTTTTGTGTTTTTCAGTTTTAGAGAAAACGAAAGGCAAAACAAGACTAAAAAAATATATACTAAGCAAGACAATAACAAAGTAAAGTGAAAGGATGTGTGAAACTCCCCTAGCTGAAACTTCTAAGTCCACGGCAACGGCGCTAGAAAAAGCTTGCTTGTTGGCGTGATCACACGTTCGTAGGGGAACCCCAAGAGGAAGGTATGATGCAGTAGAGCAGCAGTTCCCTTGATTACAAAACCAAGGTTGCCAGATCCAGTAGGACTTGGAGAAGGCTTAGCGAGGTGTCAATCTACTCTGGCGCTTATAGATTAACGCAGACATGCACACAATCACAAACAAGTACTTTGCCCCAACGGAATAGAGAGGTTGTCAATCTCTCCGCCTTGCCGAACACAAAGGATTAATTGTGCAGATGTAAAATATGATGAGAGTGAAATATGACCAGCGAGCAAATGATGATCAAAAGCTATTAAAACGGTTGTAAACAATGTAGGAAAATAGGACCGGGGTCCACAGATCACTAGCGGTGTCTCTCCAAAAGATATACATGATGAGTAAACAAATTACAGCATGACAATTGATAGAATTGTGGGCGCACAGCAATGCTATCACAAAACAATATAGTTCACCGTTTCATCTATTATGGGCATTACGTCAAAATACATAGACTGTTATCCAACTGCATCTATGACTAATAATCCACCCCGGGATCGCTATCCAGCATGTCACCCAAAAGTATTAAGTTGTAAGCAACAGATCATTGCAATAAGGAAAGTGCATAATGTAAGCAATGTAAATAACACAAGGAAAACACACCGCTGTTTTCTCCCTAGTGGCAACAGCACATCTCTAGTCTTAATCGTTTCTGTCAACCCGAGCTCAGACAAAGAGATGCATAAACTCACTATCTAGCATAAATACTCCCTCATACAACACTAATAATTACTTGGCCAAAGCATCTACTAGCACCGGAGAGCATGCAAGATCATAGATAAAACATAACACATAGATGAACAAAAGTAATGACTTCCACAATTCATCGGATCCATGCAAACACAATCATGTAGATGTTACAAATAATATGATCTTGATCATGATACGCAGCTCAGAAGATCTAAATAATGGAGTACAAGGAGGAGAGACAACCATCTAGCTACTGCTATGGACCCATAGTCCCGTGGTGGACTACTCACGCATCACTCCGGAGGCAGCCATGGTGGTGTAGATGCCTCCGATGTTGATTCCCCTCTCCGGCAGGGTGCAAGTAAGAGCCGCAGAACCCTCCCAAACTAGGGTTGGCGATGGCGGTGGCCTCGGACGTCTTCTAGAAAATATGATCGGGTAATTAGGGTTTTCGGGATGAAGACTAATTTATAGGAGAAGAGGCGACTCGAGGAGGCGAAGGAGCCACCAAGGTGGGGCCCAGGCGTGGCCTAGGGTGGGGCCGCACTGGAGGGCATCTGGAGGCTTTGGCCTCCCCATCCGGGGCATCCTTCTGGCTCCGTCTTTGTTTCAGCTTGGAAATAAATCCCGTAAATTTTCAGCGCATTCCGAGAAACTTCCCAGAACAACTTTTCTGAAACAAAAAGACAGCAGAAAACAGGAACTGGCACTGGGCATCTTGTTAATAGGTTAGTTCCATAAATCATGCCAAAATGATATGAAAACATTATAAAAACGTGTGGCACTGATATATAATCAAGCATGGAACATCAAAAATTATTGATACGTCGGAGACGTATCAGGCACCATTCGTCCGCACTCGTGAAGACCTACTCCTACAGTCCTACTATATTGTATTGCATATCTTATGACTTTTCTATGTGCATAACCTTCGGTTCTCACCACATGAATAGATGAATCTCAGGTTGCAGTTTTGGCTCCCAAGCTGATATGCTTTTGGTCGAATAGTTTAGAAAAAAATAGTAAAACATGTTAAAAAAAATTAGGGAAAAGTGGCAAAACATATGCAAGTGTTATACATACATACATACATACATGGAAGATATGGTGCTTAATGCGAAAAATATCAGTGCTCTAATATATATATATATATATATATATATATATATATTAGATCAAGGGAAAACTATAGATAGATGAGTACTTTGATCACACTACTTCTGAATATGAACATGCATATCACATTGGACTATTTTATGAGTAAAGTGGTCACTTGGGCAATCAACGGGGCTAAACTCTGCTGACTGGCTATGGTGGACCAGGTTAGGTTATTGACCACCCCGTGCGACTTGATTTTTTGCGAATAACCCCTTGAATCTGTTTAATTGTGCGTTTCAATCTGAAAAGTCTATTTTATATACGCCCCTTTCAGATCGAACCCTAGATTGCCAATTCTCTATTATTTTGACCGACCCAACTCATGCTCCCTCGATCTGGCCCTCTCTACTTGTCACCATTGCCGGTCGTCGCCTGTTCCTAACGGAGGTTTTCCGTGCTGACGAGCACGACCACTGCCCGGAACAGGGACGTTGGGTGCTTACCCGCACGCGCACCACGAAGAAGCTCGAGGAAAAGTGGTATGGGTGCGTGTTGCAGGCGAAGGTGGGTGTGGTGCCCGGGCCACTGGTGTCACGACGGATGTGTTGTCGATGTTGACAAAGCAGTCGGGTGGATAAGCAGCCCCATAGACTACCACGAATTGCCAGATTATCAGTCTTAGATGTAATTAGAGAAATAACACAATAATTTCTAGCATAAAGACCAATGAATTCAAACAGATCTGCTCTAGAACCCACAATAACACCAGGTGTGGTAAAAAAAATCAGCCATGAATTTAAGATAACTGGGATCAATAGTTTTTTCCCCTAAAACCAATAAATTGAATTTCATATTCCAAAGAAAAATTAATGTTTCAAAATGCTCCTATTATAGTGCTGAATGGAATTTTCTATTAGACTTACTAGTTACCACTTGCCATACTCTATATCTAGAAGGTTGAGTGGAATCGGGTAACTGACGGTAAGCAGGACCATTCAATGGGGGGAAGTCAGAGACATGAACAAAATTTGATCATGAAAAATATCCTTGAAATGGGGGAAAACAATTTCAAGGTTTTTATTAGCAAAAGCTACGCCCCTATCAAATTCAGAGGAAACAATGTTATCGATAATATATTTTTTGTCAAGTCCATTAACCCAATATCAATATTGACTGCATTTGCCATATCACAAAGCATGTCAGAACAAAGAACAACAAAAGAATTAGCTTTGATGCGTGGAGGGATCTCAAGATTCCTCTTCATTTTATATTCTTTTGGCTTTGTCATATCATTGTTCTTCCTCAAAGAGAAGAAGGAAGTTCTCAATCGTGTCGTATTATGTCTGCTTAAATGACGAACAATGTTCATTGAACCTAAATAAAAACACATACATTGTGAAATTAAGAATATCCTGTGAATCCCCAAACATATCAACACCAAAAGGTTTATTTGGTTTGCGGGGTTTGTAAAATACATTAATAGAAAACACTTAGGAGAAAATTTTCATGAATTGTTGAATTCTATTGGATTAAAAAAAAACTCAAGAATATCACTTACCCGTTGTTTGGTTGGTTTGCCGGAAAAACACATATGGTTCTAAGATTTGTGTGGATGTCATAGAAATACAAAAAATGTCCATGAGGTTGGACTTAAGGGGAAATTTTCCTAGAAACTACATACAAAGTACTATGCCATAGAGAAAAAAATATGGTTTGAAACAAACAATCTCTATAGAAAAGGTTTAAGCAATGCAATCCTTAAAAATAATTAGTACGAAATTCGTTCAAATAAAATGGCCTAAAAAGAATAACAAGAAAACCAACCAAACAACAACATGCCGAAATTGTACGCCATCGACAGGTAATTAAAGTGGTACATTGCCATGATAGTACCACAAATGTACTACCTGCGTAGATATACTCTGTTCTATTTGACCCGACGCCCGCCTGCTGTGAGAAAAGACAGGGCTACGTAGCTAGCAACCGTGTCGAACGCCACTTTACGAGCACAAAGATTGCAGTTGATGCGATGAAGCGAATCCGAACTACCCCTTGCCAAGCTGACATCAATCCTCTGCTAGCAATCATTCCGGCGTCGGACGAGGGCAGTGAGCACCAGAATGGCGGGGGGAAAGGGATGGGTGAGGAGAGGATGAGAATGGGCACACGGGCACATGACATAGGCGTAGCTGAAGCACCAGAAAGGAAGGAAGGAGGAAATAATGGAGGAAAGGCTGCTGATACTGCTTGCTCACGCGGGTAGGAGTTTTCCTTGAAGTGGCAAGAACTAAAGATGGCCCGTGCATGTGGGAAAAAGGCCAGTGTACCACTGCCCCATTGCAAGAGCAGCAGCAACAGTCCAAGCAACAGGCGAAAGGAGGAGGGAAGTTGTGTTGTCTGCTTCCCTTCCCTCGTGTCCGTTTTTGGTAGATTCCCTAGTCAGTGTAGCTGTATAGGGGATGATCCCCATGCTTGCCTTTCATGATGAGAAAGGGCTGAGCAGTACGTACGGGCAAAGGAAAAAGTGGAAAAGGCCGAGGGTTTTGGCAGAGGAATTGGTGAAACAAAGGAGTAAAAATGGGACGTCTCTTTCCTTTTTTCGCGTAAAGGAGTGATGTCGGTCTGCCTCTTTTCGCGGGAATTTCCACGGATCCCATCATCCAGCTCTGCAGGAAGGAACTCTCAAATAGCATCTCCACCGGTGTCTAATTTATAATTTATATATCCGGCATCTTTTAATTTATGTCTATTTTAAATGTGTCTACGTTTATCCGGCATATTTTTTGGTGCCTCCCACACCGACATCCCTAAACAAAAAGATTAGAAGATTCAAATTTTGTTATATTTTACAAGATTTTGAATGAAATTAAATCTACACCTAACCCTAACACTACTCCTAGTCGGACCAGTCAAAATTTGATTCGTTGGCTTTGTCATCGTCGCCAACGTCGTCGAGGATGACGAGAGTGGAGGAGGAGGCATCACGGGAGGCGAAGGCACCGTCCCGAGGTGCCCGAGAGGTGGAGGCGTCGTTTCGACGTGCACCGGCGGAGGTGGAGGACGGTCAGAGGGCTCCATGAGGAAGGAGGAGTCCTTCTTGATCTCGGCAGTCGACGCCACCAGAGCCTAGCTCATGCCATGGAAGTGGTCGGCGTGCACCTCGCCCCGTAGCGGTGACGACACAACGTAGTCCGGCGGAAGCATCCGCTTCTCATCCGCTGAGTCCTCTTTCACCTGCCGCGCCAATGTGTCCTGGTGGCGGCGCAGCTGGAGACAACCGTGCAGTGGGGATCGGAGATGCTGGACATTCCGGATGACCACACCGCCTTCGCTACTACTACCGCTACTATCACCGCCGTGACGCTGACACTTCGGCGGTGACGGAGGGGGCGCGCGACGACATGCATCAGCCGAAACGGGATTGTGCTTCCCATTTCGGCGTGGCGGGACGCCTCGATGGCACTGGCCATCGTGTGGTCAAACTAACAAAGGTGAAAATTCAGCAGAGCCTAAATTGGTATTGACAGATAAAAAACTTGAGATTTAAACCCATGGTGGTGTTGTGGGGTAGGATGGCATGATCTACATGGCGCCAGGGTGTGTAGCAACGACCACATTGTGTGCCAAATTGAACATTTAGATTTTGACAACAGCTCCCTCTCAGCGGTGAGGTGTAAAATTGGAGTGTCAAATCCTAGTAAATAAACGAACAAGAGCACCTTTATGATCCGTTGTCAAATCTTTTGATGAAAAAAAAAGCACTCTCGCACACTTCTAATGCTTTGGTCATCGCATTTCTAACTTGGGGTCGAACGCAAGGGAGAGTTTTTTTTTTATCAAGTTGACTTACATGAGTAAATTTTGCAATGACTATGTTGTATTGGTTCAGTAAAATTTGACAACGATGTATCTATGCTTACATGGTTATTTTGGCTTTTGGCACAATGTGGTTATAACCAGGGGCGGAGGCAGGAAAATCCTATGAGGGGGGCCGATGTAAGATTTTTGCCTGTGCTAATTGTTGGGGAGGGCCAAAACAGCAAAACACAAGATTTAGAGTGGTTTTTAGCAAAGAAAATAGGGGGTCTATAAAAAAATTCTGCATGTTAGGCCAGGGCCCCTGCTTGTCCCCCCTGTCTCCGCCACTGGTTATAACCATAGCTCCCCCGGACAGGCGACATAAAAAAGGGTCAAATCTGAATCTTTTTAAAGATTATTCATTTTGGTGACGAACTTTCACTTTTAGGTCATTTCTACCGATTTTATGTTCCCTTAGTGAGACTTAGAACTAAAGCGGTTGACAAGTTGGAAGTTTGATTCAGGCCTCTAATCTGAATTAAGGGTATTTCGAGGCATAAATTCTATCTCGTAAATGTATTTTATTCAAATACAGCTTTCATGTTTCACAAAACACTAGTTGCACATTTTAGTACTAATTTGTAATATATAAAGAAAAATCAAATGACTTTCGAAGTACCAAAACCGGATTTCTTTGACTATTCTCAAGACTAGTCATTTCATTTTGTTGAACTTCACCTGTCACTGTTCGCTGTTCGGTACCAGTAGAAAGCACACGGCTGTAGTACAACATTGCTGCGTGCGTGCGAGCGTACCGCCCGGCTGTCACGCACATTCAGTAGCCAACTCAACTCAAGCAGGTGATATTCGCGGTTGGAACTTGCGTTCGACCTTTTCCTCCTTGTCCTTTCCTGCATGGTTGTTGCACCCGGCCTGTTGTATACGGCGAGATCAAGGCCCCCTCGATGAGTTTTTTGAATTTCATATATGGTGAAGGTTATCTGAGAAGCTCCTGATCACAAATCTGGTTCCAAAACTCGCAGCCGCAAACCAGCACACAGAAAACTCCACCCCACATGAGACATCCAACAAAGCCCACAAACACTTGAATACTTGTTATTCTAATGGAACATCAGAATACTTCACTGTCAGATGGAACAAGTATATACGTAATAATAACTTGACATCCCCTTCAGTGAGCTCCGCCGGAGAGAAGCGACCAAAGTTGGCAACGCATTGCAATATATAGTACTCGTACCACGCAAGAACATGACGAGGCGGATTAGCACTAAACAATGGTTAGAGATATGCTTAAATTACTCAATTAATAACTTAAGCAAACCATCTCACACTAGGTCGCATATAAAAGACACGCCGTGACAATGACGCAGGCAGCCATGAAAGACGTCTTCGTCGATCACCGCACTCACGACTTGAACCACCGATCGAGATAAGAAGAAATAATCGTGGAAGCAAAAAGGCGGCATCTCGAACCCTCGGGACGAAAGAGAGGAAAATGGCAGGCCACTGATCAACGTCGATGACCTCAGGGCAACAGCGACGCATCACCAATTGATTGATGGAACCGTTAATCGAGCACCGAAGAATCGGTACATATATAATAGCAATTGATTGATTGCAACCAACAAGCAGAGCAGGACAAAATTTGGATCGTGGAACATTACATTGCAGAAGGGTGTCGTCATTTACATGGCTGCTAAATCTCGGTGTGCTGATGCTACGTAACTACTAAACTAAGCTAATGGTGGGTTAAAACCGCTAATAAACCCACAGGCCGTAGTTTTTTCTGGTTTGGTACAGCGGCGACGAGGGCTCACATGACGGAGCAGGCGTTGGGGTTCTCGTCGCTGAACATCTGGGGCGCGTGCGCAGGGTACGACGGCGCGTAGGGCGGTGGCGGGTAGTAGGGCCCGGCGTTGGAGTAGAACGCGGGGTTGGGCGGCGGGGCGGCGGCGGCACCGTAGTAGCCGCCGGGCGCCGCGTTATACGGCATGTGGTACCCGTACTGTGGGGGCATCTGGTACATGCTCGCGTCCGCCATGGGCACCGGCGCCACGGACGCGGAGGCAGCCGCGGACTTGTCCTTCTTGTCGTCGCCGCCGTCCTTCTTCTTTTCGCCGCCGTCGTCGTCGGCAGCGCCCTTGTCCTTGTTCTTTTCGCCGTCCTCTTTCTTGTCACCGCCGCCGTCCTTCTTGCCGGGCGCGACGACCTCCACCGGCCGACTGAGCTTGTCCCTGAGGTAGCCAGGCAGGGCGGCGGCGTCCATGGTGCCGGTCACCTTCACCAGGTCCTTGGCGGCGTCCACCGTGACATCCTTCACTCCTGGTAATTGACAGAGGAAGAAAGCGTGTCAGCTCTGTGCTGCCAAATTTATGTATTCCAGGTGGGATAGGAATCCTCCTGACCTCGGTTTCCAAGTTGAATTGAAACCTCACTCACCTTTGATCTTGTAGACGCGGCGCCTGATGCGGTCGATGCAGCCCACGCAGTGCAGGCGGATCTTGAGCGTCACCGTCTCCTGACGGAATCATCAAGCAAAAAGGCAGAGGAATTTGAGAACATGCATTTTGAAGGGCAGATATCAGCCCACAGTTTTGAAATTCTAGTCGACGCCGAGTCACAAATTAAGACAAACCTCTTTGGTCTCCTTGGGTTTCTTCTCCTCCTTGGAAGGCTTGTCCTCAGCGGCGGGGGCTTCGGCCTTCTTCTCCTTCTCTGCCTTGCCCTTGTCCTTCTCCGCCTTGCCCCCCTTCTGTTTCTCCGGCTTGCCCTCCTTCTCTTTCGCAGGCTTCTTCTCTCCACCGTGGTCGGCCTTGTTCTCATTCTCCTTCTCCTTCTCAGGCTTCTTTGGCGGGCCGGCGCCGGCGGAAACTATCTGCACGGGCTTCTTGGCCCTGGCCTCGATGCGTTCCTTGAGCTCCGCCGCGTCCGCCGCGCCGGTGACTACCACTTTGTTCGCCGCCGTATCCGTCTTAACAGACACCACGCCTGCATCACAAAAGGCGAACGGTCAGAAAAACAAACAAAGCGCACGGTGCGTGCTTGATGGCCCGCTTGACAATCAAAGAAGCACGCACCAGGGGCGTGCTTGATGGCCCGCTTGACCTTGCTTGCGCATCCGGCGCAATGCAAGTCGACCTTGAGCACGATGGCCTCCGTCGTCTTCTTGTCGCCGTCTGCAGCCTTGCTGGGCTTCTCCCCTCCCATGGCGTGTGGTGTGTTGCTTAAACTCCCGTCTTGCGGAGTTCCGGGGAGGTAGTTATTAGTGCGGGCGTGGGTGGGCCGCGTGGTTGGAGGAGCAGAGCAGGTGGCGTTTGGGTTGGAATGGAAGAGAGGCGGGGTGGTGGCGGCGTTAAATAGGGAGGAGGGGAGTGTGTGAGAGGTGGTGGGTGAGGCGAGTGAAGGAGGGTTGAAGTTTGAGTGGCAAGGGCGGCCGGGTCTGGATGGGTTCCTGCGAAACGGGTCTGGTTATACCCACCACCACTACAAGGCCCAGGGTAGGCTGCTGCTGCTGACTCGGCTGCCTGTCGAGTGTGAAGGAAGGGTCAATGCGTGCCGTTCACTCCACCTTCCTTCCTTCCTTCCTAGGTGGTTCGTTCGTCGGGCTGCACAGTTCAATTCGTGGCATGTGTTGAATCCAATTTCACGTGCGCGCTCGAGGAAAACAGTTTCCGCTGCGTAAGACACACTGGAACGAGCCCGAAGACCTACTGCGATGGGAAATCCCCATCTTCCTTTCCAGCAGGGACGGAACCAGGATTGACACAAGAGGGGGGCCAATAGACTATCAAACAAGTTGGAGGGGGCCATATACCTAATTTTAAACAAAGTTTGGACTTAAATCCACAAATTAGCTAGAAGATTTAGCAAAAAAATCACCATAGGGGGGGGCCATGGCCCCAGCGCGCCCCCCCTGGTGCTCCCCGACGGACCGTCCTATTTGCATGCCGGCGGCAGTTTCATTGCCAGGAAACAGAGCCGTCGGTTTTGAAAATATCCCACTTGTTCGTGGTTAGCTCCGGCATCATCCACGTGTGTGTACAGCGGCGGACACGGCTGGTCCAATCGAGCAACAAGAATTCAAATTCTTCAATGTTCCCCAACGCGAACAGTGAAACGGCCCTAGTGCGGTGGACGAAACATGGGCTGGATGGGTCCACCCAGTGGGCCCGCTTTGGTTGTACGCATCCTGGGTTGGTAGGTGGCCTTCCTTCCTGCCTGTTGCGCGCTTTGAGTTGACCACATGCTGGCTGGGCTGTCGGTGGTCGCAGGTTTAAGGCTGGGTTGGTAGGCCTGCACGCTGTGTGCGTGACTGGATGGAGCACAAGCATGGTTGAAGGCGAACCCTATGCTCCGCGTACCACCCGGTAGCATATGGGCCGGCCCAGTAGTAGGGATGTTGGTATTTTTTCTTGTTTCGTTTTTTTTTCTGTCTGTGTTTCTTTTTTGTTTTTCTGTTTCTTTTTTGTTTTTCTGTTTCTTTTTCTTTCTTCTTTTTCGGTTTTATGTTTCTTTTTATTTTTTTTTGTTTTTATGTTTACTTTAATTTTTTTCGTTTTTCTGTTTATCTTTTTTGGTTTTTCTTCTTTGCATTTTTTCTTTTTTCATTTTTTAATGTTTATTTTATATTTTCTTTTTTGTCTTATGTCTTTTTAGTTTTATATTAAATAAATGTTTATGTTGTGGAAAAAATTGAGTAGGTTTCTTTGTTTTAAATAACATAAATGTTCTAAAAAATTCAATAACATAAAAATGTCTATATTTGAAAATTCGTTGAAATAAGATAAATGTTTTATTGAAAATTCGTTCAAATAACACAATTGTTCATGTTTTGAAAATTCGTTCAAATAACATAATTGTTCATGTTTGAAAAATCGTTCAAATAAGATAAATGTTTTATTGAAAAGTCGTTCAAATAACATAATTGTTTATGTTTTGAAATTCGTTCAAATAAGACAAATGTTTTATTGAAAATCCGTTCAAATAACATAATTGTTCATGTTTGGTAAATCGTTAAAATAAGATAAATGTTTTATTGAAATTTCGTTCAAATAACATAATTGTTCATGTTTTGAAAATCGTTCAAATAAGATAAATATTTTATTCAAAAGTCTTTCGAATAATAGAAAAGTTTATATTTAAAAATTCGTTCAAATACATATTTTTCATGTTTGAAAGTCGTTCAAATAAAATAATTATATTTATTAGTTTTTAATATATATAAATATATCTGTATTATAATGATTTTATTTTTCCAAAAATATAGACACATTTTCTTGTTAGTATAAAAATAGAAAGAAACATCAAAACAGAAAATAAACCGAAAGGAAAAAGGAAAATAATAATTACCTGCGAAGTTTTTTTTTGATACAAATAACAGTAAGGGTGAGACCCCTACTGTTTTATTTTATAAATTAGGAATCAGAGTTACATATTTACATGGTTGGGTGGCAAGAAGCCATCCTGTTAGCAAAGTAAAAGAGTTTCAGAGTTGATCAACTAGATTTACAATGAAAGGATGAAGATTCTCTTTGGTCCTATGAACCAGAAGAATAAAGTCAGTAATGAATCTAGTCTTCCAGGACACCGTAGTAGGATTTATGCCATTAAAAATCAAATTGTTCCACTCTTTCTAAATGCTCCAGGCGCCCACCATAAAGACTTCCATGAACATGGGATGATGATAATTTTGTTTAGCTGTAGACACCAGATCCAGCCTATTTATTTGAGCTCCCCATGTAATACTTAGCTTTGACCAACAGTCTACTCCAATTGGGCACTTGAAGAAGAGATGCTCAATTGTTTCTTCAGTTTGTAATTGGCACATAGGACAGTTATAGGATCCTTGAATGATGAATTTCTTTCTTCTGAGCATATTCCTTGTGTTTAGCCTATCAGAGAATAATAACTAGCAGAAGAATTTTAGTTTGGGAGTGCACTTTGATTTCCAAAACCATTTGTAAGCTTCATGAGGAACAATGTTTCTGAAGCAGAACTGGTAGTATTTACTGGATGTGTATTTTGTACCCCAAGGATAAACCCATTGGTCAATGTCGTCTGGTTGCAACCTGAGATGCAAGCTCTCTTGTTGTAATTCTCTGACCTCTTGCAAAGCTTCAGGAGAGAGTGGTAAGTGAAAATTATCAGCCAGAGTTGGAGTTGCCATAAATAACTTTAGAGAGATGTCTTCATTCTGGCAAAAGGAGTAAGCTCTAGGATATTTTTCTTGGGCTACCTCATCCAACCTTAAATCTTTCCACAGGAGGGCTGAATTCCCATTACCAATAACACAACTTGTCAAACCTCTGAAAATAGGACTCAGTTTAATAACTTTTTTCCACCAAAATGAGCCGCAAGGATCAATAGCATGAGGCACTTTATTAGTGTAGTAGGAGTTCCAAAGCAAGGTAACCCAGGGAGTGTCCACCTTATTATAAAATTTATCTAGGAATTTCAATAGTAAGGCTTCATTCTGCAGTTTTAAGTTGAGCACACCAAGACCTCCTCTTTGTTTTGGTCTGCACACTCTGTCCCAAGCAACCAGGGAATTTGTTGTTATGCCATTTTCTGTCTTTGTATCCCATAAACAATGCCTTCTTATTTTATCAATATGTTCCAAAATCTTGGTTGGGATATGCAAAGAGCACATGGTAAACATGGCAATGGAGGTGAGCAGAGAATTGATAACTGTTACTCTGCCACTATAAGACATCATCATGAAATTAGCAGTCATTCTCCTCTCCACTCTGTCTACCAGGGGCATCATCTCCAGAACAGAGGGCCTAGTTGTTCCCAGTGGCAAACCAAGATATGTAATAGGCATTTTACCAAGGGAACACCCCAGAGATTGAGCAATAAAGGTAGCTCTATCCTCAGACAAGTTAATAGGTATCATTAGAGATTTACTGTAATTGATCTGCAGACCAGTAGAAGTGGCATAGTTCTCCAATATTTCTTGCATCACTGAGATTTGAGAGGGGCAAGCTTTCATAATGATTAAGGTGTCATCAGCATATTGAACAACTGGGAAATCCATGCCATAATCAGGGGAGAAAGGTGCCACCAATCTTTGGTCTCTAAACGCTTTATTAATAGCTGATTGGAGTAGATCTGCAGCAAGCACAAAAATTAGGGGAGAGAAAGGATCCCCCTGCCTGACACCTCTTTTACAATGAAATTGTCTCCCTGGAATCCCATTTAGCAGAACAGAGGATTTTCCAGAAGAGAAAATAATTTTGATCCAACTTAACCATTTCTCATCAAAACCCATCTGCTTCATAATTTTAATCATAGCCCCATGATCAATTGTGTCAAAAGCTTTTGCAAAGTCCAGTTTAAGTAACAAAATTTCCTGCTTGGACGTCTCACACTGATGAATGAATTCAAAAGCCCAGGCAAGGAAATCTTGAATATTTATTCCTTTTAGAAACCCATACTGGTTCTTATGGACAATTTACAGAACCACCTTTTGTAATCGATTTGCCAGAATTTTTGTTAAGAGCTTGAGACAGCAATTAAGCAGGGTAATGGGTCTAAAGTCATTAACTCCCTCAGGAGAAGCAGATTTAGGAACCAGTGTAATATGCCCCATATTGATGCTCTCTAAGTCCAAATCCCCATTATAGAAATCAAAGCAAAGCTTATAAATATCATGCTTGATGATGTGTCAGCAACTTTTGAGAAACTGTCCATTAAAACCATCTGGTCCAGAGGCCTTGTCAACCGGCATTGATTTTACAACTTGGTCTATTTCTTCAACTGTAAAGGGGGCAGATAGGACCTCCAAACCTTCTAAAGGTTGGATTAGGGAGGATAGATCAAACAACATAGGAGGATCAGTTGAGGTACCAAGTCTCTCTTTATAGGCATCAAAAAGTATCTTTTCCTTCCCTTCATGAGTGCTTGCTTCAATTCCATCAGAATTTGTCTGTTTTGCAATATAGTTCCTTCTATATCGTTCAGTTGCCACTGCTTGAAAAAACTTTGAATTTTCATCTCCAAATTTAGTCCACCTAATTGTGCATCTTTTTTTCCAGTATTGCCTCTGAAATTCCAAGAGATTTATTAAGTGATCCTTAAGTATTTTCCTGAAATTCCTTTCTGGAATGGTAAGGGCCCTCTTATCCTCAATATTATCCAGTTCTAGCAGAGCTTTATTTGAATTCTCAATACATATAGACAGCTTGGAGATATTTTTGCTCCAATGTTTTCAGAGAATATCTGAGGCTCTTGAATTTTGCATTTAAGTTTGCAGCACTATTGCCTTTGTAAGTTGGTTTGTCCCAACAACTCTTAACATTGTCAAAAAAGCCAGTATGGGCAACCCAAAAGTTCTCAAAACGAAATATTTTTGTAGCCGGAATTTTTGTTTTGATGGAAACCACCAGAGGAGTGTGATCTGAAATTGGTTTACCTTGTGGTTCTACAAAGGTAGCTGGGTATACATTGGTCCAATGAATACTAGTGAAGAACCAATCAAGCTGTTCCAAAAGAGGAGATTCTTGCATATTTCTCCAAGTATATTTTCTGCCCTTAATAGGTAACTCAATTAGACATTGTTCTCTAATGAAATCATTGAAGGTCGGCATGTCCATAGCATTTCCTCCTGGTTTATTCCTATTCTCTGGAGATCTTATGAAGTTGAAATCCCCTAAAATCAACCAATATTCATCATTAGGTATATTAAGTTCAAAAAGGCAGTCAACAAATAATTCCCTCATTTCACCAGTACATGGGCCATATATATTCACCAGAGTCCATGATTGGGCAGATTGGGTAGAAGTGAACTGAACTGATAGAGCAAAAGGCTGACAGTGCATAATTAACCCAGAGAAAAGAGAACTACTCCAAAATATGGAAATACCCCCAGATGTCCCCACAGAAGGGATAAAAGTAAATTCATCAAATCTTTTAGGGCAGCAGGATTTAATAAAGGAAATATCAATAGACTCCATCTTGGTTTCTCGCAAACATATAATTGCACAGCCACTTAATTCAATAGCATTAGCTAAAGCTAGCTGCTTCTCCTTAGAGTTTAACCCATGCATGTTCTAGCAAAGTACAAGCCAATGCTTCAAAAGACTCATTATTACAATAATATTAATATAAAGGCTTAAACACCGTTATTGCCCTGCTCCTCCTCCTGCAGAGACTGGAGGAGCTTCTTTGGAGACAACTTGGCAGGATCAATACCACACAGGTTGATCCCAATGTTCTGAATCACCAGGAGATCAGTGGGAGGCGGGGATTGAACCTTATCATCATTAGGTGCCTCTGCTTCTGCTTCTGGATCTGCTTCTGGTATTTTCCTTTGCTTGACTTTTGACTTGGCCTTCTTGATATCAGTTACTAACTTAGGCTTGAATCCTGCAAATCTGGTGGATCTTGTGCTCCTTCTGACTTGTGTAGTCACTTCAACAACAACTTTTTTCTTCTTACTGATAAAGGGAGTGGCCTTCAAAGCCTTAGACCAAGGAGAGCTGCTCTCCCCCACATGATTGCCCATATCAAACATTGCATGCCTCTGAATAAGAAGCCTATTTCTCTCTTCCTTGTTGGACCATAGCTAGAAAGCCTCACCAAATAATTCATATGCCACAGTAGGTGACAAAATGAAATTAGCATTGAAGAAGAGGCTGTTATCTAGCTGCAGAGTGTAGCACCCCGACCCCGAACTATACAATGAAGCTTTGTGCAACCGGTCATGCTACACAATCGAAGGTTACTGGGTTTACCAATCCTAGGCCAAAACGTTTGGCAGGCGTGCTCGGAATGGATCATCGGCACGCAACACTTCGATCGTTCCATAAGCTCAGACATAGCTATCATGTATAGTAGAGAGATCAAGACTTGTGGAACAACTGGCACACCACAGACTCTACGACATTAAGATTCATATAGCAACTCATATATGAGAAAGATACAAATATTACACACACAAGGTCACAGACCCACAATTCACCATGCGGAAGTGAAGTAGTGTTGTCTGACAACAAGATCCAGAATATGGCCTAAGAGGCCTACAGATAAACAATCCCAGCCAGCTTGTTCCACGGTCCCAAGTTGCCACCTAGGAACCCCGAACTACTCGTCGACGTCCACGAAGAACCTACCTGTGTGCTCGGTGTCGTCCTCCTCTGAAACAAATTAATAAAGGCAGCAAAGAGAGACTGAGCACGACGTACTCGCAAGTTTAGTAGGGCAATATAGGCCCAATGATGACGGAGGCTCTAAAGCTGTATAATATATATTTTGCATAAAGCTAGTTTTCAAGTAAAGAGAGTAAAATGACCCATGGCATCGACTACTCAGAGTATTTTTCATAAATGGGATAAGAGAGTAAACTTTCCTCTTTGGTTCTCATCGAACCATTTATAACCAGAAACAACTCATCTCCATCAAAGGCACTCCCTCGAATCACCCTCGAGGAAATGAACCTTTTGTCACACGTTATAATGCAACCTTTAGCTGCCAAATTTTAATTAGGTTAAGATTCTCTATGGTCTCGTATATCCGTTCCCAAGTCGTCCATAACCGCGGACACGGATTTTCGAAAAGATTAAACCCTGCAGGGGTGTACTATTTTACCCATTGGTACCGTCCGGCTCACCTAATTGGCCCTCTTCCGGGGAAGGCCGGCGAGTGGGCGCGGTTAGACCTTTACAATGCATGAGGCTTACTCAAGGACCATCAGTGTGCAGAAGGACAGGTTCAGCGCCTCCAACGCCCTGCCCCGCGGCCACATCCTAAACACCACCGTCCTCATCATTTCTTTTCCACCCACACAACTCACGCGCAAATGGAAATAGCAAACTAGAGGACCCTTGACAAGCCCCTCACAAATTATTTGGTCAGTAAGGAGCCCATACCCCCACCAATGGCAGCACGCTCGATCTTGAGTCTAGAGACAAGAACTCGCACCTAGGGGCAAGAATGAGGCAAAACACCATCCCCGGTGGCAACTCATCCAAGCCTTCTTAGCATTTTAATTAAGCACCACAAGTATCCACCATGTCCGAAACATTCCATCAACATCAACAATTATGGAATTAAACAATGGACATAACTAGCATTCGACTAAGCATGGCTAAGCATAGCTAAGCATATAAATACAACAATTATATCTCTATTTCCGGCCAACACATCAAACCTAGGTTTCATAGGAGGGGAAGCATGTGACGGTTCAGGGGAAAAACATGCATACAACGGATACTATAGCATTGATCGAAATTCTCATTGGAATCGCATGCAATATTATGGTGGATAAAATAAGTTTATAAAATCAATAGGATGATAGATGCCAAGAAGGTTAGGTTATCTCTTGCCTTGCTGCCGGGGCGTGTAGTACTGCTCGTCGGGGTAGATAGGGTTAACCTCGACTCCAGAATCTATCGATACCCAAATAATACAAAAGAACAAATAAATCACCCGAAGAAAAGGTGCAATGCACAATCACATTATGACATGACAAGATTATGTAAAGCTATCATCATATGATTTATATAACAATTTAAATGGAGTTCCCAATAATTAAGGCAATTATTTGGAAACAACCCCATATTTATCTTAGTGACTACATTATTTATAAATTACCACATTATTGAAGAAGTGGCTTAAATATGCATGAACATGACATGAATGGATAGGGTTTGTTCTTCCGATCATTTTGGTACCTCATTTGTGAATTTCCAATTACCGATGATTAAATAGCGAATTAAATAATTATTTGAATTTAATTCGTTTAATCAATTAAAGAAATAACATCAAATAAATAATTGTGATCATGACATGGTATTAGCATGATTTGATAGCTTTTGACATGCTGATCACTTTGATATTTTATTTATAATTTTTGGTTAAATATTTCTCGAATTATGATTTTCCCAAATTAGGCATTATTTAAACCATTTTAGGAATTTTTACAAACAGCAAAAATATAAATTCAAAAGACCATTCCAATTGTTCTAACAGGTAGAGTTTGTTTTTCTGAGCATTTTGATATTTGATTTGCCAAAATTGGATCATTATTTAAAAAGTTATCAATTATTAAAATTGGTTTATTTTCCAAAAAGGGAAACCCTAAAGCCAGACAGGCCGGCCTCCAAACCGGCCAAGCCGGGCCACAGGCCAGGGGGTGGCCCGAAGCAGTCGGCCTTGTGGCCGGCCCTGGCTGGGGTCCAGGCCGGAATGGCTCCCGAGGGTGCCGACCTTTTGGCCGGCCCAGGCCGAGAGCGAGGCCGGGAGGGAGCCCGAGCCAGCCGGCCTCACGGCCGGACAGGCCGGTGCCCAGGCCGGGCTCAAGGACGGCGACGTCGGCGACCGACGCATGGTGACCGGCGGCGTTCGATGGCGAGAGAGGGAGAGGAGGCGCGGGAGAAGGGCGAACGGGCGCGGAAACTCACCCTGAGCACGAGGCCGTGGTCGACGACGGCGGGGAGGGGCTGACGGTGACGTCCGGGTGCGCGACCGGAGGCTCTCGGTGCCGGAGAAGAACGGCGACAATGTGGATCTCCGGCGCCTCCCCTTCCGATTCCTTGGACCACGACGGAGAGGGAGAAGAGGCGCAACCTTCCGCGGCTTCGATCTGCTCTCGAGGTCCTCTAGCGACGGCACTACGGCGGCGGGCGAGGCAACGGGAGCTCGGGAGCGAGAGAGGAGGGGAACGAGGAGCAGGGAGAGAGCAGGGGAGAGAGAGGGAGCAGGTGAGCGAGGGGCTCCGTGGCCGCATCCTTAGCCTCCAGGGGGGCCACGGCGTCGAGCGGGCAGGGCGAGGCCACGGCGGCAGGGCGGCATGGGCGCCCAGCATGGAGCCAGTGCCGGAAGGCACTGTGGAGAAGAATGACAAGTTTCCAAAAACACCCTTGGCAGATTTAAATTAATTGCAAAAAGGTCCATCAGTAGACTTTCACGATTTAAATGAGGCATTTAAGCATTTTTATATAATCTGCAAAAATTTGTAAAGCCTCCCCATGACATGCAGGAGCTCCACAAAAAGTTTGGCTTCAAAATAAAATGTTTAAGTTCATATTTCTTCATATTGTTACAATATGGTCATTTTTAATAAATTGAAAAATGCATTTATTTGAAGCACTTAAGTATTTCCAAAAATAATGAAATTATTCCTGGAGGCTCCTAATATGAAAAGGGAACTCCCCATAATTTTACTATGAATTTTTGGAAAGGTTTAGCTTGGTTTCAAAATGGATTTTGCATTGAACCAAATTGAATTCTCAAATTTATTCATTTGCTTGTTAAGAATTTAGGCTTTGACAATTATTTATAAAATATATCCTTGAGCTTCCTGGACATATTGGAGACTCAAGAACAATTGGTTTTGCCAATTTGAGTAATGTATTTGGTTTGAAATTTTTGGGAAGGGTTTTGCTTCCTTTGTTTTAAATTTCCAAGTGTTGCTTTATTCAACAATGGCAATTTAAATATGTATGCCATGATGCAATGAAAAGAAAAAGTGAAAATTTGGCCCATATTTTAGGGTACCAAACTGGGGCTGTTACAATTCTACCCCCCTTACAGGAATCTCGTCCCGAGATTCTAGAGTAGAAGTAGAGAGGAGGGACACATGAACACACGTATCTCCCACGATCTTCTCGATCCCACGATGATCTTCCTCGGTGCAGTGATTGGGCTAACCATCATGACATGCCAAAATGGCGGAAAGGACAGAAGGTAGCTTAAGGTGACAGAAAAAAGGAACTTTGCCCAAAACCATAAACCATTGGGGAAAACTAGGAACAGCTTGACCAAACAAGGTCGAGCAGAAGATAGGGCAACTTCTGGACTCCACTCTTTTGACATACCAGATGCTTCCACGAGGTTGAAAGCTTGTCCCTAACGTGTCTGGTGAACTAATGGAAAATAAGTGTGATTGATTGATTCTTCAGTTTCACCTCGGGGAAAGGATATAGCACGGATCCACATTTAGATGGAGGGATCAAACCTTGTACACTAGCTATTTCCAAGATACAAGGAGTAGGGGGATTGACTGATAGATATTTAGCAACTCCGTGGTAAGGTGTTCCTTTAGGTTCTAGGTATCACACTCAGGCTACGGAATAGCCTTCATTCAACCATAGAGCGAAAGTCGTACTTGACGATAAAGAAAGGCTATAAGGGAAACTCCTAGGGTAGGTTACACCTAATCCTCAGGGAGAGGGGTTGATTTTAGAGATTTAAGAGTTTTCGTCGAGAGACCTCCCGGTGAGGTGCGTGAACCAAAACATCGAACTGGTCGGGGTTACTAGTAGACTTAGGTCATGCTCTTGATAAACCCCAACCATCATTTCTGCTTAAGGTTTCGAGCTGGTTAGGCATACTGATAATTCAGACTTGACAGGTCTGAGGAAGGAGTTTGTTAAGGTTAACCGATAGGTAGGGTAACTAGATTCTCAAGACATGGCTACACTGCCAAGCTCCAGAACAAGAGCTAGATTGCGAGTTCCATGGGGTCACGATTACGAAGAGGAAATTGAACCATCATGAACTCCCAATCAATGAAGCCCAACTGATTCATGATTGGGAAACACCGGTAGGATTTTGAGATTTGACAACTCTTTTCTTCTCGAGAACAAACCGGCCAGTGGCATACATGACGGATTTAGAGAACTGGAGGTAACAGCCTACCATCTCAACAACAATACGCACCTGCATGACCAACTTGGGATTATTTCCGGGGAGACAAGGCAAACTTCACTCGGGCCCATGGCGACACCTGTCAACCATTGCACAGGGAACAGAGAAGGGCACTTCCAACATCCAGAACACATACTACGTGATGACACGAAGATGGTTCGGACAAGTTACCAATATTACCCGACAACACTGTCAGGGGACAACCCGGCAGTAATCCTGGAAGGACATCCAGGGTATCACGAACTACCGCATGTCACGAGTTGCGAGAGGAACATGCTTTTCAAGGAAAAGATGTGGTCTTGAGAGTTTCAACACGAATCTAACTCGTTGACCGAAGGTGTGCCCCGAAACGAAATGGACTTGGCAACACTGACAACTCAGCTCGATGATATGATTACCAGTCATGCCAAGAGTGCCACCAAAGTCTTTGGATTTCAAAACAATAACAATTGCTAAGAATATCCGATTACCACAACGATATACATCCTCAACATTCTCGAGCTCGGGTAGCTCGGAGGTAGATGGATAAGGAAGGGTAAGAGCATCACTTCATCAAGTACATCATGAGACTAAGCACGACCTCTTGATATACAAGAGTGTGACACTCCAAGGTGGAACGGAACAAAAGCTAGACAAACTCTTACTCCGCGAATCACAAAACTTTGACCTGGTCCGAGACATGGACAAGGTACCGGAGTTTGTTTCTCCTGACATTCCGAAGTGGAATGTCCTAGCGAACCACAAGAATAACATGCATCGGAACACCCCTATGCACGATAAAACTTGATTGTCAACTAATAGATAGAGGACGAATGACAGATCTAGAGCAAGAAACGGGCTAACAACACTTCCAAGATATTGCAGACGCCCTTGTTAGCACTCTTCCGACAACTGGTGTTGGAAGGGTTTCACGACATGAGGGTTATTGGAGGAACCACAAGCATTGATGGACCACTCGCTAAGAGTAATCTTGTCGTGATCCAGATAGTTCCATAACAGGGAGTTTTAGCTAAATCTAGTGATAGAGAGGAGCATTGTTAAGCAAAACAATTACGGCTGCAACCTCGAGCTTGAAGACTAACTTCAAATTTTGTCAACCTGATGTAGGATTTGACCATTAACATCAGGGTTCAACGGAAATGATCTTGGGTTAAAGATCAGCTTCATTCACCGGGACTCACAATAGCATAATGCTCACAAGGGCGACAATCTTCATGAATCACTACACCTGAGCCCTAGCACAATCCGGGACCTTCGGTTCAAGATCTTGGGCTAAAGCAAAGGAATGTCGTGACGAACCGCAATACTTCCTCTCTTCGGGCTGTAGATTTGGCAGACGAGCAGAGCTAACCGGTAAACTAAAGGTAGAAGCCCACCCTGTGATCCTAAAGATTAGAATTTGCTGACGATCAGAAGAACTGTTAAATCAAATAGAGGTAAGATGGCACCGAGATCAGAGTTAATTGGGTAAGGAGTAAAAGAATCCTAAGAAGATTTTCACAACTCATTTTTAGGTTCAAAATAAATTTTCACGAACACTAGACTCGACATCGACCAATAGAAAGGGTTTCCAACAGGCAGTCCTGCTCTGATACCAACTTGTAGCGCCCTGACCCCAGAACTATGCAATGAAGCTTTGTGCAACCGGTCATGCTACACAATCGAAGGTTACTGGGTTTACAAATCCCAGGCCAAAACCTTTGGCAGGTGTGCTCGGAATGGATCATCGGCACGCAACACTTCGATCATGCCATAAGCNCTGTTCTGTACTATACAGTTCTTTATGTTCTTTGCAAAACGTTAACGTCACCTAATTTGACATTACTTTATCATC
Source organism: Puccinellia tenuiflora (assembly GCA_012064385.1). Lineage (NCBI taxonomy): Eukaryota > Viridiplantae > Streptophyta > Magnoliopsida > Poales > Poaceae > Puccinellia > Puccinellia tenuiflora. The sequence goes on from QRDG01001003.1 coordinate 339,916, forward strand.
ACATGATAAACCTCATATCATCACATGATAAATCTCATCATCATATGACGAATATAATATATTTGGTTATAGAGTGAGATTTTCGTTTCCCTTTCATGCCTACATGACGTATGATCAGTCAAGAGGACTTTCACATAGCATGTGCACCCGGAACTCACTCAGTCTTGAAATAAAATTTCTCAAACCAAAATATTATATCTTTTAATCCTTGAATTAATCATATACTCCTATATGTTGTAGACTCACAAATCGACAGTGCTATACTTTTTACTTCGATATTTCCGATCATGCTTTCGCTGTGCTTCTGCCTTTATGAGATTTCCAATCTAGTTTGGTTTTATGACTTCAACCAAGTCTACCAATCTGTAGACTCTATTATCTCAACTCCATGAAAAATGACTCCTCACTTAACATGTTCTTCTAACCAAGAACTTGGGTCACATATCGTCAAATACAAACATATGGTTCTTATATGTTTAGACCTATGAACCATTCATAGCGAATACCAACATATCCTTCAACCATCAATTTTGTACTGAGTTATCAACTCAATGTTTCACCTATTTCTCACAAGCAGACGAACCTTTCTTCTCTTGTTTCATTTTGAACTCCTTCAAAATCTTACTTAGGTTAAACATCCTGACATAACGCTTTATCAAACATATCTATCCTCCATAGATACATCCATCTCCATGGATGTTTGACATTCAAACTAACTTCATAAGTTATACGTTGGTTCCTGACTTATTTACAACATTTATGAAATCTCCATTTCACTCAAACAAGATGTTGTAAACTCCCACTCAAATATACACCATACACATATTAAATTGTGAAACCACTTTGGCTCCCACTCAGAAATATGTTATCCTTATATTTGACCATGATTTAACTAGCTCCCACTCAAACATATGTCACCACATATTTTGATCATGGAAAATAGTTTCTGCTCTAACTTAACATATGTCACCACATATATTAATTAGATCCCACTCAGTTCTTTATGCACTTTCTCGATATTTTGGACACCTCCAAAATTCTTAATTAACTTTTAAAATTCGAGAACTCATATACGAAACGCTAGTACTTTGCTAGCTTTAAGTTTTATTTATTCTCTACAAAACCCTTTTGAGGAGTAAATATGTGAAACATCCTTTTCACAAAATCAAGCAACAATTACTTTGTGATTTAAACTTAACATCGAATGACTCTTAGTCACTTTCGTATTTTAAGGCTTCTATCTCTTTGTAGCTTCGTAGGTATGTCTTGTTTCTCAAACATGACAAGTAAATCATGAATATTATTTTGTAACCTGACAAAATTTAATATTATTGAATCCTACTTCTCTCAGAAAACTTAACTCGAAATTCAATGATCACTATCATTAATTTCTCTTTTAAATGTCAAGTCTAACCATTAATGCACTTTTCAAAATGTGCCACATGATAATTAAAAGTAAGATCAACCATCTTGATTTAAGTCTCTTTATTCCATCAATCCTCTTTATCAATGAAACTCTTTTCACGATAAACCACTAAAACCTTTAGCACAACCAACAAATTGGTTTGCTCCTTTTAGTCTCATATTGTGGAATCTTATTCATAGTCACACTTATGAATATGCTACAACATTATTCGCAACAGTCTCTAATTATCTCATAATATTTGAAACCAGCTTTTCTCATAACTCATATGAAAAACGTTTATGCGAATCATTAAATAGACCCTTATTTCTAAAACAGAGTGTTTATCAAATAAATCTAAATGCTATTATTAAACCCCGAAGTAAAACCCTTCTTTGAGACCACACAATATCAAATAGTGTGTGATTACAATATCTTAGGACATATCAAACTCCTTTGAAATATTCTAAATATTGTAATTTGTGATAACACTTGTCACAAGTCCACATACTAACATATAACTCAAATATTTTGTCTCTTTTGATCAAATCAAAAAAGACTCAATTTTCTTGTTAACTTAATATCCTAAACTCCAGAATTTATTTGATCTCATCAAATATCATAACTCGAACAAATACATTTATTCATTCATATCATTTATGATGGAGCGCACAAAATAATGACATCTAACATTTGCTGAAAATACAACCAACACTTGTGTTTATTTTCAGCAACTCATGGCACTCTTCCAAAGGGTGGCATTTTAGTCATACTCCTTACAATAAGGCACATTGATAAAACATCAAAATGTTTATTCAATCTTTAGCACGACTAAAACAATTGTCATTATTAAGTTTTGGATATCTTTAGTATGTCTCTTATTTATAAATGTTCAACCAATTTATCATCTAGATTATAATAAGAATAATACACTTATAATCGAAAACTTGTGATTTCCAAAAAGGATCACTCATGAAAATAGAACAACCATTGTCTTTAACATGAATAACCGTCTCACATAAGCAAGACACACTAATCAAAATCACACTTAATTCGATTACAAAACTTATTCAAATCCTCTAATCCAAAATGATAAATGTAGAGACAGATCGTTGCCAATCAACTCCTTGATTGCCATCATTCCACAACGTCTTCCTTTATCCTTTATGCAAATCTCAAGCAGCAGGTTCTGTTTTCATAAAACAGAATGAGTATCAAATACTTATCGGAACCGCCACAATTGCAATTTGGACTTAAACATTTATAACTTGTATATCACTATATACTTTCTGCATTGTCAACTTCTCTTGCTATGGGTTCCACTTTGACATGACGCAGCCGAGACACAGACTCATAAAAAGTGATCAAATCCCTTCCCATGACATAGTCTCCGACATAATTCTTGAAGCTGGGAGAAGCTAGCGTATCACCCTATCAATCGCGAAACCGTCATTCATCTCATGGTTCCAAACAAGCACTAGACGATGATGTATCTCATGCATTATCCCCAGGTGTTGTTCCAAGCAAGTGTTCTCTTCCATCTTGAGTGAAAGAAAACCAGTCAGACATTCGAACCTTACAATTCTAACTTGTGCTGAAAAACTATTTTTCAGCTCATCAACAATCTTCATTGCAATCAAGTTCTTGAATTGTCTACTTAGGTCAGAATTCATGAAGGTGCACATCATCCACTTGACTTTCAAGTAGGTGGTTCAAAACCACTCCATGTACTCTTCATAGCTTGCAGAAATATTTGGGTATTCTTCTAATGGTTCATCTAACACATAGAGCTGAGCATGGGTGTTTAGGACTTCTCTCAGACGCAGGTACCACTTAAAAAAATTGACCCAACGAGACGCAGTTTTTCAGCAACGAACAGACTACCGTACTCGACCATGATCTACAAGGATTTTTGTAAAGGCATCTTAGGACTTTTGTTTATGATAATTTTAGTTCATCTTAATCAAAATTACTACATGAACTCCCACTAAACTCAACATCTCTCTGGTTGTTTTAGTAACACACGATCCAAATCCACTACACCACAACCGATCATCACGTGAGATGATGTAGCTTCAAAGGTGAACATCACCATGTTGATCATATCGTCCATATGACTCGTGTTTAACCTTTTGGTTCTTGTGTTCCGAGGCCATGTCTGTACATGCTAGGCTCGTCAAGGAAACCGTAGTATTTTCGGCTGTGTAAAATGGCTTACACCCGTTGTATGTGAACGTAGAATCTATCACACCCGATCATCACGTGGTGCTTCGAAACGAAGAACTTTGGCAACGGTGCATACTAGGGAAGAACACATCTTGATATTAACGTGAGAGATCACCTTATCATGCTACCGTCGCGATCACATCTAAGCATAACAATAAGGTGCATAAAAGGATTAACATCACATGCAATTCATAATTGTGATATGATATGGCCTTTCTTCTTGTGCCTTTGATCTCCATCTCCAAAGCACCGGCATGATCTCCATCACCGGCATGATCTCCATCATTGTGGCGCCATCACCATGGTTGTCCACCAACTATTGAAACTACAACTAATGCTACTCTTAGCAATAAAGTAAAGCAATTACATGGTGATTCAGTGACACGCAGGTCACATAAAATAATAGACAACCATATGGCTCCTGCCGGTTGCCGTACTCATCGACATGCAAGTCGTGAAAGATTAAAAACATGATAATTGCATACATTATCACAAATCACACATTGGCCATACCACATCACATGACCCCCCCTGCAAAAACAAGTTAGACGTCCTCTACTTTGGTTATTGCAATTTTTACGTGGCTTGGGTCAATGAGATAGAACCGTTCTAATCTACGCAAAACCACAACGGTGATATAGTAGTTGCTTATTTACTCATCCTTTTGAAAGGCCTTCCATTGAAAATTGCATCTTCACTAGAGCAAGAGAAACAGACACCCGCCAGCTACTTATGCAATACAAGTTGCATGTCTATCGTGGAACCGGTCTCTTGTGCGTGGACGAGTAAGGTTGGTCCGGGCCGCTTCAATTTCACAATACCGCAAAGACGCAAAGTGTACGCGAGAAGGTAGCAACATAAGATATCAACGCCCACAACACTTGTGTTCTAATCGCACCAACATCTACGAATAGATCTAGGCTCTGATACCACTGAAGGGGGTCATTGCATAGAAAACAAAATTTTTCCTACGAAACAAGCGGAAGAAACCCCAAGGATCTAGATCTATTAGATGAAGGTAGCGAAGATGAGATCCAATCTCTTACCCTTGAAGAACATTCAAAGCGTTTTGTCGATGCAGGGGTTGGTCAGTCAATCCCCGCAACTAGACTCATCTAGTCACGAGGAGATGTATTATCCACGCGATCCAATCCGATGGAGAACCGCACGAGCAGCGCCTCCGCAGTATCCACATGTACAGCTCGATGTAGATCTCCGCCTTCTTGATCCCGCAAGCAAGGTGGAGATGGCTAGATGGATCTCGGCACCACGACGGTTGTGGTGGCGTTGATGGTGTAGATCTCCACGAGCATGGCTTCGCCAAGCCAAGCAAGAGGAGGGGAAGGAGGATATGGTGCAGCAGCCCTACGGCTAGGGGTGGTGCAGCAAGGGAGGAGGTGTAGCTTGTGGCAGCCCTCCGGGAGGGGTGGCGCAAGTGGTGGAGGTGGAGGGAGAAGAGAGGGGTGCGGCTAGGGTTTGCAATCGGTAGCACCTAGGTGTGCCGCACCCCTCCTCCTTTTATAGGTGGAGGGGGCAAGGGGGGTGCGCCCCAAAAAGCCCTCCTAGGGCCGGCAGCCAAGGGGAGCCTTGCTCCCCAAGGCACCCCTTAGGGTTTGCCCCTTTTGGGCCCCTTAGCCCTTAGCCCACTTGGGCTTTTGGCCAGGGCATGGTGCGGCTAGCCCATGTGGCCAGTCTACCACCCCTTTATTCCATGTGGGCCCCAAACACCTTTGGGCCCCACTTCTAGACTCCTCTAGGACCTTCTAGAATATTCCGTTACTCTACCGTAAAATTCCCGAACCTTTTCGATACCTCCGGAAACCACTTTCCTTATATGAATCTTATTCTCCGGACTCTTCTGGAACTCTTCGTGACATCTGGGATCCCATCCAAGACTCTGAATCACCATTCATTCATTCCATCAATTATCTCATCGCTAACCCTAGCTACATCGGAGCGTTAAGTGTGTGACCCTACGGGTTCGAGAACATGCAGACATGATCATATCAATAATCAATAGCGGGACCGGGATGCCCATATTGACTCCTACATATTCAACGAAGTTCTTTATCGATTGAACCACGATGCCGGAGATTTTTAATCTCGTATACGATTCCCTTTGTCTCACGATATTTAACTTGCCCGAGATTTGATCGTCGATATCTCCATATCTAGTTATATCTCGTTACCTGGCAAATTCTCTTTACTCTCCATAATATAGGATCTCCGTGATTAACACTTAATCACATGGTTACAACCTTTCTGATGCTATATTACCGAGAGGGCCCAGAGATATCTTTTCCGTCACAAGGAAGGACAAATCCCAATCTTGATTCATGTCACCCAACAAATACCATCGGAGATACCTGAAAGCCACCTTTATAATCACCCAGTTACGAAGTGGCGTTTGATGTCCACAAAGTATTCCTCCGGTAAAGGAGTGACATAATCTCATGGTCTAAGGAAACTATACTTAGCATACTAAAAGTGTTGGCAATGAAACTGTGTGACACGATCAATTGCAACTCTTTATTATTGGGTCTTGTCCATCACATCATTACTCCTAATGATATGACTCCGTTATCAAGTGACTATAACAAGTCCATGGTTAGGAAACTTTAACCATCTCTTGACTAACGAACCAGTCTGGTAGAGGCTTACTAGGGACAACTGGTTGTTTATATTCCACACATGTATTATGTTTCCAATTAATATAATTATAGCATGGAGAATAAACTATTATCATAAACATGAATATGCTAATAACCCATTTTATTATTGCCTCTAGGGCATATTCCCAACACGTCCAAACTTTCTTCAACATAGAACTCGACCCAAATGGCAAAGGAGGCTGGAAGCAGCGGGCGCAATTTCGTCCAGGCTTCTGGCAGGCCGAACAAAAACCCGGGCATTCAGAGCGGAGGTGATCAGAAAGGCCGCAACGACTACAACGGCCCAAAACTTTCCAAATAATATCAGCGGGCGGGAGTTCCGGGATTGGAAATTTAACTACCTCCATGATTTCATCCTCAGAATAATGAGCCAGGCGCAAATCAGGGATATTTTCAAGCAAGAGTCTCGGGAGGTTATGACATAATTTCAAAAAGAAGGAATCACCAATAAACACCGCCTGCGAAGATTGAGGTTTATCCAAGAGAACCGGGACCGGAAAACTGCCAAAAATAACCTCGGAAGGCTGATTTGAATTTTGAAAAGGCACACTAATAGATTGAGATCCAAGATTTTTTGAAGAAAACCCAAACTTAGCCAATTCCGACACTGATTTGCATGATTGATCTAGAGCTGCACTTGTTTCCAGGAAAGATAGATTCGGTCTCCAACAGTTAGGACTCCTCTGAGCCACTTCAATAATCTGATCATGAGAACTCCAAGAACCCTCATTTGAATTGAAGAAACCCGATTTGGCTGGATGAATTCCCCGAAAAAGAGTGAAATGGCCAACAAAATCTGGCCAAACTCGATATCTCAAACCATAAATTAAATGTCCCACCTTACTAGAGGCGACAGAAAACCTGAACCGGTGATCACTTAATTGAACAACCTTAAACCCTAAGCGATCACCTCCAATACAACTCTGCAGTGCTAGACCAAGAGATTCTTCATTGAGCCGAAAAGAAGCCGACGAGAAGGCCACAACCAGGAAGAACTCCTTGGAGGAGGGGGAAGGAGAGTAATGAACCGTGGATCCGAATTTGCGACGCACCTAAGAAGCAACCACCAAGCTTGGCGAGAAATCCCAGTGGAGAAGCGCATCCATGGGGAGTAAGTGGTGGACACCAGGGCTGGAGTAGCCGCCGGCGTGGAGGGAGGGGGGAAGCCCTAGATCGCCAGGGAGTCGCCATGGGAGTCGCCAGAGGGAGTCGCCATTGGGCCGGCCCATTTCGCCACGGAGGGGTGCGCGGAGCTACGCTCTGTCCGCGTTGCACGTGATATAGGAGCTCCCGTGGTTGAATGGTTCCTTCACTTCCCGGCTGGTGTGCCCACGTTATCCTTTCTCCTGCGTGGCCGGCCTGTCTGCATGCTTGCCTGGGCCGGGCTTCGTTCTTCGGTTTCATCGAATGAGAAAGAAAGGAGACTCCTCGCTTACGTTTGGTTTCCAACAGACAGTACAGGCATGACAATCACTTCAGATACAAAAATAATAATTCAAACCTTCTCAGTCTGTATTTCTACGCCTACCTTTCCGGTTATCATTAATGGTCAGCCTTATGCTCACTTTACTTCTCAGAGAGGTATTAGGCAAGGATGTCCTTTATCCCCTTATCTGTCTGTCCTTGTGATAAATGGATTGTTACTTGCATTACAAGATGCCCTTGCAGATCACTCTCTCTTAGGTGTTGTTCTTGGACTTAACTGTCCTCCCATTCACTCTTTGCTATTTGCGGATGATTTGCTTATATGTGGTACAGCCACTGTGGAAGAATCACATGTCATGAAACAAATTCTGCAACAGTTCTGCCAGGCTTCAGGTCAGTATCCAAACTGGGCTAAATCTGGAATTATTTTCACTAAGCATGTGCCTTCCCAGATGCAGAGTATCATATTGTCTATTTTTCTTGTGCCTCTTATTGATAATCTTTCATACATCTAGGACATCCTCTGGTTTTACCTATGAAAAATAGATCTGATGCTTATAGTTTTGTTTTAAGTCCAAGTTGGGAACTTATAAGGCTAATTCTATGTCTCATGCTGCAAGACTAGAGCTTATAAATTTTGTTTTTGCTTCCATTCCAGTCTACTACATGTCCAATTTAATCTTCTCTAAAAAATTCATTGGTAAAATCACAGCTATTATGAGGGATTTTTGGTGGGCCGATATTTCTACAGAATCGGCTGTTAGGCCTATCTGTTTCAGGGCTTGGAAGGACCTTTGTGCTTTGCGAAAAGAAGGCGGCCTAGGAACTAGAAATTTGCAAGTTGTCAACCATGCTCTTATTCTCTCTGCAGCTTGGAGGATAGCTGACAAGCCAGAAAACCATCTTTATAAGGTTTTACAGTCTAAATATTTTCCTGATGTATCCATTTGGAGAACTAAGCCCAATGTTCCTAAATCAGCCTTCTGGACCTCAGTTCTAAAAATCATGGCAATCTTGCAGAACAATTTCTTCTATCAAATTGTTGCAGGTAATATCTCTGGGTGAAGTACTCCATGGTGTGATGCTTGGACTCGAGTTTATGATGATCTAATTCTACAGCAGGCCCCTTTCTCTTATCCTGCAACTGTCAATCAGCTGTGGCGCTCTAATCAAAAGATTTGGAATGGTGGTTTAATTGACAGTATGTTTCGCCCTAACACGGCTAGCATAATTAAAAACACTCGTATTCTCCCATCTGGGGAGAAGGATATTCTCTGTTGGAAGCCAGCTCCAAACGGAGTTTGTACTTCTAAATCTGCATACCGTGTTTGTTTGAGGGTTTTGCAGGATGAAGGTGCTCCAGCTCCGGCGCAAGTGGATAGGCTAACTGTGCAGGTTTTAAACCAGGTTTGGAAGGATAAGGAGATGATTCCAAGGGTCAAAACTTTTTCCTGGAGGTTGATTAGGAGAGCAATTCCCTCTGGAGTAAGGTTGTCAAGAAGATCAAGACACATAGATGGATTTTGTGCTAGGTGCGGACTGCAGGAAAATGACATTCACCTCTTCTTCACTTGTCCTTTTGCAAGGGCAGCCTGGTTCCAGCCTCCATGGTATATCCGAGCTGACTTATTCACTCAAAATTGTCCCTCTTTTGCTCACATTGTGAAAAAATTCTTGTCTTTACAACACCCTTACACCACTGTCTCAAAACTCTTTACTTTCCTATGGTGCTTATGGAAAGCCAGAAATGACTATTTGTTTCCTAGGAAAGAGGGGCAACCTTATCAAGTAGCCATTGCAGCCAATGCTCTTTTGCAAGATTTAGAGGTTTCTCATAATGCAGGATCAGCTCTGCTTTCACTTGCTCCAGGAGGATCAACACCGAAGTTAGGGCCTGATGTCTACTACACGCTTTTATTCGTGTAGACTTGTTGGGCCTCCAAGCGCAGAGATTTGTAGGACAGCGGCAAATTTCCCTTAAGTGAGTAACCCAAGGTTTATCGAATCCATGGGTGGAAGAGGTTGAATGTATCCTCTCTCAAGCAATCCTGCAATTAAGATACAAAAAGTCTCTTGTGTCCCCAACACACCTAATACAATGGCTAATTGTATAGGTGCACTAGTTCGGCGAAGAGATAGTAAAATGCAAGTGATATGGATGGTAAAAGGTGATTTTGTAATTCTGTAATAAAAATGGAAGCAAGCAAACAAGTGACCAAAGTGACTAAAAGCGGTGTATCAATGCTTGAAACAAGGCCTATGCTTCATACTTTCACTAGTGACTACTCTCAACATCATTAACATAATTAAACACATAATAGTTCCCACAAAAACACATGCATGGTAGACGTTACTTGGAGATCATTCTTTCGTGGATCAAATAGGATGAGAATTGCGTAGGGCTACGAAAAGCACACCTTAAAGTTCGTATTCCACATCTATGGACACTTCATCCTGTCACTATCCGCATCCAAAGATAGTACTAACAAAAACCACAACCTATTTCTTGAATAGTCTCTTTCTTCAATAACATGTAGCGCCCCGACCCCAGAACTATACAGTGAAGCGTTGTGCAACCGGTCATGCTACACAATCCAGGGTTACTGGGTTTACCAATCCCAGGCCAAAACTTATTGGCAGGTGTGCTCGGAATGGATCATCGGCACACAACACCTCGATCATGCCATAAGCTCAGACATCGCTATCACGTATAATAAAGAGATCGAGACTTGTGGAACAACTGGCACATTACAGACTCTACGACACAAAAGCATATAGCAACTCATATAAGAGAAGATACAAATATTACACAACAAAAGGTCACAGACCATCATTTCATCAAGCGGAAGCGAAGTAGCGTTGTCTAACAGCAAGATGCAAATATATGGCCTAAGAGGCCTACAAATAAAAGATCCCAGCCAGCTTGTTCCACGGTCCCAAGCTGCCACCTGGGAACCCCGGACTACTAGTCGTCGAACCCACTTGTAGCCAAACCACACTCTCATCTCCCCCAAAGGCACTCCCTCAAATCACCCTCGAGGAAATGAACCTTTTACACACACGTGGAGTTGCAACCTTTAGCTGCCAAATTAATTAATTAAGGTTAAGGTTCTCTATGATCTCGTAATTCATTCCCAAGGCGTCCATAACCGTGGACACGGCTTTTCGAAAAGATTTAACCCTACAGGGGTGTACTAATTTACCCATTGGTACCGTCCGACTCACCTGATTGGCCCTCTTCCGGGGAAGGCCGGCGAGCAGGCGCGGTTAAACCTTTACCTCACGTGAGACTATCCAAGAGTCATCTGTGGCCACAGGGCAAGTTTACCCAACCTATTTCAGCCCCTGCCCCATCGACATGTCCTAAACACAAATCCTCCGCAACATCTTCTTTTCCACTCACACGCAAATGGAAAACCGAACTAGAGGAACCTTGGATAGGCCCGCACAAGTTATTCAGTTAGTAAGGCGCCCATACAGCCACCAATGGCAGCACGCTCAAACCTTGGTTCTAGAGACAAGAACTCACACTTAGGGGCAAGAGTGAGGCAAAACACCATCCCCGATGGCAACTCACCCAAGCCTTTTAAGCAAATTAAATTATACACCACAAGTAACCATCATGTCCGAACATTCCATCATCAATCATCAATATGGAATTTAGTCAACGGACATATCTATAATTTGATTAAGCATGGCTAAGCATAGCTAGCATGTATAACAACAATTAAATCTTGGTCTCCGGCCAACACATCAATCTATGGTTCATAGGTAGGGATACATGTGATGGGCTCGGGGAAAAACATGCATTCATAGGATACTCTAATATTGACTAAAATTGGTATTGGAATCGCATGCAATATTATGGTGGATAAAATAAGTTGATAAAATCATAGGATGCTAGATGCCAAGAAGGTTAGGTTAACTCTTGCCTCGCTGATACTACTGGTCGCGTTGATCGTCGAGGTATTGTGGTGGAACCTCGACTCCTGAATCTACCGATACACAAACAATACAGGAAACGAAATAAATAACACGAATACAAAGGTTCAATGCACAATCATGATGAGATGGTCAAATTATGCACTGAAATAATATTGGGCATGTCCCACAAGTTAAATGGAACCCCTAAAATAAATATTGCAATTAACGGGTTAAAGCTCCATATTTAACTTAGTGAATTGCGTTATTATCCAAAATGTCCAGTACTGAAATATGGGTCCTAAATGTATGAAAATGACATTATTAGATAGGTATTGTCCTACTGATCATTTTGGTACTTCGTTTGCAATTTTCCGATTAACGATGAATAAATGGGAATTTAAATAGTAGGCAATTTAAATTGTTTTAAACAATTCCATAATGTCTTCAAAGGAAAAGTTACTTTCATACTGTGATTTTACCATAGATAAACATCCCTTGAGTTGCTGATCAATTTGGTATATCATTTGCAATTTTTGAGTTAATATTTATCAAGTTATAATATTTCCAATAATTGATTTAATTCTGCCATATTATTTATTTTTAATAAACAGCACCAAAATTAAATATACCATTCTCTCAAAATGGCATAAAGTTGTTATACATTGCTTACTGAACATTTTGAGCTATTAAACATAATTTTTTGAGTAAACAAAACTCAAGTTATTAATTTCCCAAAATTAGAATTAAATCGGCCCTTTTTATATTTAACAATTAGAGGCAATTTAATTTAACCAAAAAAAATTCAACTAAGGGCAGTAACAGGTAGAGTTTATTTAGCTGAGCATTTTAACATATTATTTGCATTTTTCTGAAGTATAAAACTCTAGATATGAATTTCCAAAAATTTGAATAACTCACAGATGATTTGCATTTCACATTTAAGTTCAAATTCAAAAATTCATTTGCATGGGTGAGTTACATACTTGAACAGGTTATGAAATTTTAAACATTTTGATATGTCAAATGCATTTTTCTGATTTACCATTTAATAGATATTGCAATTTCCAATTTCTGTTAATTTTCTGGAAATTAAAAACAGATGAACTGCTGACGTCATCATGACATCAGCAGGAGGGCAGCGGCATATTGATCACCAATTCGTCGCCTCTGATCGAAATTGGCCGCGGGAAAGTGCTCTACTAGCTAGAGGAGATGGGGAGGATCCAGGGGAGCGGCGGGTTGGACCAAATGGTCACCGGAGACTCGTCGGCGTCCATGTCCAGCGGCGGCCGGCGATGGCGTGCGGTGGAAGCGTGGCACAGAGGGAAAGGAAGAGGGAGGAGGGGACCATCCGGTCGAGGAGCTCACCAGGAGCAAGCAGGGCAGGTCGGCGAGGCAGGGGGAGGTCGGACGGCGGTGAGACGGTCCACGGCGGGCTCGGTCTGCCGCGGGGAAGACGGGATCGATTCGCGAAAACGGTGGCTTCCTAGCACGCGCGGCATGAGGAGGAGGTAGAGGGGAGGTCGGCGGAGCTGCTGACATCGTCGGCTTGGCACCGGGCGGCCGGAGTCGACGGCACGGTGCGGCGGCCAGAGCGGCGGACAGGGGAGCTCGGGCTCGATTCGGTTTAGGGTTAGGGTTTCGGAGGGAGTAGGAAGCAGGGGAGGAGAGAGGAGAGGGAGCATGCCGTCGTGGGCTGTTTCTTATCCACCGGGGGGGCCGCAGCGAGGAGGAGCGAGGGGAGCGACACGGCGACGGCGGCATGGCGACAGTGAAGCCACTGTCGCCACAGGGAAGAAAACACTTTTGCGAAAACCCCCTGGCCCATTTCTTCTTTTCTGTTTTTCTTTTAAATTTGAAAACAACACCCTTTTGGAGTTTATTTGACGCACCAAAACATTTTCAAAAATGCTGAAAATATTTATGGAGGCTCCTAATATTATAAAGAAGCTCCCATAATTTTATTTTGAAATTTTGAAAGGTTTAAATTGGTTTCAAATTCCAAGGTTGATTTGCAACTATTTGAAGTCCTCATTTTTAATTGAGGCCTTTAAACCTTTTTATAAAACCTGCAAAAATTCATGTAGCCTCCCCATGACATGTAGAAGCTCCACAAAATTTGGTGTTGCAAAATAAAAAGTTTTGCATAACATTTGTTCATAGGGTTTACATAATGCAATGTTGATCAATTCCAACTATCATTCTTATAGCCTTATAAAAGCACAAAGCAAAAATATTATTTTTCACTCTTGGAACTTCCTGGACAAATATGGAAGCTCAAGAATATTTTGTTTTTCCAATTTGAGCAATTGCATTTGGTTTGGAATTTTAGGAAGTGTTTGCTTCCTTTTAATGTTTTCCATTGTTTGCAATATTTAATTTAGCAAATTAAATATGTATGCCATGGTGCAATGCAAAGCAAAAAGTGAAAATTTGGCTCAAATTTTAGGGTACCAATCTGGGCTGTTACATAACACAAGCATTAAGAAACCTCATGATCTATTCAATCCAACAATAATAAAGAACAAACTCATGATGAAGATCCCTCTAATCTTGATGCATAGAGCCACACACGGCACCCTCACTATCACCGTGGTACCGTGATCACAATGGTGACTCCGCAAATTATACTAGATAACACCACTTGAGCAACATCATATCCATTACACATAGGGAAACATCATGTATTCAACTATACTAACAAAGCTCATGATCACAACGAAGATCACATCATGGGAGAGAGAGATAACCACATAGCTACTTGTATAAGCCTCAGCCCCGGTGAGGGACTACTCCCTCCTCATCACGAGAAGCAGCGGTGTTGATGGAGATGGCTCCGGCAGTCGATCCCCGTCCCGACAGGGTGCCGGAACAGGACCTTCTGAACCCCCAAAACTTGTCGGCGATGGCGGCGGAGCTCTGTATCGTATTTGGGAAAATCCTTCGGGGGTTAGGGATCTTTCGTCGGGGATGATTTTATAGGCGTCGGAGGCGGCCGAGAGGTGCCCCACAGGGCAGTGGCGGGTCCCACCCGCCGGTGGACCCTAGGCCGCGGCCACAGGTCGCCCTGGCCTGTGGGCTGCCCCCTGGGTCGCCCTTTTGGCTCCGGTCTTCATTTGTCCAATAAAAAATCCCCATAAATTTTCGTCCAATTCCGAGAATATTTCCAGAAGTAACTTTCTGCAACAAAAACATGACAAAAACAGGGAACTAGCACTAGGCATCTTGTCAATAGGTTATTCCAACAAAATGCCTTAAAATGATATAATGAGATGGCAAAAACATGTGACAATGACATAAAACAAGCATGGATCAATCAAAAATTATAGATACGTTTGACACGTATCTGCATCTCCAAGCTTAACTCCTACTCGTCCTCGAGTAGGTAAGTGATAACAAAATAATTTTTGATGAGACATGCAACCAACTCAATCTTGATCAAGATAGTAATGTAAAGCATAGGACGTGAATGAAGTGATACAACACAATTGTTTATAGTTGATAGTAAGAAAGCAATGAATAACCAAGTTGAATCATTCAAGCAAAACCTTTCATAAATAGTACGTTAAAGACATGAAAACAATGTGACCCACATATTTGACTAATTCTCAAGGTAATAGTTCCACAACAAAAGTGTTTGAGAATCAAAACAAAGAAGATGTAAGTATTAGCAGAAAGCTTCAACTTCCAACGGTAAAGTCAATATAAAGATTCATGTTTAATCTGACGATGCAAAATGATCAATGATACCCAGGGTCAATGCTAGATGTTTGCTTTGGTGGATATAGAAGGAAAAGGAAAACTGACTCAACATTAAAAGTAAAAGAAAGGCCCTTCGCAGAGGGAAGCAGGGATTAGTCATGTGCTAGAGCTTTTTAATTTTGAAAAACAGAGATGAAAACAATTTTGAGAGATGCATGCTTTCATCAATTATTTCACAACAGGGAAGCTATCTAGTCCCTCATAACAAGCAAGGCTTTTAGACTTGTGAGAGCAGCTGGTTTTAGAGGAACGAGTACATTCCTCTTTCTCCTTGGTTTCACCACTGTCCAATGTTTTGAGCTGATTTCTCAGATTTTCATTGCGGAGGCGAATGGTGAGTTGTATTTATATTTTGCTTAAACTGCTCTCGGGTTGATTCAAGTGAAGACGTAAACCATCGACACCGGGTGAAAATGGGGGAAATGACCTTGCTTGTCACAAGTTATATCTAGCTCTCTACTGCTTCCTCATGAGCTTAAAAACAGAGGCACAAAAAGGAGTATTTTAATATTTTAAAGATAGCACATGACAAATTTACTTGGAATGGCAAGAAATACCATGCATAGGTAGATATGGTGGACTCAGCTGGCAAGATAGTTTGGCTTTGGGATTTGGATGCACGAGTGAACTCTACACTCAGTACGAATTTTTAGGCTTAGCAAAAATGGTATTTGAATCAAACATCTAACATTAACCGGTAACAGAGTAACATAAGACATTAGCCAATCATAACCATAAACACTCCATACCGTCTCCCTTGTTGACCAAACAGTTCTCTTGATGGAAAGATTAGCTTTATGAATTAACAACTACGAAACACCACACAGTTTGAAGCTTTTAACTGTATTTGTTTACTAATCAACTCCACTCAAATAACCAGCAAGTTTAAGCATTCATCTTAATATCCCAAAACAATGAGAAGCATCAAATATCCACACAATGATCTACAAGACTATGCAGGCTTTCATTTCATTCCAATGTCACATGGATAGCATTTTGTCACTTTGACAATTCAAGCAATTTATCAAAAACAACTCTCCATCAAGTATAAGTGAAGAACAAGAGAGTTTAACATCACAACTAGCAGCCCTAAATAAGATAAAAGCTAAAAGCGAGAGCTTACTAGCAAACAAATAGTAGCTAAGAATACTCAACAAGATATAAGTGAAGCAAAGGAGTATTCAAATGAAAAAGCGGAGCGTGTCTCTCTCCTACACAAACAAAGCTAGGATCCAACATATGACCAGCAAACAAACAAAACAAAACTGAAAGCAAAAATATGCTCCAAGCATAGCACATAATATGTAAAGTGATAAAAACTTAGTTCAACGAAGACAACCTCATGATAGTCGATGAAGAGGAGGGGATGCCTTGGGCATCCCCAAGCTTTGACGCTTGATGGTTCTTGATATTCAGAGGGGGTGCCATGGGGGAATCCCCAAGCTCGAGCTCTGATCCATCTTTAATTTCTTCAGTATCCTCTCCTTTGGAACTTAAAAACTCCCTTCACACAAAACTTCTCATAAACTGATTAGAGGGTTAGTGCTCATAAATTAAAATGCACATGTGTTCAACTCAAGACAAATTGCAAACAACTTTATTGGGCATTAGATACAGTTTACTAAGCCTCAATTTGGTACTCCTCCTCTAGAGTATCACATTTGACGATAGTAAAAGAGACGAATACAAATAAAAGCAGAATCTGTCAAAAACTGAACAGTCTGTAAAGATTGAATTGTTCGAGGCACTTATGTAGCTCAAATCAGAATACTCAAAACTAAAAAAAGATAGATAAAAGTATCAGTCTTACTGTATAAAAATATCAGAAACAGATAAAATTCAGGGATTTTCATGATTTTCGAACAGTGAAGGACAGAAATATGTTTCTGGACAGCAAAACAATACCTCGCACTTTCAATGCATTAGAGGCTAAACTTGGCACAAAAAACTAAAATAAAAAGATATAATGAACTTGCTACAGAGGAAACAACTTCATGACTCAAGAAAAACAAAAACAAACTGAAATTAAAAGACGGGTTGCCTCCCAACAAGCGCTTTTCTTTATAGTCTTTTAGCTAGGCTTGAGATTTTAATGATGCTCTCATGAGAATAAGAGTTGGAACGCAAAAGAGAGCATCATGAAGCAAATATCAAACACATTTAAGTCTAACTCTCTTCCTATGCATAGGCATCTTGTAAGAAAATAAATCATTGGAGCATAAAGCTACTAGTATAGGAAGGCAAAGCAAATGCAACATTAAAACCTTCAACATAAAGAGGGGAAACTTCATAAGATGAAAATTTATATAACCACGCTTCCCTCTCTCATAATAAATTTCAGTAGAATCATGAGAAAACTCAATAACATAACCATCACATAAAGCATTTTTCTCATGATTTACATGCATAAAAGTATTATTATTACTCTCCATGTAAGTAAAATCCTTCTCATTAGTAATAGCGGGAGTAAAACTATCATAACCATCATTGTAATCATCATAAATAGGAGGCATATCATGATCATAGTAAACTTTTTCTTCAATAGTAGGTGGACTGAAAATATCACATTCATCATAATAATCATCATATATAGGAGGCATAGTATCATCAAAGCAAATTTCCTCCTTCAAGCTTGGGGGACTAAAAAGATCATTTTCATCAAAACTGGCATCCCCAAGCTTGCAATTTTCCATAGCATTAACAACAATGGCATTCAAAGAAATCGTACTGATAACATTGCTACTAGCATGATTGTTATGCAAATAAAGTTTCATAGGTTTTTTAATTTTCTCTTCAAAAGCATCATGGCCAATTTCAAGATAGAGTTTATAAAGCTCGCTCATTTTTTTTTGGTTTCCATTAAGCCTAACTAGTGAAATGAAAACAAGAAACAAAAAGATATAACTGCAGAATCTAAAGAAGATACCTTCAAGCACTCACCTCCCCAACAACAATTCTAGAAATTAGCTTCGTCGTCGGAGTGTGAGTACCGCTTACCTTTCCTCCCTGGCAATGGCGCTAGAAAAGAGCTTGATGTCTAATACACGCTTCTATTCTTGTAGACTTGTTGGGCCTTCAAGCGCAGAGGTTTTTAGGACGGCGGCAAATTTCCCTTAAGTGAGTAACCCAAGGTTTATCAAATCCACGGGAGGAAGAGGTTGAACGTATCCTCTCTCAAGCAATCCTGCAATTAAGATACAAGAAGTCTCTTGTGTCCCCAAGACACCTAATACAATGGCTAATTGTATAGGTGCACTAGTTCAGCGAAGAGATAGTGATGACGGGATTGATGAGAGTGTTCTTCTCCCCCAACAACGCCAATAAGTACTCTTGATACCCTGAAAGGAAGATAATATATTAGGGATAGGTTGAGCCTCCAAGTGCAGAGTATGTAGAAGTGGTAGTTTTTCCCCAAGACGGTGACTCGAGGGTTTAATATCGAACTCTCGGGGAATCAGTAGTGTGGGTTTTATCTTCTTGTCCTTCTCTAGATTTCCTGCAAACAAAATAGATTGCTTTGTGCCCTCAACCTCACCAAGTGGTTGTCAAGCACAAGGTGTGAGAATGATATTAAGATGATAATGAATGCAAAACAGTAAATAAATATGCAATGGTGGTAAATAAGTATGCAAGGATGATAGTAATGACGATGGATGGTATTTTTGGGGTTTTTATATGTGAATGCAAGAAGTAAAAGTGTTTTTGTATTTTCTGATTTTAAAATGGCTGAATGTAAAAGATGCTTAAAAGTAGTTGGAAAGGTGTTTCTTATGATTAAAAATGGACCGGGGTTCATGGTTTCACACATGCACTCTCTCTTTAATATAGTGTGGCAAATGTGCAGACATAGATTTAACATATGAGATTGCAAACAAGGTTAATGACATGTTACTAATTATATGGGCATCGCGTCCTAGCATAGAGACCTTTTGATTGTTAGTCTCACTTATACTCCACCAAGATGTGAACTAAATCATGCACCTTAGTAATTAAGATAACATCAGAGTATAGCTTTAAGATTAATGACATGAAGTGAAAATAAACACATGATGGGTCTAGTCTTAGGTAGAGGCATGTCACTCCTCCTACCCTACAACATGGTATTTTGGTTTATCCCTAGTGAGGTAACAAAGTAAGGTAAACACCCAATGGATCATGATATTAAGTTGTCAGCTTATCACTTCACCACCCCCGTTACTCCAACTAATGCACACGTTCCCCCACACACGCTCTCATAAACATGCTTGATCATAACAAGGATACAAGAACGGGGTACATAATATGCATCTACTTTCATAACTGAAATATAACATTGCAATCTCAACATATATTAACTCATAGAAAGATCCACCACAATGGTAATACAACGGTGACCGTAATCATGTTCAGCAGCTCATACGGTGCTAATTAGTGAAGCTCAAGAGAGAGAGAGATACATATGCTACTGCCACAAACCCATAGTCCAGAGGTGGACTACTCCCTCTTCATCATGGAGACGGTGGAGATGTCGATGGAGAAGAAGGAGACCTCTCCGGCAGGGCTCCGCCGGAGTTTTCCCCCTCCAATCTGCAGCCTCCTGGTCTCTGTTTCTTGTTTCTCTCGTATGGCGGATCTCCTTTCAGAGAACGTCGGGGGGCTCTTTATATAGGAGTTTTTAGGTCACGAGGAAGCTTCTGGGCGAAGGATCGACGCAAACGGGGCCACGAGGGCCAATTGGGATAGGCCCACGCGGCTACAGTACCTGGCTGCGTGGGACCCACCCTTTTGGTCCTCCGGCCTCCGTTCATTGACTTCTTTTGCTCCTAAATCTTCTCCTTCCAAAATAATGACCCCCGTAAATTTATAGCTCATTATGACGTCGTTAAGGTCCTGAAACAAATAAGGAAAGAAATAGGGGTTTTCTGCCTGCGCAGGATTAATTCCATAAAAAGGGGAAATCATTATTAATTACCAAAAATCATTAAATAACAGTAATATACCCCTTATATGATGCAAATATGATTGGAATATGACTATTATAGTGCAAAGTTCATGTATGCATTTTAGATGCATCAACATCACCAAGCTTAACTCATGCTCGTCCTCGAGTATGAAAGTGATAAAACTAACATGAACTTTGCAATATAATCACAACATGGATATAAAAGATGATTGCTATTGCTACATAAAGTCAAATGATTCATTATTTCAAAGAAGTAGCAATATGCAAACAGTTTATAAAGTGATATCAAGTATTCAATGAAAAGATGTTCAATGATAGTTCACAAAGTGCAACATAAAAGATAGTACTATTGATATTCTTAATTTTGCATACTTGTGGTCCATAGAGTGTAGAAAATCTGAATATAAAAGGTGGACACTTTGGAAATGATATATAAATAAGTAGAGGTAAAGCATGCATAAGTTTCATCTATCCTCCAAACTATTCTACTTAAGTTATTGATTGCAATGGTAATACTTGGTGTCAAGCTCTCATTCCCCTATCATAGCATCTTGAATGATTAAAGTTGAATGTGAAAGCAAATATGAGTAGTGGCCTTGATAAAGTAAAGGTTAGATGTCTCATGCCCCTTGAATACAAGTGCCTACACCATGATTACTCAACTTGGGAAACAAAGCAAGTTTAAGTTATCTATCATTGTAAGTAATAATGGTATCATCAAGAGTCTCAACTGGGGTACCTCTTGTCCCATGATATGGATCAAGCCCACATCAAAACAACAAGACAAACAAACATAATGAACAGTCTCAACACCCTCTTTATTTACCACTTGATATAGCTTTTTACTGTAGGGTGTATCACAGAGAGTTCAAAATAGCATGTAAGTAAATTTCCACCATGAATGATGCATGGCTTAGATTAGCGGCCCAGGTTTCTCTCTAACCATTTACACAAACTTATTTAAACTTAACTCTATTTCCACATTTATTTCGTCATGATAGGCATCCATAGACAAAAGTACATGATATCAACTAGACAAATGATGAAACATGTTGAAAGCTTTGCATGTGACAGCACATATGGGCTAACTCTCAACCTTAAACATTTATCAAGCCACTATCTTCATAATATTAATCACAATGGTTCATCTTTTTGAATGCAATAAGAGTAAAGTGTGCATCAAGGTCGCGAGAGCTTTTTAACCAACTTTTTCCATTACAATAAATAACATCATCATTTTAATTTAGAGGCATAGATAACACATATAACAT
Source organism: Puccinellia tenuiflora (assembly GCA_012064385.1). Lineage (NCBI taxonomy): Eukaryota > Viridiplantae > Streptophyta > Magnoliopsida > Poales > Poaceae > Puccinellia > Puccinellia tenuiflora. Next base: position 361,540 of record QRDG01001003.1, read on the forward strand.
GATAAACATACTTGGAATAGCATAAAGCTAATAGGTAGATATGGTGGACTCACTGGAAAAACTTGGGCTGAAGGTGTTGGAAACAAGTTTTTACTTGTTGAAATTTTTGGGCTAGCAAAAGGGAGAAAGATGACCATCTAGATGCATGCATGAGTGTCCATAGAACTAACTAATTCATGTCAAACAAAGTGAAATAACATACAGCATCAAAACATGAATAAAAGATAGCTCACGATAAAGCATTTGCAAATTATTACTCATAAAGAGGCTCATGAATCAGGCAACTATATGTGTCATTAAAAATCTACTTAGACATCCCTTTTCCCAATACAATAAAAGCATGCAAGATATTTCAACCCATATTTCTAGTAGCTTTCTCATATATAAATGATAGTGTGGTGGTCTCACAAAATAAAAATCAAAGCAAAAACAAACAAAAAGACGCTCCAAGTTTATGCGATAAAGTGCATTGATAGAAAAACAGAAGTTAGACATGTGCAAACCGAGAGTGTGTAGGTTCAGTGGGGATGTTCACATCCCAAAGCTTATGGTTTTCACCATCCTTGGATAACTCATGGTGCATCTCCTCCAATCCCTGTGAAAAAACTTCAAAACACAATTTCTCCCATCTCTTTTCTGTGGGGCGATATTAGTAGAGATAAACAAACAAGTTTCTTGCTGCATATAATCCATGGACTAAAATTCATATGAATGATCAGAGAGTGTATAATGTTGTATGCCTACTCATAAACTTAATTGGATCAACTCAATAGTTCAAACTATGCATAAAACAATATGGGACAGAATCTGTCCAGAAAAATAGCAGCAGCAAAACGTATTTTTCTGTCCTACTCAAACTTGTCGAAAAATTCTGAACAAATTCAGTCACACATAGGAGAAAAAGTTGCAGTTACAGTAAAACTATCAGCTCATTCGGATATACAGAATAATAATGAAAAATCAAACCGTGCATAGACTCTGTGCAGGAATAAAATCTCCGACATATAAATAGCAACTTTTTCAAACCAAAATGGGTAAACTTGGCACTTTATTAAAAATTCCAGAAACTAAACTAAGAAAACAATCTCTTTTTACAGCAAGAGGACACAAAGAAAATCCAAATAAAAACAACTGGGTTGCCTCCCGTAAAGCGCTTTCTTTATAGCCATATAGCTAGGCTTACTTACTTGTTGTTTTACCAAAGATGAAGCTCATGAGGGAGCTTAAAAGTTGTGCCCTTCATCCTTGGGAAGTGTTCCATGCATTTATTATGTGGAAACTGAAACTTCACCTTCCCTTACTTTGAATCAATAATAGCCCCTGTGGTATGAAGAAAAGGTCTTCCAAGAATAATAGGACTAGAGGTTTTATTCTCCATATCCATGATTAGAAAATCCACAGGTACAAAAGTCATATGTAACTCTAACATAACATCACTCACTTTTCCTATAGCATGTTTAATGGTATTATCAGCAAGTGCAAGTCCAATAGAGCATTTTTCCAAGATTCTTTAATTCAAGTGCTTCATATAATTGTTTAGATAAGACAGAGACACTAGATCCTAGATCAAGTATGGCATGGTGTGTCTCTTTTCCAATAGTTACTAGCACCTTGGGGATCCACACATCCCCAAGCTTAGGTGGTATCATAGCTTCTTGATTGTATCTAGCAATTTTTTCTTTCAAGACATGATTAGCAATATAGGAGCCAAAACCAGATTTGTTAACATCAATAGAAGGATCACTTGCAAATTTTTCTAAGATAGATATTAATTCATGCAAGCTACTATTCTCCAAATTAGGCAAAGGATCATTAACTTCACTTAGCATCTTAACTTCTTCAACTTTTCTTTCATCATATTCAGTTTTACTAACTTCTTCTTTTGAAGCCATAAGATGAGACATAAAAGGCAACAAATATTCAGGATAATTTAGCAATTCATTCAGAGTTTCCTCCAAAGTAAGAGGAACATTTTCAGCAATATTAATAGAATTCAATCCAACCACAGGTGGTGCTTGTGGTTTTCCAGCAGACATACTCAATAAAGTGGCTTGATTATCAGCAAGTTTTGAAAGGGCTTTGTCTAGTCCTGCAGCTTGGAGATGTAAGTTTTTAATATCAGAACTAATAGAAGCAACATACTTATTCAACTCTTGTATCATGGTATTATGACTAGCAACTTGTTCCATAAGAATTTTATTAGTCTCAAAATTATCATTACTTGATGACACAAGTTTCCATTTATAATTAGCATTAGGATATGGAACAAAAGGACGATTGTTGGGAACATAAGGAGGTTTATTATAAGAATTATAATTGTTGTTACCATACCCATTGTATCCATAATTCCTAATGAAGTTGACATCAATATTTTCAGAATTATCACCAACTAGTTCTTGCAAAGGAATATTTTCAACACTAGGTTTATTAAGCAAAGCAAGAATAGTATCCATCTTAGATGACAAATCATGAGTTTCTTCTATGGAGTTTACTTTCTTAGATGAACTAGGTGCTCTATCAGTATGCCATTGACTATAGTTTTGCAAAATGCTTTCTAATATATTCTTAGCCTCTACTATAGTTTTTCCCATAAAAGCACCTCCAGCAGCAGAATCAAGTATATTTCTAGACATGTAATTCAGACCATTATAAAAAGAGTGTAGTATGGTCCATTCATTAACTCCATGTGATGGGCAAGTTCTAAGCATAAGTTTTATCCTATCCCAAGCCATAGCAACATGTTCATTTTCATTTTGCCTAAAAGATAGAATATTGTTTCTATTTTGCAAGATTTTAACAGGAGGATAGTATTTCTTAATGAAAGCTTCTTTCAGATCATTCCAAGTTTTAATGCTATCAATAGGTAATGAATGCAGCCACTCCTTAGCTTTTCCTCTAAGTGAGAAAGGAAATAATTTCAGTTTTAGAACATCACTTTCAACATTCTTAAATTTTTGCATGTCACAAATTTCAACAAAATCATGAAGATGCATAGAGACATCCTCCACAACACTACCACCAAATTGCTCCCTAGTTATCAAGTTCAACATACTAGGACTTACTTCATAGCTATCAGCTTGTATCTCAGGTGTGGTAATAAGTTTAGCAATAAATTGATCATTTGGAGTGTTTGTGTAGTCACACAACTTAGTCCTATCACCCAATTTAGCAGATTTTTATGTGTTTTTGAATTTTTAATGCAAAACTGAAAATAAAATGACACTAAAACAATGCAAACCGAATTAACTAATGCAAAACAAAATGCAAAACTGAAAATAAAATATGCAAACCGAAATCTAAATATGATATGCAAGACAAAAACAAAAGAAAATAATTTGCTTGAAGGTAAAGACGGACAAGATGATGCTCACGTAGGTGCAACCTCCCCAAGCTTAGGTGTTAGCACAAGTTGGTGATGAAGTTGACTTTGTTGTGATATCCTTGGACAAAACCTTCCAGCTATGATTCCCCGGCAACGGCGCCAGAAAAACCTTTGATGACGGGATTGATGAGAGTGTTCTTCTCCCTCAACAACGCCAACAAGTACTCTTGATACCCTGAAACGAACATAATATATTAGGGATAGGTTGAGCCTCCAAGTGCAGAGTATGTAGAAGTGGTAGTTTTTCCCCAAGAAGGTGACTCGAGGGTTTAATATCGAACTCTCGGGGAATCAATAGTGTGGGTTTTATCTTCTTGTCCTTCTCTAGATTTCCTGCAAACAAAATATATTGCTTTGTGCCCTCAACCTCACCAAGTGGTTGTCAAGCACAAGGTGTGAGAATGATATTAAGATGATAATGAATGCAAAACAGTAAATAAATATGCAATGGTGGTAAATAAGTATGCAACGATGATAGTAATGACGATGGATGGTATTTTTGGGGTTTTTATATGTGAATGCAAGAAGTAAAAGTGTGTTTGTATTTTCTGATTTTAAAATGGCTGAATGTAAAAGATGCTTAAAAGTGGTTGGAAAGGTGTTTCTTATGATTAAAAATGGACCGGGGTTCATGGTTTCACACATGCACTCTCTCTTTAATATAGTGTGGCAAATGAGTAGACATAGATTTAACGTATGAGATTGCAAACAAGGTTAATGACATGTTACTAATTATATGGGCATCACGTCCTAGCATAGAGACCTTTTGATTGTTAGTCTCACTTATACTCCACCAAGATGTGAACTAAATCATGCACCTTAGTAATTAAGATAACATCAGAGTATAGCTTTAAGATTAATGACATGAAGTGAAAATAAACACATGATGGGTCTAGTCTTAGGTAGAGGCATGTCACTCCTCCTACCCTACAACATGGTATTTTGGTTTATCCCTAGTGAGGTAACAAAGTAAGGTAAACACCCAATGGATTATGATATTAAGTTGTCAGCTTATCACTTCACCACCCCCGTTGCTCCAACTAATGCACACGTTCCCCCACACACGCTCTCATAAACATGCTTGATCATAACAAGGATACAAGAATGGGGTACATACTCTGCATCTACTTTCATAACTGAAATATAACATTGCAATCTCAACATATATTAACTCATGGAAAGATCCACCACAATGGTAATACAACGGTGACCGTAATCATGTTCAGCAGCTCATACGGTGCTAATTAGTGAAGCTCAAGAGAGAGAGAGAGATACATATGCTACTGCCACAAACCCATAGTCCAGAGGTGGACTACTCCCTCTTCATCATGGAGACGGTGGAGATGTCGATGGAGAAGAAGGAGACCTCTCCAGCAGGGCTCCGCCGGAGTTTTCCCCCTCCAATCTGCAGCCTCCTGGTCTCTGTTTCTTGTTTCTCTCGTGTGGCGGCTCTCCCTTCGGAGAACGTCGAGGGGCTCTTTATATAGGCGTTTTTAGGTCACAAGGAAGCTTCTGGGCGAAGGATCGACGCAAACGGGGCCACGAGGGCCAATTGGGATAGGCCCACGCTGCAAGAGTACCTGGCCACGTGGGACCCACCCTTTTGGTCCTCCGTCCTCCGTTCGTTGACTTCTTTTGCTCCTAAATCTTCTCCTTCCAAAATAATGACCCCCGTAAATTTATAGCTCATTATGACGTCGTTAAGGTCCTAAAACAAATAAGGAAAGAAATAGGGGTTTTCTGCCTGCGCAGGATTAATTCCATAAAAGGGGAAATCATTATTAATTACCAAAAATCATTAAATAACAGTAATATACCCCTTATATGATGCAAATATGATTGGAATATGACTATTATAGTGCAAAGTTCATGTATGCATTTTAGATGCATCAGATAGTAAAATGCAAGTGATATGGATGGTAAAAGGTGATTTTGTAATTCTGTAATAAAAATGGCAGCAAGCAAACAAGTGACAAAAGTGACTAAAAATGGTGTATCAATGCTTGAAACAAGGCCTAGGCGTCATACTTTCACTAGTGACTACTCTCAACATCATTAACATAATTAAACACATGATAGTTTCCACAAAAACACATGCATGGTAGATGTTACTTGGAGATCATTCTTTCGTGGATCAAATAGGATGAGAATTGCGTAGGGCTATGAAAAGCACACCTTAAAGTTCGTATTCCACATCTATGGACACTTCATGCTGTCACTATCCGCATCCAAAGATAGTACTAACAAACACCACAACCTATTTCTTGAATAGTCTCTTTCTTCAATAACACAAGCATCAAGAAACCTCATGATCTATTCAATCCAACAATAATAAAGAAAAAACTCATGATGAAGATCCCTCTAATCTTGATGCATAGAGCCACACACGGCACCCTCACTGTCACCGTGGTACCGTGATCACAACGGTGACTCCGCAAATTATACTAGATAACACCACTTGAGCAACATCATATCTATTACACATAGGGAAACATCATGTATTCAACTATAGTAACAAAGCTCATGATCACAATGAAGATCACATCATGGGAGAGAGAGATAACTACATAGCTACTTGTATAAGCCTCATCCCTGGTGAGGGACTACTCCCTCCTCATCACGGGAAGTAGCAGTGTTGATGGAGATGGCTCTGGCGGTCGATCCCCGTCCTGGTAGGGTGTCGGAACAGGACCTTCTGAACCCCCAAAACTTGTCGGCGATGGTGGTGTAGCTCTGTATCATATTTGGGAAAATCCTTTGGGGCTTAGGGTTTTTTTTGTCGGGGATGATTTTATAGGCATCGGAGGCGGCCGAGACGTGCCCCACAGGGCAGGGGCGGGTCCCACCCACGGGTGGATTCTAGGCCGTGGCCACAGGTCGCCCTTGGCCTGTGGGCTGCCCCCTAGGTCGCCCTTTTGGCTCCGGTCTTCATTTGTCCAATAAAAATTCCCCGTAAATTTTCGTCCAATTCTGAGAATATTTCCAGAAGTAACTTTCTTTAACAAAAACATGACAAAAAAAGGGAACTGACACTAGGCATCTTGTCAATAGGTTAGTCCAATAAAATGCCTTAAAATGATATAATAAGATGGAAAAAACATGTGACAATGACATAAAACAAGCATGTATCAATCAAAAATTATAGATACGTTTGACACGTATCAGGGCCTTTGGATCTTCAACCTTCTGGAGTTTCAATCACTACCGATTTGCATTTTGCAGGTTCCAAAATTTATGTGGACGCTGCATGGAAGGCGAGCTCAAGAAATCCAACTTCTTCAGCTGGATTAGGAGTGTATTTTCACTGGCAGGACAATGGCAGGAACATGGATGTCTTCTTGCAGGCAAGGGCCACTAAGGTGGCTTCACCAATTATTGAAGAGGCAAAGGGTCTGATTCTTGCGGCCAGGATGGCGTCCCATATCACTCTCCAAAATGCTATCTTCTTCAGAGATAATCAAACCTTGGAGAAGGCGGCGGCTTCTTCATTTCTTCATCATCAACTCATCCCTTGGGAAATCCGTCTTCAGGTCGGACAGTTTCAATGCCTTGCAGATCGTCTGTAACGGACCTGCACTTAAAAATTGGCAAGATCCCTGTGTATAGTGCTAGTCCCTGGATCGAATCGCTAGCACACACAGTTTACGATGAATACCTTAACATTGTATCAATTTATTACACGAATGATCCATAATTTACAAGTATCCATTACAACTTGCATAGCTCAAGGCTAGCATTTTACAAAGATCAGCACAGCGGAAATAAAATTAGCAATGAGTCTCCATCATCTTCATGTGCCACAGGCGAACATGTTGGTTGCAGACTCGAAACCCTTAACGAAACCTCACTCTTCGTCAGAATAACCTGATAAAAAGAATTCAACAAGGTGGGTCAGAACCATATGAAATTGAACTGGCAAGTGACACTATGTGGACACTTAATGGAATAACTCTAATAACCTGTATGCATATTTGGCTGGTGGAGTTCAAGGCTGTTTTGCATAAAAGCCAATTTTGCCTAACACTTTGTAAAACATTTTCTTTTAAATATTCGAGACAATATGGCATGAAATCCATAGTCTCGTCTACCCTTGTTCACCCATCAAATTTTACTTAGAGAAATAAGATGTTGGGAGCCTCCGTTGAATCCTTGATCAGCTGCTCAAATTGTCCGTAACCGGGGACACGGCTAAGTACTTAGTTTTTAACTCTGCAGAGGTTGTGCACTTTCACCATTAGACTTCATCAACCCATTCTGACCTTGACCTTCTTGAAGTGAAAAGGAAAGGAGAGGATGAAGACGAGACCCTTCTGAAGCATTTCCCCGACCACTGCCGTCTTGACCCGTTCCACCTACTCCCGCTACATCTGCTTGTCAAGCCGGGCCGGTTCCACGCAACGTACTAAGTCAAGCCAGAGCCCATATGACTAATGGCTGCACGAGAAGCATCTTCACTTAGAGAAAACTTTGGTCCCTTTGTTCCTGGGTGGCAATCCACAAGTGAATATCCCATCGGTAAAACCCCTAGGGACAACACTCAACTCTTACAACCATTCAAGCCCAAATCCACCCAGGTGATAAATTAACTTAGTAGAATTAAGCTTTTCAATAAAACACTTTTTCATAGCATCAATATATCTACTAAGTTATCCATAGGATTCTAGACACAACTAGTGTAGAGGTATGATGGGTTTAGCACATAGCAATAATACTATCCAACACATGCTTATAAAGAAATACACTAAGTCATGCATATAAAAATACTTAGGAAATTTATGGGGTGTGCCACTTGCCTTGGCAAACAGGAGCAGTAGATGCAGTTGCAACCACTTTCGTCTCTCTCCGGAATTTCTAATAAGTCAAACAAACCACAAATAAACATACAATCATAAATGCAACACCTGAGAAAAATATGACATGCATGAGATGCAGGATGATACAAAGAGATGTGGTATGAAAGACAAGCAAAACATAATAAGGAAAAGAGACATAAACTAACTTAATCCAAAATGGCTAAAGCAAGGTCAAGATAAAAGTAAACTTGATCAAACAACTTGACAAAAGTTGTAAGGCTATTCTAAGTCTTCGCAAGTTTGGTCTTCAACTAATCTTCAATTCCTTTGCAGCTTCATTTGATCTTCAATGGTCTTTATTGATCTATGTCCAAGGTGAGAGATAGAAAGCATAAAGAACAAAAGATAGAAGGAATGGAGTAGTTGGTCTTCCAAGCATCTTCAACTTCTTTGCAACTTTCTCTTTGGTGTGTTGACTCCATTGAAAAGTTGTGGACTTGATGGTTCTGCAGCCTTGATTGTTAGCATCAACAAGGTTGGTCTTCGAATATAACTTAGTCACAATGAAGTCTAAGAGAAGGAAGAAAAGAGAGAAAGGAAAGAAGGACTTAGAAAAATGTAGGGGAGTTGGTCTTCAGGAACTTCCTCTGGATTTCTTCTAAGTACCTTTACTTCTTGGAGATGCTTCTGGAGTCTTGTTTCCTTGGCTAAGTCATTTATGAGTTCTTCATTGTTTCCACTAACTTCTAACTTAGTGGTTTTGACTAGAGGGTTTTAAAAGAGCTAACATGCATCCTCAAAATTTCTAAGGAGGAAGTCATGTAAGAAGCACAAAATAATACTAAGGACTTAATATGCATGCCATGCTTATGAAACTGCTCTAAGTAATGTAAGCAAGAAAGATGATCCAAAATAACTAAGGACCAATGGTCAAACAACAAGTCACAAATAATTTCTAGGGAAAAGTTAACAACATAAGGGGAGCTAAAATTTTCTAAGGAAAAGTGTTTATCAAAAAATACTTATCACATATTTTCTAAGGAAGAAATAGTTTTGTTTTTGGGAGATAAAATATTTCTAAGTACTTTTAGTACTAAAGTGATCAGAATATGACAAGGTCATTTTATTAGTCGAATAGATGAAGAAAAATAATTTTAATCCATTTTAATTATTAAAATAACACCTAAAAAGCATTTAATCAAAATTTACTCAAAAATCATTAAAAATAATTTTACAAAAATAATAGAGTGTTCCTACGGTCAATACTTAAGTATACAAAACTATAGCAAAAGAGTTTGCTCAAAAATCTATTTTTAAACTCAAGTTATAGTCAAAATACTATTTAAACCACTTTTAAAAATTAACCAAATTAATTTCGACAAAACCTCAAATTAAAGATTCCAAAAGTTTCTACACGTCATAAGCTTTCCAAAAATATAAAGTTTGCAACAATTGGATAAGTCATTAAAAAGTTATGATGATTCTAAACTTCAGGGTCTTTTCTGCAAAACTGCCGGTCTTCGGTTGACTGTTGACTCTGACTGCTGACGTGGCGATGACGAAGCGCTGACTGGGCGCTGACTTTACGGTTGACTACGAATTTTGACCAAAATAAAGTTGCTCGGATGGAAAAATAATCTACATGAAAGTTGTAGAGAATTTCGTGCTCTTTCTAACTATCACAACTATAACATAAGTGGATTAATAGATTGGCCACAAAACGCAAATTACCTTTCTGATCCGAAACTTCAAACTCGAATATCTCCTAGATCGCTTGACAAAAAGAGGTGAGTCTTGGGGCAAAAGAAAGATCTTGATCCGGGGAACAACTTTCGTAACTACGGCCTGAAGGTTTGAGATTGTTTTCTTCTCCGAAAATCGTCAAACACAATCTGTATTGTACAGAAAATTCCGTATGTCAAAACAAAAAGTGTTCAACAGCAAAGTTGTAGATAAGGGTTAGATCTAACTTCTTACCAAAGGAATTTCGGTTTGAAGAACCGAGCACGAGGAGATCTAAGAATTACGACTTCAGATCTGAAGGATTGCGATTCGAAATTCTCCGGCTGTGCTTGATGAAAAGTGGTGATCTTTATCGGGATGGAAAGATCTCGACGAGATCTACAACTCTCGCGAAGGAAGAATCGGCATACGAGCAAAGCTCCAACTGTGACAAGTAGAAGATGAAAACGAGATCTAAAATTGAAGTTTTGAGTTGGAGGCCGAAAATTGGCCAGCCTGGCGGCGGAAAATTGGGGGTCTTTGGGGAGATGGAGTGCGGGGCTGTTGGCTTTTTATAGCCGGAGTTTGGTAGCAAACGGTTTTGAGATCGAAGCGAATCGGCGATTTTTATGGGGAGTAGTTCGGTACGGGATGTTTCCGTGCTCGCGCTGGAATTCGTCTCGAGCTGGGAGATCGATCGATGGTGCTGGGCCGGTGGGTGCTGGGTAGCTGCTGGGCCGTGGCTGGCTAGCTGGCTGGCAGCTGGGCCTGGCTCGCTCCTGGCCGTGGCTGGCTGCTGGCCGGTCGCTGGCTAGCTAGCTGTCAGCTGGGCCTGGCCGGCCGGCCTGTCCGATTCTTTTTTTTTTTTTGAAATTCAAAACTGAACCAAAACATTTCAGAAAAATTCAGAAAAATACTTTTTGGAAAGCTTATTCAAAATACAAAATTATGGTACTATCTTTGCCAACAAATAAAATTAAATTATTTAAAATATTGACTAGGGTTACTTTGCACCCTCTATGTCAATTAATAAAATATATTTTTAATTTTTGAAATCTTTTACTATTTCAAGCAAATTAAATGCAGCAAACACATGATGCTTATGAATGCCATGCATGATTTTGAGTTTTAAAACTTAACCAACAAAAAGTTTTTGATCCCTCTGAATTTTCAAAAATTTGAAAATCTTGGGATGTTACACACTACCACCCTTAAAAAGGAATCTCGTCCCCGAGATTCGAAGAGGCTAGAACGAAATGAGTTTGGGATCTCTGGTTTTAGGCAACGGGGTGGGCTACTACCCTTAAAAGAAACTTTTGTGAGTAACCTTGAACTCCTTCCTTCGAGGCTGGGTCAACTGGTGAATCTTGTCGTCACACTGGAGTCAACTAAATTTTACACTCATGAAGTGCTCCATCTCTCATAGGTGGGTGTCTCTTTAGATAACTTCGGTTACCATTCTCTTTAATATGGCTTGACATATTATGTCTTCCATCCATGTGATGTCTTCGGCAATCTTTCTTCTCTAGGTTGGCATCCTTCAGTGCAAAGAAAGCGTCAATTCTAACGAAACTCTCATGGTAGGTCAAGACTTTCTTTGTTAGATCTCTTCTTCTTCACGAGAGCTGGGGTTTGTCCTCACCGAAAATCTTATGTTTCGGCAACTTTTGCCTCACATAGGGTTATAATATATTATCCTCCTACGGATCAGGCTTATCAACGTCGTCTCTCTCATAGGTATGTCACTCAGATTTATCAATCCAAATAGTGAGGGAAATAACATGAGTAGTAGGAGTGGTGATCAATCCAACCTACACCCGTATCATTTCCTCAATATGTAGATAGGTAAATCACATATTCTAACTCTCGGGCATCCTTACTTGTCTAACAGAAAGTTGCCAATCTGCAGGACAACCTCAACTAAACTATCGATCCTTTAAAACTATTGGGTTGCGTAAACTCCTGCACTCGCTAGCTCACAAGCTATAGCTTCTTTGGTGATCCTTCTCAGTGGGAAGCACGCTTCCCTTGTCATCTTAGCTTGTCCATTTTAGCGTCATGTCTTCATCCCTGATATGACGAACAGGCTTCACAACAATAGCTATTGTTTTGTTTAAGCTTTGGTATAAGGTAGTCGATACTAGTTTCATTCATCCTCACATAAAATGGTTATTATTTCGACATTACATGACTCTTACATCATAATGCTCATTTCCTCATACATAATTCAAATGAAAAATTAGTCGAGCAAGGCATTCACACGACGTCTCTTTCGACTTGAGCAATCATCGGTGAAGTGTCCTGTCTCTCTGCAGCGATGGCAAAATACTGTTGACACATCTCGGGGCCCTTCTGGGCATTCTCTTTCATAATGGCCCATTTTCTTGCAATTAAAACATTTCGCATAATTTTTGTCTTCCATCGGACATTTATTCGCGTAATGCCCCTTGTCCTTGCACTTGTAACATGTCACCTGACTGAGGTCCCTGTTAGTCTCATGGTTGCGGCACTGCTGGCCATTTCCATTGTTGTGACCATGTTGTACTTTTCCTTCGGCTCCTCCATTGCTTAATTTGAATCCACCACTATGGCTGATATCGTGATGACGGTGGTCATCATTAGTTCTGTGATGATTTACAAGTCCCTTCTTGAGAGGATTTAACTTGCTCTCTTCTTCAGTCTTCCGTTCGAGGCAGTCGCTGGAATAGTGTCCCATCTTCTTACACTTATAACACTGTACAAGACTAAGGTCCTTCTTCTTCTTCTTTGGTGTTTCTACAGAGAATAGATCCTTGTAATCTTCCTCATCATAATCTACCTCAACGGTTGGGAACCTTGTTGTTCGTTTAAAGGGGCAGTCTCGAGAAAAATGACCTTCCTCTTCACATGAATAACAACACTTGGTGGTGACCATAGATGAGTTAGGATGAGTACTAATTATAGCTTCACCTTCCATCTTGTCATGAATAATAAGTCCCTTCTTATACTGTTTTGGCTTGATCCCATCACCATCCTTCTTCTTTGAGCAACCCCATGAATAGTGACCCATTTCCTTACAAGTGAAACATGTTATATGGCTAGTATCTCGCTTGAGTTCCTCCTTCCGTTTCTGCATTACCACAGACCTCTTGAAAATTTGTTGCATTCCCGCTTTGACTTGTTGACTGACTTCTTGCACTATGGGATAAAGCTGGCACTGAGCTGGAATGTGATTTGTTCCTTCACATAAAAAGCAGGTAACCTGGATTTTGGAGCATCCTTCATCCATATTGTTTGCATTATTATGGGGCCACTCATCAGGACACTCTTTGGATGAATGATCAATCTCCCCACAGATTTTTGCAGGCTCTGAGTCCTGTCATAATATTCTCCTTGGACTCTTTGTGGCCATCTTCCATCTGTGGTAACTTGTTGTTGTTTCTTGCCATATACTGAGCCATCATCTGCACTAATTGAGTCTGGTTATCTAACATTTGTTGCATTCCTGTGGGTAACTCATTTTTGGGGTTGTTGGCTTGACTTTCTTTCATCACTTGAGTCATCTGAGTCTGGGCTGCTACCAGCAACTGAACTGCATAGGGCACCTTGAGGTGGCTATCTTTTCCATCATGATTGGTATGTGGGTGAGACATCTGGTTTGGTTTAGCAGAGATGAGTAGATATAGAAAGATACTAAGGGAAGCACTAATACCCATGCACCGCATATCAAGACAAATCATCTTACAAGCAACATCTAGCAAGCATCAATCACCAGTAAAACAACCAATAGAGATAAAAAAAAACTCCTCCTACTTAATTTTCGAAATTATAGTTTGGATAACAACAAACACAACAAGGTTTTTCAAATAGACACGATAGTACTGCCATACCACAATTTGGTAAGTCAATACAATATTACGATAACGCTATTCGGGTAAAATGGTGGTCTAGTCTATCTCTTCCTTTAGTGCTTTAGCATTCTCTTCTATTTCTTCGAGTTCGTCGAGGTACTTCTGGTGTTATGAATTCTAATTTGAAGTCTTCTATCAAGGCACTTGATGGCTTCTCATACTTGTCATGTTTATCTTCAACGCCTTCGGAAACATTTCTAAGTTATGGTCATCTATAAATAAGATAAGATAACTTAGATAGCAATTAGGTGAGAAGGTTACAAGAAGATATTAGGAAAGTTTTTGGATGAATAGAAAGTAAATTTATGCCTATGGTCTTTCTTACTTCTAATCCAATTACTAGGGTTTCGAACCTACAGGCAACACAATGCTCTGATACCATCTGTAACGGACCCGCACTTAAAAATTGGCAAGATCCCTGTGTATAGTGCTAGTCCCTGGATCGAATCGCTAGCACACACAGTTTACGATGAATACCTTAACATTGTATCAATTTATTACACGAATGATCCATAATTTACAAGTATCCATTACAACTTGCATAGCTCAAGGCTAGCATTTTACAAAGATCAGCACAGCGGAAATAAAATTAGCAATGAGTCTCCATCATCTTCATGTGCCACAGGCGAACATGTTGGTTGCAGACTCGAAACCCTTAACGAAACCTCACTCTTCGTCAGAATAACCTGATAAAAAGAATTCAACAAGGTGGGTCAGAACCATATGAAATGGAACTGGCAAGTGACACTATGTGGACACTTAATGGAATAACTCTAATAACCTGTATGCATATTTGGCTGGTGGAGTTCAAGGCTGTTTTGCATAAAAGCCAATTTTGCCTAACACTTTGTAAAACATTTTCTTTTAAATATTCGAGACAATATGGCATGAAATCCATAGTCTCGTCTACCCTTGTTCACCCATCAAATTTTACTTAGAGAAATAAGATGTTGGGAGCCTCCGTTGAATCCTTGATCAGCTGCTCAAATTGTCCGTAACCGGGGACACGGCTAAGTACTTAGTTTTTAACTCTGCAGAGGTTGTGCACTTTCACCATTAGACTTCATCAACCCATTCTGACCTTGACCTTCTTGAAGTGAAAAGGAAAGGAGAGGATGAAGACGAGACCCTTCTGAAGCATTTCCCCGACCACTGCCGTCTTGACCCGTTCCACCTACTCCCGCTACATCTGCTTGTCAAGCCGGGCCGGTTCCACGCAACGTACTAAGTCAAGCCAGAGCCCATATGACTAATGGCTGCACGAGAAGCATCTTCACTTAGAGAAAACTTTGGTCCCTTTGTTCCTGGGTGGCAATCCACAAGTGAATATCCCATCGGTAAAACCCCTAGGGACAACACTCAACTCTTACAACCATTCAAGCCCAAATCCACCCAGGTGATAAATTAACTTAGTAGAATTAAGCTTTTCAATAAAACACTTTTTCATAGCATCAATATATCTACTAAGTTATCCATAGGATTCTAGACACAACTAGTGTAGAGGTATGATGGGTTTAGCACATAGCAATAATACTATCCAACACATGCTTATAAAGAAATACACTAAGTCATGCATATAAAAATACTTAGGAAATTTATGGGGTGTGCCACTTGCCTTGGCAAACAGGAGCAGTAGATGCAGTTGCAACCACTTTCGTCTCTCTCCGGAATTTCTAATAAGTCAAACAAACCACAAATAAACATACAATCATAAATGCAACACCTGAGAAAAATATGACATGCATGAGATGCAGGATGATACAAAGAGATGTGGTATGAAAGACAAGCAAAACATAATAAGGAAAAGAGACATAAACTAACTTAATCCAAAATGGCTAAAGCAAGGTCAAGATAAAAGTAAACTTGATCAAACAACTTGACAAAAGTTGTAAGGCTATTCTAAGTCTTCGCAAGTTTGGTCTTCAACTAATCTTCAATTCCTTTGCAGCTTCATTTGATCTTCAATGGTCTTTATTGATCTATGTCCAAGGTGAGAGATAGAAAGCATAAAGAACAAAAGATAGAAGGAATGGAGTAGTTGGTCTTCCAAGCATCTTCAACTTCTTTGCAACTTTCTCTTTGGTGTGTTGACTCCATTGAAAAGTTGTGGACTTGATGGTTCTGCAGCCTTGATTGTTAGCATCAACAAGGTTGGTCTTCGAATATAACTTAGTCACAATGAAGTCTAAGAGAAGGAAGAAAAGAGAGAAAGGAAAGAAGGACTTAGAAAAATGTAGGGGAGTTGGTCTTCAGGAACTTCCTCTGGATTTCTTCTAAGTACCTTTACTTCTTGGAGATGCTTCTGGAGTCTTGTTTCCTTGGCTAAGTCATTTATGAGTTCTTCATTGTTTCCACTAACTTCTAACTTAGTGGTTTTGACTAGAGGGTTTTAAAAGAGCTAACATGCATCCTCAAAATTTCTAAGGAGGAAGTCATGTAAGAAGCACAAAATAATACTAAGGACTTAATATGCATGCCATGCTTATGAAACTGCTCTAAGTAATGTAAGCAAGAAAGATGATCCAAAATAACTAAGGACCAATGGTCAAACAACAAGTCACAAATAATTTCTAGGGAAAAGTTAACAACATAAGGGGAGCTAAAATTTTCTAAGGAAAAGTGTTTATCAAAAAATACTTATCACATATTTTCTAAGGAAGAAATAGTTTTGTTTTTGGGAGATAAAATATTTCTAAGTACTTTTAGTACTAAAGTGATCAGAATATGACAAGGTCATTTTATTAGTCGAATAGATGAAGGAAATAATTTTAATCCATTTTAATTACTAAAATAACACCTAAAAAGCATTTAATCAAAATTTACTCAAAAATCATTAAAAATAATTTTACAAAAATAATAGAGTGTTCCTACGGTCAATACTTAAGTATACAAAACTATAGCAAAAGAGTTTGCTCAAAAATCTATTTTTAAACTCAAGTTATAGTCAAAATACTATTTAAACCACTTTTAAAAATTAACCAAATTAATTTCGACAAAACCTCAAATTAAAGATTCCAAAAGTTTCTACACGTCATAAGCTTTCCAAAAATATAAAGTTTGCAACAATTGGATAAGTCATTAAAAAGTTATGATGATTCTAAACTTCAGGGTCTTTTCTGCAAAACTGCCGGTCTTCGGTTGACTGTTGACTCTGACTGCTGACGTGGCGATGACGAAGCGCTGACTGGGCGCTGACTTTACGGTTGACTACGAATTTTGACCAAAATAAAGTTGCTCGGATGGAAAAATAATCTACATGAAAGTTGTAGAGAATTTCGTGCTCTTTCTAACTATCACAACTATAACATAAGTGGATTAATAGATTGGCCACAAAACGCAAATTACCTTTCTGATCCGAAACTTCAAACTCGAATATCTCCTAGATCGCTTGACAAAAAGAGGTGAGTCTTGGCGCAAAAGAAAGATCTTGATCCGGGGAACAACTTTCGTAACTACGGCCCGAAGGTTTGAGATTGTTTTCTTCTCCGAAAATCGTCAAACACAATCTGTATTGTACAGAAAATTCCGTATGTCAAAACAAAAAGTGTTCAACAGCAAAGTTGTAGATAAGGGTTAGATCTAACTTCTTACCAAAGGAATTTCGGTTTGAAGAACCGAGCACGAGGAGATCTAAGAATTACGACTTCAGATCTGAAGGATTGCGATTCGAAATTCTCCGGTTGTGCTTGATGAAAAGTGGTGATCTTTATCGGGATGGAAAGATCTCGACGAGATCTACAACTCTCGCGAAGGAAGAATCGGCATACGAGCAAAGCTCCAACCGTGACAAGTAGAAGATGAAAACGAGATCTAAAATTGAAGTTTTGAGTTGGAGGCCGAAAATTGGCCAGCCTGGCGGCGGAAAATTGGGGGTCTTTGGGGAGATGGAGTGCGGGGCTGTTGGCTTTTTATAGCCGGAGTTTGGTAGCAAACGGTTTTGAGATCGAAGCGAATCGGCGATTTTTATGGGGAGTAGTTCGGTACGGGATGTTTCCGTGCTCGCGCTGGAATTCGTCTCGAGCTGGGAGATCGATCGATGGTGCTAGGCCGGTGGGTGCTGGGTAGCTGCTGGGCCGTGGCTGGCTAGCTGGCTGGCAGCTGGGCCTGGCTCGCTCCTAGCCGTGGCTGGCTGCTGGCCGGTCGCTGGCTAGCTAGCTGTCAGCTGGGCCTGACCGGCCGGCCTGTCTGATTCTTTTTTTTTTTGAAATTCAAAACTGAACTAAAACATTTCAGAAAAATTCAGAAAAATACTTTTTGGAAAGCTTATTCAAAATACAAAATTATGGTACTATCTTTGCCAACAAATAAAATTAAATTATTTAAAATATTGACTAGGGTTACTTTGCACCCTCTATGTCAATTAATAAAATATATTTTTAATTTTTGAAATCTTTTACTATTTCAAGCAAATTAAATGCAGCAAACACATGATGCTTATGAATGCCATGCATGATTTTGAGTTTTAAAACTTAACCAACAAAAAGTTTTTGATCCCTCTGAATTTTCAAAAATTTGAAAATCTTGGGATGTTACATCGTCTAGCTTAAAAAATCCATCATATTGGAAGAGATCTCAATGGCGTAGCTCACAACTATGATCAACAAGCGAAGCGATCCTTTTCATCGCCGCCTACCAGTTCTTGCAGGAATGTAGCTAATAGAGGTAGAGTTTGCCCGGTAATTCAGGCTTCTCGAGTTCTGAATGATCAAGATTATGTAATCATCTATGTACTTTGCTTCTGAGCTCAATGGAAATTGGGTTCTCTAGCACCC
The DNA here is from genome assembly GCA_012064385.1 of Puccinellia tenuiflora. NCBI lineage: Eukaryota > Viridiplantae > Streptophyta > Magnoliopsida > Poales > Poaceae > Puccinellia > Puccinellia tenuiflora. Next base: position 380,099 of record QRDG01001003.1, read on the forward strand.
TCACTTGTTAAAAAAACCTTCCCAGTCTCTGNTTCAAAAAACAAAACTATAAACTTGAAAGTATAGAAATAGGTAAGTAATAGAATAACTTCCAATACATACAAACAAATCACAACCAAACATTTCACTCAAAGAAGTATACCACAATACTTCAAATAATATTTTGGACATAGATAGTCCTTTTAATATATTTTCTTAAATATGTTTTCAAATGAAAATATTATTCCCACTTTTGAAATATCAAAATGGAAACAAAGCTATATGATGATGAATGCATGCATGAATTTTCTTTTTAAAGCAAAATACATAATAGTTTTCAAAAGTTTCAAATTTTTTTGATTTTTCATTTTTTGAAAAACCTGGGATGTTACATTATACAAACCCTCTTAATAAGGGATTGTCATCAATTACCAAAATGGGGGAGATTGAAAGTGCATGGTTGCCCCCATGCATGGTTTTGGTAATTAATGACAATCTCTATGGACTAATGTTTGCATTGAGCTATATTTATAGGTATGTCCATTTGAGTTGCTTGATCTCCATTTGTTGGAGTCAAAGCTAAGGGAAGAAAAGTTTGTGTTGATCAAGGCTTAGTGCGTGTTGATCAACACTCAAGTCCAAGTGAAGATATGCTGAAGAGGTGCCTCTCCCATCTTGGTGTATGGGGGAGCAACATGTGAATCTTCACCAAGCGAAGCGCAATCAAAAAGTTTGGCTTCAAAATAAATTGTCTGAAATCAGATTTATTCATATTGTTGCAATATGTTCATTTTTTGATAATTTGCAAAATACATTTATTTGAAGCACTTAAGCATTTCCAAAATTAATGAAATTATTCAAGGAGACTCCTAATATGAGAAGGAAGCTCCCCATAATTTTAGTTTGAATTTTTGAAAAGTTTGACTTGGTTCCAAAAATAGAATTGAATTAAACCAATTTTGGGATTCTCAATTTTATTTCTTATTTAGCAATATTTAGATTTTGAGCATTGTTTATAAGATGCAAACTTGGAACTTCCTAAACAATTTGGAAGTCCAAGAATATTTAGTTTGTCAAGATAAACAATTGCACTGTTGTTGAAGATTTTTGGAAGATTTGCTTCCCCTTGTTAATTGATTTCAAATGTGGGTTGTGAGGAGTAGATAAATTCCAATGCATGCCATGATGCAAACAAGAATGCAAAAAGTGGAAAAATTCTTCGTATTTTTCATTACCCAACTGGGGCTATTACATTGATCAACACTCAAGTCCAAGTGAAGATATGCCGAAGAGGTGCCTCTCCCATCTTGGTGTATGGGGGAGCAACATGTGAATCTTCACCAAGCGAAGAGCAATAAAGAAAGGTGGTGCATCTTGAGGAGATGAAGATCGTCTTCATCGACCTCAAGTGGATTTATGTGCAAGGCAAAGGTATGATCTTGATAGGGCTTCTATTTTACCGGTCTCATGTTGTTTAGTGAGAGACCGGATTATAGGATAGATAGCCGTACTATCAAGAGGGGCTCTCGACCGAGTATCGTGACCGTATCATTCATGGAGAGCTCAAACCTTTGCATCCATGCAATCATCTTTATTGATTCTTATTTGTCTCTTATCGTGGTGTGGTCTTGGTGCTTGTCATGCTTGTCATGACAAGGCTAAGTTCACCGAAAACGATTTTTATTTGGGTCTTCTATTGCGGTTTCGGTATTGGAGATTTTGCCGGTTCATCCATGCGGAAGATTTATCTCCTCCATTTCGTTGCAAAATCGCCACTACTTGTTTGCCATTTTCAAAGGTTGCATTTGTCGTCCTCTTTCCAACAAAAGTGGTTTCATCTCTTTTGGACGTCATTTGCAAAAGATATGTCATTTGCGGTTTGCGAAATAGAGGTTGACCCTTCCTCTTTTGGTCTTTACAATATTTTTTTGGACTATGATGTTTCTCTGCAAAATCTTGTTGTGCTCGTTGTGACGTTTCCATCGAGTCCAAGATTACCGAAAACGGAGTTCATTTGCAAAAGTTATGGGGTTCTGATTTCACTGTTTGGATCTACCCCGGAGATGGTCCGGAGTCTCCGGTCACACCGGAGTCTCCGCCCCAAAGGACCCGGAGTCTCCGGTCTCCTATTTTTCGTTGCCGAATGAGTTTGTGTGGTGCGGTACTGGACTGGGGTCCGGAGGTACCCCGGAGATCTACCGGAGTCTCCGGCCCAAGGGACCCGGAATCTCCGGCCCCAGGTTTTCTCATCTCGTTTGCGTCTTTGTGGTGCGGTACTGGATAGGGGTCCGGAACACCCCCGGAATCTCCGTCCTTCCCCGATGACTCGAAGTACCCGGAGCCTGGCCGGAATGTCCGGCCCGGCCCACTTACATCGGAGTCTCCGGCCTGAAAAGGCTGTAACGGCTAGTTTTTGGGGGAGGCTATAAAAAGCCTCCTTCTTCCCCAAAACCTGGCTGCTCCCTTTTTTGCTGAGCTCATTTTCTCTCTCCTCCATTGTTGCAAACTTGTGAGCTTGATTCCTCTCAATCCCTCCGATGATTCTTGCCCAAATTTAGGGATTCAAGAGAGGAGATCTAGATCTACCTTTCCAACAATCAAAATCTCCTCTAAGTGAGGGGAACCTAGTGGATCTAGATTTGGGGTTGCTTTGTGTTCTTCCCTTTTGTTCTTCCTCTCTCATTCCTGCCATAGCATTAGTTGCTTTGGTTGGAATTTGGGAGTGAAGGATTTGAGCACTTAGTGTGTTCTTGCCTTTTGCATTTGTTGCATCCGGTTGCTCTCTCCACGGTGGTACGTGAAGATCGAAGTTGAGAAGCTTGTTACTCTTGGGTGCATTGTGTTCCCAAGAGCTTGTTGCCTCTTGGGTGCATTGTGTACCCTAGACGGTTGGAGGTGCCGCGAAGTCTTCGAGTTGTGAAGCTTCGGCACGAATTTGGGAGCCCCCAATTGAGTTGTGGGTGTGTGCCCCAAGAACGGTGTAAAAGGGCTCTGGAATCCGCGTCGAAGGATTCTGATAGTGGAAGGTGAACCAATCCCTTGGGTGAGGTAATCGGAGAATAGGGTGAGGCCTTTGTGGCATCTTGAGTAGGCCTCTTGGGGCGAGCTCACATCCCTCCAACGAGACGTACTCCCTTAACAAGGAGGAACTCGGGAATACAGCCTCGTGTCCGCGTGCCTCGGTTATTTCTATACCCGAGCCTTTTACTTATGCAAATTTACATTGTGATAGCCTTCGTGCGTGAAGTTCATATCTTGCTATCACCTTGTCGTTATATTGCTTAGCATAAGTTGTTGGTGCACATAGGTAAACCTAGTAATTTAGGTTGTTGGCTTGTTAATTTAAACACATAGTTTTATTTCGCAATTATCAAGACCCTAATTAGAAAAAGTGTTAATCGCCTATTCACCCCCCTCTAGGCGACATCCGGGACATCGTTTGTTCTTTCACAATGGCACAAAACAAGCATGTATCAATAAAAAATTATAGATACGTTTGACATGTATCAGCATCCCCAAGCTTAACTGTCGTGGTGGTGTCACGGCAGATGCCATAGATAGGCTTATGTTGGGGCCGATGGACGCTGGAGGTACCGGGGAGGGATAGTGCATAGGAATACGCACACAGAATACACAAAGACGCACGATCTACCCAGGTTCAGGGCCCTCGTGAGGAGGTAAGACCCCTACTGCTGCTTGTCTGTTTATATGATGGATCACAACTCGGGCTACAAGATGCTCCTCGAGCTGTATGCGGAGAGCTATGAACTAAGGAAAAGTGTAGCACTTGGGCTCTCTACCGAGTCTGGTAGCTCTATGTTTCTCCATAGGATCTGGTGTTGAGTGTGGTATCGCGTGTGTCAAGCCTGCAGCGTGTCGTTCGCCCCTGTTAGAGGAGCCCCTGGTGCTCCTTATATAATGGAACCCAGGGCACAAGTTAGGGCTGACGTGCGTGCTGACGTTCCCACCACTATGGCCACGACCGGGCCTCTGACTGCTTCCGTCATCACTGCCTGGCACGTCCTGGATTGGACGTGCCTCCACTCCTGGCGCACTGCTCCCCCGTACCACTTCGGTCAGCGATATGGAGACATGACACCCCATCCCATGACCTCCGAGTCAAGGGTTAGGTAGCGACGTCCAATCGTGCCAGTGGCACGACGCCTGCTCCGTGATTGTAGGGACAAGACGTGAGCCTTGACCGTCCACTGGGATACAACTCCATCTCCTCTTATCCGGCATAGGCATGCCAGACACATCTTAACTCGGTTCTCCTTCCCTGCACATATGAAGAATAAAGAAGATGATCCGACATCTAAATTGTATGTCGGCTTCTGTATGCCGATTGGGTATGTCGGTTAGCCTTGACCCGGTCAACTCCGGGTCTATACATATCTCGTCATCTTGACCCTATCCGGGGGTTGCCCCCCGACATTAGTCCTCGAAGCTGGCGCGGTCCTGCAGCCTCGGATGAAGGGCCACTGCAGGTTTTCCCAACAACAAGAAATTTATTGAGCACCGACATACTCTATGCCGGCTCAGCTTAGATGTCGCAACTTGTTTACTACTCAATCTTGGTTTCGAAATCTATGTCGGACACGCTTCGACACGAGGAAGGATTCCTCATCTTCTTCGAGTTATCGGTCATTATACGTGTCGAAGCATCTCTGCGGGACACCTCGGCCTTCGTGCGTGGATGGACAGGTCCGCGGCACGTGGCGCTCTGGTCGTGCAAGCACTCGAGTGCTTTGACTGCAGCGCCCCACGACGCCTCGAGTCTTGCTGTGATTAATGCTCCACATTGGCAGTTACGATCATGTGGCCCATTATGTGGCCGATCGTGGGGCAGTTAGCCCATGATCCACGCTGATCGTGCGTAGAGGATCGTGCGCGCGTGCCGTTACCCCCGAGGGGATAAGTAGGAGCGAGGGGGTGAATTTCTTCTCCCTCCACTCATTCCTCTTCCTCTCCTTTGCCTTCTCTCCTCTCCACGCGCAGAGCACGCCGCCGCCGTTCTGCTCCGCGCGCGCCATTGCTGCACATCGCCGCCGCCGAACGATGCCTACGCCTTGCGCCCGGTACACCGCCGCCGGACGACGCGCAGGACGCCGTGGTCGAGCACTCCGCCACCGCTCGCGGTCGTAGCCACAGTACCGCACCGCCGCGGTGAGTTTTCTCCTCTTTCCTCTATTTTTTACTTCTTCTTCTTGGCTTGCTCCGCCGTAGTTGCGGTGCGTCGCGTGCCGCCGGCCATTTCTTCGCCGTATTTCTTTTTTTCCTCTTTCTATCCGTCACGGCGAACATTGCTCACCACCGGTGATTTTCTTTGCAGCCCTCGGCAATCTCTCCTCGAGATGTCGGACATCACCGCCCTCGAGCTAGTTGAGGAGGGAGTAGTAGAGGGATCCACCCGGGCCGCCTGGGAGGGTTCCGATGTTAGCCGCGCCGAGTTAGACTGGTTGATCCGGACGCGGTGGATCCCAGCCGGGGTGGAATGCCGGTTACCGGGTTCCGAAACTGCGCCGGATCTTAAGGAGGGTGAGTACATTGTCTTTGTCACGCATTTCGAGCGCGGGTTTGGGCTACCCGCCAGCACCTTTCCGGAACTTCCTCAACAAATTCCACCTACAACCACATCATCTTCCGGCTAACGCCATACTCGTCCTTTCCTCTTTTGTTGCTTTCACGGAGGGCTATCTCGGCCTCTGTCCATCCATCAACCTCTGGTCAAAATACTTCGCCTTTCGGAAACAAGTTATTCCGAACCCGGAGGATCCCGATGCGCCCAAGGAGATGACGCAGTGCGGCGCAGCCACCGTTATACCCCGGCGCTCTACAATCTTCCCCCGGGTCCAGGGACTGGAGTCATGCCGGAAATGGCTCCGATCCTTCTTTTATGTGAAGAACACGACCAAGGTTGATCTCATCAACCTTCCGGCATTCAACATCGGTCCTCCCTCGGAGCAGCACCACTGGAGGTACAACCCGAAAGACCTGATTGAGGAAGTCAATGCCGTCCATGAGCTACTACCCCGGCTTAGGGAGGCAAGGATGTCGGGCGGAGACCTGGTGACGACATTCATTAGTCGTCGGATCTCGCCACTTCAGCGCCGGGTCGACAAGATCTGCCACATGAGTGGCCCTCTTGACCCGACTCGGACAAGCACCTTTGAACTAACGAAGGAGCAAGTCTGTAACGTCCCAAAAAAAATCCCCTTTTATTTTATTTTGTTTGTGAATTTGATTGTTGCATCATCATGCTTTTGTGGTTTTACAAAAATTAAAAAAAAAATAAAGGGTTTATCATTTTATGTGGATATCACCTGTGATAACTCCTTTTAATTTGAAAACCAAAATAATAAAACTATTTTTATTTTTGGACAAGCAAATTAAAAATGTTATTTGAATTTGCAAATTAACAAAATATTTTTGAGCAAAACAAAAACCCTAACCCTAAATCTATCTTCCTCATATTCTTATCTCCCTTTTATTATTTCTGGAAAAAGAAAACAGCAAAACCAGAAAAAAAAAGACCAGGAACTGGGCCGAAGCCCAGCTCTTCTTCTCTTCCTCTCTTTCTCTCTTCCCCGGCCGGCCCACCTGCGGCCTGCTAACCCTTGGCCTTTTACCTTTTCGTCCCGCTCCCGCACCCCTCACCTGTACGTCGCCGATGCCGGTGTCCACTCGATTTCCGTCGCCTCCCCGCCACCGGCTTCACCTGTCCCGCATCTCACCTCCACCCACTCCCCTCTATAAAGCCAGCACTAGCCGGCCTCTCTCCCACAACCCTAGCTCCCCTTCCTTTTCCCTACCGCCACCGGACTTCTTCCTCGTGGGTATATGATATGATGAAGTTGTCTCAGGGTGGGTATTGCTTGGTGAGTAGTTTAGCCCAGTTGTGCAAACGCTCTCTTTCCTTATTCTAATAGACGGAAGTTATAGTGTGTCTCTATAAGTTGTTAGTGCTGCTTGCCGCCGGTTCAATCGCTAACCCCCTTCTCCCGGAATTCAAGTTTTGATATCTTGTGAGTATTACTTGCCAGTACTTCATAGTACTGACCCCTTCAGGGCTGCTATTCCATGGCAACCGACAGGTTTGAAGTGACGACGTTAGCTTGGGAATCCCTCCGGCTTGGCCTGGGCAGGGTTATGGTGCTTGGTTATCTTCAGGACTCTTAGTCCATATTTGTATTCTTATCCGTAGCCGGATACTACTCGCTTCCGCTGTTGTTTGGATCTTTGTAATGTATCTTTTGTATTCTTGACTCGGTCAGTCGTTGTTGTATATATGTTCTTGTGGGTTCCATTGAGAACTATTGTAATGTTACCACAAATTCCACCTGCATAACGTGTGTGTTGCGATGTGCACGTTATGCCTGGTGGGCGCCCTAGGATCGTTATTATGCGGATTTGGCGGAAATCGCTAAGTCTGCATAGTGCCAATCCGGGGGGGGGTTACAAAGTCCGGCGGCGCGTCAAGGCGATTGCTACGGTGCAGATGTCTGCGGAATGGGAATGGGGCCTGGAACCCATAGACGGAACAACCTCCCGCCAGCGGTAAGTAACATAAAATATCTGCCGACATAAATTTTATGCCGACATCACCTCCTATGTCGGTTCACTGTGTTGCCTTTGATGTCAACTAGACTCTTTGTCATTATGCAGAAATTTGCTCGGTAGGCGGCCGAGGACGGATCGGACCCCGCTGCCAACTGGGGTGCGGACCGGGTCGAAGCTGATTTGGAAGATCCGAATGACGAGGACAATGTGCCGATCCCCGCCGCTATTCCGGGTCCTGCCACGGGTAAGACTCGCGTCTCCTCCAACCGAGATTGGTCTGAGGATGAAGACGATGACTGTCAGATTTTAGAGATATATGACCCTCGCCCGGTTGCGTTCTCATATCCGGTGCCCTCGCCCCCAGCTGACTCGGACGACCAGGTGCTCGAGGTGGCACCCCTCGCCGGTTCGGAAGTGCCCAATTCCTGTGCCCACAAATGTCGGGTCTTCCGGCACATCGGGTCCCCCGCAGAAAAAGGCGAGAAAGAAGATGATAGTGAAGTGTCGTGAGCGTCCCGTTTCCAAGGGGTAAGATTACCTTTCGCCGACATTACTTCATACTCTTGATTATACTCGTTTTCCCTGTTTTTTCTCCCTCTGACGATATACTTTACTGTTTTGTCTTACAGCATGGCTCCTCTGGAGGTCCCCCCAACCTCGTCTACCGATCGGGTCCCACTCAGGACTCCGACGCCGCCTCGGCCCGATGACACCCGGGTGCCAAGTCCACCACGGACAAGTCCAGCAGCAGATCCATCGACTCCGGGATCCGGAGCCGGAAATGCGGGTCCGGTTGCGACCGACACTCCAGCGCCCAACCGAGATGAGAGTCTCGGCGCCAACCCTTCGGTCCCCGAGATAAAGAGGACCGCGGTTCCGGAGAACTCAGCACAACAGAGACAGCAGCAGCAGCAGCAGCAAGAACCACCACAATAGCAACAGTCTCAGCAGCAACAGCAAAAGCCACCACCGCAACAGCAGCAACAACAACCACAGCTGACACCGCCGACACATTAGCAGCAACAGCCGCAGCAGACACCGCCGCATCAACGGCCACCACCGCCACAACCGATGCCGCCGGCAAAGCCACAGCCAGAGCAGCGGCAACAAACACCGAAGGCCCCGGTTCCTGCAACCGGGAAAGCTCCGGCGAAAGCAGCAACCCTCAACCCGGATAGACGGATTGTCGTGCCACCGCGTCATGGTGCGACGGCGGCAACCTCGACCAGCATCCATACTACCGGCATCCAGACTACCACCTCCAACTAGGGGTTTGCCCCGCTGCAAACTCTTAGTGGGAACAGTTTGGGCTCGCTTGAGCACTATGACATGGACTAGAATGCTGCCGACACGGGCGAGGTGACCTCAGAACACCCAGCAGGTCCAAGTATTCTCGCCCAGAAGATGTTTGCGGTGAAGGCCGCCGTCCTCGAAGCCGATAAAGCCGTCGAGGTAAATACTGCCGAGTAAAGATTACCCGGTTCGCCTTTTCATAGAAGATATCACCTATCCCCAGTCCCCGAGATTCGGGTCGAGTGATTGAGACTCGGTTGAGTAAGGATTACTCAGCGCGAATCTTCACAAATAAGACTAACACCTCCTCTTTCCAGGCTTGCATGACCAAACGGACCCAGCTGCACCACAAGCTCCTGCTGGCGCATAGGAAGCTTTCCGACAAATACAAGCTACTGCGAGCCAAGCTGAACATCATAGGTACCATTCCTCCCAACGACATAGCAATTATACTCAACCGGCTTGATCTCATTTCCTTTTCATTTACCGACATGAATAGCCGAGACAGAGTCCAAAGCTGAAGGATTGCAGAAGCGGAACTCGGACCTCGAGAGTAAGTCATATTCTGTGCTTTAATTTGCATCTGCATCAATTCTTGCGTGCTGACTCTGCTATCTCGGCACAACCAAACAGAAGGAGCGCGAGCACGTGCATCAGACCGAGCTCAAGAAGGAGCGGGATGAGGTGTCCCAGCTGAAGGCCGAGCTTTACAGATCTCGGAGTCGTACTGCCGATCTGGAGAAATCCGCCGCCGAGGAGAAACAACTCCGGGATGAAGAGACTCGGAAACTCAAGGAGTCCCTTGAGGAGTTCAAGTCTCACGCAACCTCGGCCGAGGGTGAGATCGAGGCCCTAAAGACCAAGATCCGTCGATGGTTGGCGGAGTTTTCCACCATTAACGGCGAGATGGACAGTATGTCCTTTCCTCCTCTGTCATTATCCGACATTCATTATTTACCTCCATGTGACTTATCTTGGTGTTAGCCAGTTTCAATTCAGAACACTTCCCCCACTCCAAAGCTGCTGTGGATAACTACACTCGCAAGTTCCGGCAGAGGAAGATCCGAGATGGCCCGATCTCGGCCGAGTGGGACATGGACGATCATCTGGTGGCTCTGAAATCGCGCATGTCACCGCTGAGGGCTATCGGAGTGGGACTCCTTTTGTAACAGCCCCAGTTTGGTACCCTAAAATATGGGCCAAATTTTCACTTTTTGCTTTGCAAACATTGCATCATGGCATCCATTTAAATTGCTAATTTAAAATAAAGCAAGTTTGGAAAGCAATTAAAAGGAAACAAATCTCATCATATCACCGGTGTTTCCCAATCAGCAATCAGTTGTGCTTCATTGTTTAGAGTTCATGATGGTTCAATTTCCTCTATGCAGTCGTGACCGCCTGGAACTTCCAATCTAGCTCATGTTCTGGAGCCCGTCAGTATAGCCCATGTCTTGAGAAACTAGTGACCCCACCTTTCGTCAGTTTTCGCAACCTTCCCCCCCCCCCCTTTCAGACCTGCTAAGCCTGAAGTATCTGTACACCTAACCAACTCGGAACGTCAAGCAGAAATGATGATTGGGGTTCGTCAAGAGCATGACCTACGCCTACTAGTAACCCGACAAGTTCGCTGTAGTGGCTCACGCACCTCACCGGAAGATCTATTGGCGAAATCTCTTAAATCTTTGACATCAACCACCATCCCTGAGGATCCTATGTAATCTACCCTAGGAGTTTCCCCTTATATCCTTTCTCTATCGTCAAGTACGACCTTCGCTCGATGATTGATTAAAGGCTATTCTGAAGCCTGGGTGTGATATCTAGAACCTCAAGGAGAGCATTACAACGGAGTTACTAATGTCCCGATCAATCCTCCTACCCCATCTATCTCATGCTACTAGCTCGTTTATGAGGTTTTACCTCTCTATCTAACGGTGGATCAATGCAATCTCTTTCCCTCCTAGGTGAACCCAAGGTTTGCCCAATCCCACGGACGTTAGGTCAATTCATCCGTCTCGTTAGAGCCGATCTTCCAACCTTATGGAAACATCTGGTATGTCGAAATCATGGAGTCTAGAAAATGTCCTTTCTCCTCTCGGTGCTTCAATTCTCTACGGTCTATTCATCGGGGTGGTTTGAAGTATTGTCATGGCCTTGAACAATTGATCGGTTGACCGATCTTCTGCTCGACCTTTGTTTGGTCAAGCTGTTCCTAGTCTTTCCTCAATGGCTTATGGTTTTTGGGCAAAGTTCATTCTGCCCATCACCTTAAGCTACCTTCTGTTCTTTCCGCCGCATCGACATGTCATGCTGGTTATCCTAAGTCCGCAACAAGGAAGATCATCGTGGGATCGAGAAGATCGTTGAAGTTAAGAGTTGCATGTTTCCCTCATCCCTCTTCCTACTCTAGAATCTCGGGACGAGATTCCTGTAAGGGGGTAGAATTGTAACAGCCCTAGTTTGGTACCCTAAAATATGGGGCAAATTTTCACTTTTTGCTTTGCAAACATTGCATCATGGCATACATTTAAATTGCTAATTTAAAATAAAGCAAGTTTGGAAAGCAATTAAAAGGAAACAAATCCAAATCCCTAAAAATCTCCAACCTCAATGCAATTGCTCAACTTGGTGAAACCAAATTAATTTGAACTTCCAAATTGTTCAGGAAGTTCCAAGTTTAATTGTTATAACAATTTGTCAAAATCCAATTATTGACAAGCAAAGATATAAATTTGAGAATCCAAAATTGGTTCAAATCAAATCCTATTTTTGAACCCAAGTTACACTTTCCAAAAATTCAAAATAAAATTATGGGGAGCTTCCTTAATATATTGGGAGCCTCCATAAATAATTTCATTATTTTTGGAAATGCTTAAGTACTCCAAATAAATACATTTTGGAAATTATCAAAAATGGTCATATTTAAACCCTATAAACAAATGTGATGCAAAACATTTTATTTTTCCACCCCAATTTTTGTGGAGCTTATATATGTCATTGGGAGGCTACCAGAATAATTTCAGAATTTTCAAAAATGATTAAGAGCCTCAAATTAAATCCCTAATATGTGGCTGGACCTGTTTGCAATAAACTTTAAAGAGGCTAGGGGGTTTTTCACAAAAGAGGTCTTCTTCCTCACTGTGGCCATAGTGCCGCTCACACCCATGCCGCCCTGCCGGCCGACGCCGTTGTCCCCACGCCTTGGCCAAGAATAAGGAGGCCCCCCTGATGCCGTGCCTCCCTCTGCTCTCTCCCCCTGCTCGGCTCTCTCTCCCCCTCACCTGCTCCCTCCCCTGCTCGTTCCCCTCTTTCTCTCCTTCCCGAGCTCCCACCTCACCACCGAGCTCTAGCCGGTTTGCCACCGCATTGTCGCCGATTGGAGCCGCCCCGCCTAAATCGAGGACCACAGGAAGGATCGCCGCGTCGCCCTCTACCTTCACCACCGTCGCACGCATGCTGGGAGGCGCGGAACCGAGCTAATCGAGCTCGTCTTCCCGACGACCGTCCGCCGCTCGCCGCGCTTGTCCTCGATGAATTCCGGCCGCCGTGGTCGACCCCGACCCTCACCGACCACGCCTACGTGCTCCTGGTGAGCTACTCCCCCGCCGGGACATCATCTCCCTCTCCCTCCCCCTTTGCTTCGCCGCCACCGTGCGCCACAGTGCCACAGTCACCGTCATGCACCGCCCCGGTGCGCCCGGCCTGGGGACCGGCCTGGGCCGGCCGGGAGGCCGGCAGCCTCAGGCAGGTGCCCGGCCTGGGCTCCAGTCTGGGCCGGCCGGGAGGCCGGCTGCCTCTGAAAGGAGCCCGGCCTGGTGCCCGGTCTGGGCCGGCCAGGAGGCCCGCCGCCTCAGCCACAGGCCCGGTCTAGAAACCGGCCTGGGCCGACGTGGAGGCCGACCCAAACAGTAAAAGCAGTTTTTAAATTAAAATAAAATAAAAGAATTGATAACTAATTCAATTTTGCTCCAAATTTAACAGATGATATATCAAATTGATCAGAAAAACAATACCTACCTGTTGGTAGCATTGCCATGCTCTTTTGAGAAAATAATTTTTGCCTTTATTTATGAAACCCTAAAATGGCATAACTAATACCTAATTTGGGAAAATTTCATAACTTGAGAAATAATTAACGAAAATTTGTGAATAAAATATCAAAGTGATCGGCATGTTAAGTGCTATCAAACCATGCTAATATCACATCATGATCACAAATATTTATTTGATGTTATTCTTTAAGTGATTAAACGAATTAAATTCAAATAATTATTTAATTCGCTATTTATTCATCGAAACTCGGAAAATTACAAATAAGGTACTAAAATGATCGGAAAAACAAAACCTATTTAATCATGCCATATTCATGCATATCTAAGCCACTTCTTTAGTAATGTAATAAATTATAAACGATGTGGCCATTAAGTTAAATATGGGGTTGCTTCCAAATAATTGCACTAATTATTTGGCACCCTATTTAATTGTGTTACTTAAATCATATGATGTCACCATTGCATGAAATTGACATACCATCATGATTGTGCATTGCACTTGTCTTCGTGTTATTTATTGGTTCTTCTATGATTGTTGGGTATCGATAGATTCCGGAGTCGAGGGTTCCCCTACCTACCCCGACGAGCCGTACTACACGCCCCGGCAGCAAGGCAAGAGATAACCTAACCTTCTTGGCATCTAGCATCCTACAGTTTTATAAACTTATTTTATCCACCATAATATTGCATTCGTTCCAATGTCAATTTTTGGTCAATACTAGAGTATCCTATGAATGCATGTTTTTCCCCGAACCAATACATGTATCCCTACCTATGAACCATAGGGTTGATGTGTTGGCCTGAGACAATGATATAATTGTTGTATTTATATGCTTAGCTATGCTTAGCCATGCTTAGTCGAATGCTATTTATATCCGTTGATTTAATTCCATTATTTATGTTCTTGATGGAATGTTCGGACATGGTGGTTACTGTTGGTACCTAATTAATTTGCTTAAAAGGCTTGGATGAGTTGCCAGTGGGTTGCCTCATTCTTGCCCCTAGGTGCGAGTTCTGTCTTCGGACTCAAGGTTTGAGTGTGCTGCCATTGGTGGGGGTATGGGCTCCTTACTAACTGAATAACTTGTGCGGGCGCATCCAAGGATCCTCTAGATTTGCGCTTTCCATTTGCGTGTGAGTTGCAGGTGACGAGGGCGCGATGAAGAGGGTTTGTGTGGTGTTAAGGCGTGGCGATGGGGGCAGGGGCTGAAATAGGCTGGGTAAACTGGCCCTGTCGCCACAGATGATTCTTGGATAGTCTCACACGAGGTAAAGGTTTTACCGCGCCCACTTGCCAGCTTTCCCCGGAAGAGAGCTAACTAGGCGAGCCGGACGGTACCAATGGGTAACTTAGTACACCCCTGCAGGGTTAATCTTTTCGAAAAGCTGTGTCCACGGTTACGGACGCCTTGGGAATGGATTTACGGGATCATAGAGAATCTTAACGTAACTAAAATTTGGCAGCTAAAGGTTGCATTTACAACGTGTGACAAAAGGTTCATTTCCTCGAGGGTGATTCGAGGGAGTGCCTTGGTGGAGAAGAGTGTTGTTTCTGGTTACTAATGGTTCAAAGAGAACCGAAGATGAAAAGTTACTCTCTTATCCCTTTTATAAAAAAAATCTTCTGAGTAGTCGATGCCGTGGGTCAGTCATGTCTTTTAAAAAGGAAAACTAACTTTATGCAAAAATAAATACTATACAACTTTAGAGCCTCCGTCAGCATTGGGCCTATATCGCCCTACTAAACTTGCGAGTACATCGTACTCAGTCTCTCTTTGCTGCTTTTATAATTTGTTTCAGAGGAGGACGACACCGAGCAGCCAAGTGGTTTCTTCCTGGACATCGACGAGTAGTTCGGGGTTCCCAGGTGGCAGCTTGGGACATCGGAACAAGCTGGCAGGGTTATGTTTATTTGTAGGCCTCTTAGGCCATATGTTTGATTTTGTTGTACTAGACAACTACTTCGCTTCCGCTTGATGTACTGTTGGGTCTGTGACCCCCCTTTTGTGTGTAATTTGTATCTTTCTCATATATGAGTTGTTATATGATTTTGTGTAGTAGAGTCTGTGATGTGCCAGTTGTTCCACAAATCTTGATCTCTGTTTTATACATTGATAGCTATGCCAGTGTTTATGGCATGATCGATGTGTTGCGTGGGAGCGGTAATTCCATGCCCTTCGATTGTGTAGCATAGCCTGTGGGTTACATAGCCTCTCTGTATAACTCCGGGGTCGGGGCGCTACAAGTTGGTATCGGAGCAGGACTGCCTGTAGGAAACCCTTACTATTGGTCGATGTCGAGTCTAGTTAGAGAAAATTATTTATAACCTAAAAATGAGTTGTGAGAACCTTCTTAGGATTCTTTTTACTCCTTATCCAATTCACTCTGATCTCGGTGCCATCTTACCTCTATTTCATTTAACGGTTCTTCTGATCGTCGGCAAATTCTAAATCTCTAGGGTCACGGGGTTGGCTTCTACCTTTAGTTTACTGGTTATCTCTGCTCGTCTGCCAATTCTAAAGCCCGAAAAGAGGAAGTATTGCAGATCGTCAAGAAATTCCTTTGCTTTAGTCCAAGATCTTGAACCGAAGGTCCCGGATTGTGCTAGGGCTCCGGTGTAACGATTCATGGGGGTTGTCACCCTTGTGAGCATTATGCTATTGTGAGTCCCAGTGCATGAAACTGATCTTTAACCCAAGATCTTTTCCGTTGAACCCTGATGTGAGTTCAAACCCTACATCAGGTTGGCGACATTTGAAGTTAGTCCTCAAACTCGAGGTTGCAGCCGTAATTGACTTGCTTAGCAACGCTCTTCTCTGTCACTAGCTTTAGCTAGACTCTCTGTCAAAGAACCATCTGGATCGTGACGGGTTTGCTCTTAGCGAGTTTTCCCTCGATATTTGTGATTTCCTCCACTAACACCCGTTCACGAAACCCTTTCGGCACTAGTTGTCGAAAGAGTGCTAACGAAGGCTTCTGCAATATCTTGGTATTGTTGATAGCCTGTCTCTTGCTCTAAATCTGTTGTCCGACCTCTATCTGTCCGTTGACCGTCAAATTTTATCGTGCATTGGGGTGTTCTGATGCATGTTATTCTTGTGGTTTGTCAAGACATCCCACTTCGGGATGTCAGGAGAAACAACCTCCGCTACCTTGTCCATTTCCCGGACTAGGTCAAAGGATTGGGATTCGCGGAGTAAGAGCTTGTCTAGCTTTTGTTCCGATCCACCTTGGAGGGTCACACACTTTGATATCAAGAGGTCGTGCTTGGTGTCATGACGTACTTGATGAAGTGATGCTCTTACCCTTCCTTATCCATCTGCCTCCGAGCTACCCGGGCTCGATGACGTTGAGGATGAATATCATTGTGGCAATCGGATATTCTTAGCAATTGTTAGTACTCTGGAAATCCAAGGACTCTGATGGCACTCTTAGCCTGATTGGTAACCCGACCGTCAAGCCAAAGTGACGGAGCTGCCAAGCCCATTTGTTCAGGTGTCCACCTTCGGTCAACGAGTTAGGTCCGTGTCGAAACTCTCAAGACCACATCTTTTTCCTTGTGAGGCAAGAATTCCTCTCACAACCAGTGACATGTGGTGGTTCGTGATAACCTGGATGTCTATCCAGAAGTACTGCCGGGTTGTCCCCTGACCATGTTGTCGAGAAATATTGGAAACTTGTCCGAACCAACTTCGTGTCATCACGTAGTATGTGTTCTGGATGAGGGAAGTGCTCTTCTCTGGTCCATGTGAAATGGTTGAAAATTGTCGCCGGGGGTCCGAGTGAAGTTCACTTGTTTTTCCGGGCTTAATCACAAGTTGGTCATGCAGTTGTGCATTGTTATTGAGCTGGTGGGTTGTTACCTCTAGTTCTCTGAAGAAGCCATGTATGCACACCAAGCCACTGGCCGAATCATTCTCGAGTAAGAAGAAGTTGTCAAATCTCATCATATCACCGGTGTTTCCCAATCAGCAATCAGTTGTGCTTCATTGTTTAGAGTTCATGATGGTTCAATTTCCTCTGTGCAGTCGTGACCGCCTGGAACTTCCAATCTAGCTCGTGTTCTGGAGCCCGTCAGTATAGCCCATGTCTTGAGAAACTAGTGACCCCACCTTTCGTCAGTTTTCGCAACCTCCCCCCCCCCTTTCAGACCTGCTAAGCCTGAAGTATCTGTACACCTAACCAACTCGGAACCTCAAGCAGAAATGATGATTGGGGTTCGTCAAGAGCATGACCTACGCCTACTAGTAACCCGACAAGTTCACTGTAGTGGCTCACGCACCTCACCGGAAGATCTATTGGCGAAATCTCTTAAATCTTTGACATCAACCACCATCCCTGAGGATCCTATGTAATCTACCCTAGGAGTTTCCCCTTATATCCTTTCTCTATCGTCAAGTACGACCTTCGCTCGATGATTGATTAAAGGCTATTCTGAAGCCTGGGTGTGATATCTAGAACCTCAAGGAGAGCATTACAACGGAGTTACTAATGTCCCTCGGTCAATCCTCCTACCCCATCTATCTCATGCTACTAGCTCGTTTATGAGGTTTTACCTCTCTATCTAACGGTGGATCAATGCGATCTCTTTCCCTCCTAGGTGAACCCAAGGTTTTGCCCAATCCCACGGAAGTTAGGTCAATTCATCCGTCTCGTTAGAGCCGATCTACCAACCTTATGGAAACATCTGGTATGTCGAAATCATGGAGTCTAGAAAATGTCCTTTCTCCTCTCGGTGCTTCAATTCTCTACAGTCTATTCATCGGGGTGGTTTGAAGTATTGTCATGGCCTTGAACAATTGATCGGTTGACCGATCTTCTGCTCGACCTTTGTTTGGTCAAGCTGTTCCTAGTCTTTCCTCAATGGATTATGGTTTTTGGGCAAAGTTCATTCTGCCCGTCACCTTAAGCTACCTTCTGTTCTTTCCGCCGCATCGACATGTCATGCTGGTTATCCTAAGTACGCAACAAGGAAGATCATCGTGGGATCGAGAAGATCGTTGAAGTTAAGAGTTGCATGTTTCCCTCATCCCTCTTCCTACTCTAGAATCTCGGGACGAGATTCTTGTAAGGGGGGTAGAATTGTAACAGCCCTAGTTTGGTACCCTAAAATATGGGCCAAATTTTCACTTTTTGCTTTGCAAACATTGCATCATGGCATCCATTTAAATTGCTAATTTATAATAAAGCAAGTTTGGAAAGCAATTAAAAGGAAACAAATCCCAATCCCAAAAATCTCCAACCTCAATGCAATTGCTCAACTTGGTGAAACCAAATTAATTTGAACTTCCAAATTGTTCAGGAAGTTCCAAGTTTAATTGTTATAACAATTTGTCAAAATCCAATTATTGACAAGCAAAGATATAAATTTGAGAATCCAAAATTGGTTCAAATCAAATCCTATTTTTTAACCCAAGTTACACTTTCCAAAAATTCAAAATAAAAATATGGGGAGCTTTCTTAATATATTGGGAGCCTCCGTAAATAATTTCATTATTTTTGGAAATGCTTAAGTACTCCAAATAAATACATTTTGGAAATTATCAAAAATGGTCATATTTAAACCCTATAAAAAAATGTGATGCAAAACATTTTATTTTGCCACCCCAATTTTTGTCGAGCTTATATATGTCATTGGGAGGCTACCAGAATAATTTCAGAATTTTCAAAAATGATTAAGAGCCTCAAATTAAATCCCTAATATGTGGCTGGACCTGTTTGCAATAAACTTTAAAGAGGCCAGGGGGTTTTTCGCAAAACAGGTCTTCTTCCTCACCGTGGCCATAGTGCCGCTCGCACCCATGCCGCCCTGCAGGCCGACGCCGCTGTCCCCGCGCCTTGGCCAAGAATAAGGAGTCCCCCCGGATGTCGTGCCTCCCTCTGCTCTCTCCCCCTGCTCGGCTCTCTCTCCCCCTCACCTGCTCCCTCCCCTGCTCGTTCCCCTCTTTCTCTCCTTCCCGAGCTCCCACCTCACCACCGAGCTGTAGCGCCCCGACCCCAGAAATATACAGAGAGGCTATGTAACCCACAGGCTATGCTACACAATCGAAGGGCGTGGAATTACCGCTCCCACGCAACACATCGATCGTGCCATAAACACTGGCATAGCTATCAATGTATAAAACAGAGATCAAGACTGGTGGAACAACTGGCACATTGCAGACTCTATGACACAAAATCATATAGCAACTCATATATGAGAAAGATATAAATATTACACACAAAAGGGTTCACAGACCCGTCAATACATCACGCGGAAGCGAAGTAGTGTTGTCTAGTACAACAAGATCCAAATATATGGCCTAAGAGGCCTACACATAAACAATCCTAGCCAGCTTGTTCCACGGTCCCAAGCTGCCACCTGGGAACCCTGAACTACTCGTCGATATCCAGGAAGAAACCACCTGGCTGCTCGGTGTCTTCCTCTGAAAAAAATTATAAAAGCACCAAAGAGAGACTGAGTATGACGTACTCGCAAGTTTAGTAGGGCGATATAGGCCCAATGATGATGGAGGCTCTAAAGCTAGATAGTGGCTATTTTGCATAAAGCTAGTTTTCATTTATAAATGTATAAAAGACCCATGGCGTCGACTACTCAGAATGTTTTCTGAAAAGGGATAAGAGAGTAACTTTTTCCTTCGGTTGTCAGCGAACCAAATAGTAACCAGAAACATCACTCGTCTCCACCATGGCACTCCCTCGAATCACCCTCGAGGAAATGAACCTTTTATCACACGTTGAATTGCAACCTCTAGCTGCCAAATTTTAATTAATTAGGTTATACTTTTCTATGAGCTAATCCGCATTTCCCAAGATTTGTCCATAACCGCGGACATGGCTTTTCGAAAAGATTTTCCCTGCAGGGGTGTACTAATTTACCCACCGGTACCGTCCGGCTCACCTGATTGGCCCTCTTCCGGGGAAGGCCGGCGAGTGGGCCCGGTTAAACCTTTACCTCGCGTGAGACTATCCAAGAGTCATCTGTGGCGACAGGGCAAGTTTACCCAGCCTATTTCAGCCCCTGCCCCCATCGCCACGCCCTAAACACCATCATCATCATCATTTTCTTTTCCACTCACACACCCACACGCAAATGGAAATAGCAAACTAGAGGACCCTTGGATACGCCCGCACAAGTTATTTAGTTAAAGGGGATTCCATATGTCCCCACCGTTGGAAGCATGCTCGGTTCTTGGTTCTAGCTAAAAGCAATCTCAGCCTAGGCGGCAAGAATGAGGCAAAACACCATTCCCAGATGGCAACTCATCCAAGCCTTTAAACAATTTAATTAAGTACCACAAGCATCATCCACCTTGTCCGAACATTCCATCAATTTCATAAATTATGGAAATAAATCAACGGACATAACTAGCATTCGACTAAGCATGGCTAAGCATAGCTAAGCATATAGATACAACAATTATATCCTTGTCTCAGGCCAACACATCAACCCTATGGTTCATAGGTAGGGATACATGTATTGGTTCGGGGAAAACATGCATTCATAGGATACTCTACTATTGACCAAAATTGACATAGAATCGA
This sequence comes from Puccinellia tenuiflora, assembly GCA_012064385.1. NCBI lineage: Eukaryota > Viridiplantae > Streptophyta > Magnoliopsida > Poales > Poaceae > Puccinellia > Puccinellia tenuiflora. Next base: position 400,525 of record QRDG01001003.1, read on the forward strand.
ATGCAATATTATGGTGGATAAAATAAGTTTATAAAACAGTAGGATGCTAGATGCCAAGAAGGTTAGGTTATCTCTTGCCTTGCTGCCGGGACGCGGAGTACTGCTCGTCGGAATAGGCGAGGGAACCCTCGACTCCGGAATCTATCGATACCCAAAACAATAACAAAGGAACAAATAAATCACACGAGACAAGGTGCAATGAACAATCATGATGACATGTCAAATTTATGCGAGGATATCATCATTTAATGTATCTAACAAATTAAATGGAGTTCCAAATAATTAGTGCAATTATTTGGAAACAACCCCATATTTATCTTAGTGACCACATTAATTATAATTTATTACATTACAAAAGAAGTGGCTTAAATATGCATGAACATGACATGATTAAGTAGGTTTTGTTCTTCCGATCATTTTGGTACCTTATTTATTATTTTCCGAGTTTCGATGAATAAATAGCGAATTAAATAATTATTTGAATTTAATTCGTTTAATCATTTAAAGAATAACATCAAATAAATATTTGTGATCATGATGTAATATTAGCATGGTTTGATAACATTTAACATGACGATCACTTTGATATTTTATTCACAACTTTTCGTTAATTATTTCTCAAGTTATGAATATTTCCAAATTTGGTATTATTTATGCCATTTTAAGATTTCCTAAATAAAGGAAAAAATATTTACTCAAAAGAACATGGAAATGTTACCAATAGAAAGGTATTGTTTTTCTGAACAATTTGGTATATCATTTGCAAAATTTGGACCAATATTTAAATAGTTATCAATTTATTTAATTTATTTTAATTATTTAAAAAAAAATAACTGCTTTTACTGTTTGGGCCGGCCTCCAGATCGGCCCAGGCCGGGCCTGTGTCGGAGGCGGCCGGCCTCCTGGCCGGCCCAGGCCGGGGCTCAGGCCGGGCATACGCCTGAGGATGCCGGCCTCCTGGCCGGCCCAGACCGGAGCCCAGGCCGGGGGCCTGTCGGAGGCTGTCGGCCGGCCCAGACCGGTCCCCAGGCCGGGGGCCTGTCGGAGGCTGCCGACCTGCTGGCCGGCCCAGGCCGGTCCCCAGGCCGGGGCGGCGAGCACGACGACCGCGGCGACGGCGATGGGAGGGAGATAGAGAGAGGAAACGGGGGGAAATGCGGTGCTCACAGAGGGGTTGCTGGCGAAGGGAAACGAACTCGAGGACGAGGGCGCTGGCCAGAGGAGAGGGATTTGAGGTGGAAGCACGCTTCCCCCGCACGGCCATGGCGAAGGGGACGGCGACCTTGGCGTCGCTGCAGGGCGGCTCCGGCTTCGGCTGCTTCAGCAACTAGTAAGAGGATCCCGTCTTCGTTCAATTCTCGGCCACGGACCTCCTTCGCGATGACCACAGGGACAGATCGTGGAGCTTCACGATGACCATGGATGCTCTCGATTTGGGGGGGGAGAAGAAACAGAGGAGAGCTAGGGTTAGGGTTAGGGGGAGAGAGCCGAGCAGGGGGAGAGAGAGGAGGGAGCAGGTCGTCGGGCGGCCTCCTTATCCCCAGGGTGCCACAGCGGCATGGCGACAGGAAACGGCGTCGGCGGCATGGGCGCTGGCACTGGCTCGCTATAGGGGAAGGAGATGACAGTTTTGCGAAAAGCCCCCTGCTATTCTTTTTCCTTTTTCTTTTCTGTTTCTTTAGAACCAGCAGCACTTTAGGGATTTTATTGGGGCTTTTAAACATTTCCTAAAACCTGCAAAAATTCATCTAGGCTTCCCATAATATCTAGAAGCTCCAGAAAAATTTGTGTGTCAAAATAAAATGTTTTGAGCAACATTCCTTCACAGGTTTTAATTTTGGGTCATTTTGATAATTTCCAAATTGTATTTATTTGGAGCACTTAAACATATTCAACAATAATGAAATTATTCATGGAGGCTCCCAATATATTTATGAAGCTCCCCATATTTTTATTTTGAATTTTTGGAAAGTTGTACTTGTTTTCAAAAATAGAATTTGAATTGAACCAATTTGGAATTCTCAAATTTATTTATTTGCTTGGTAAGAATTTAGCCTTTGACAATTATTTATAAAATATATCCTTGAGCTTCCTGGACAAATTGGAGACTCAAGAACAATTGGTTTTGCCAATTTGAGTAATGTATTTGGTTTGAAATTTTTGGGAAGGGTTTTGCTTCCTTTGTTTTAAATTTCCAAGTGTTGCTTTATTCAACTTAAGCAAATTTAAATATGTATGCCATGATGCAATGCAAAGCAAAAAGTGAAAAATTGGCCCATATTTTAGGGTACCAAACTGGGGCTGTTACACGAGCTCTAGCCGGTCCGCCGCCGCATTGTCGCCGATTGGAGCCGCCCCGCCTAAATCGAGGACCACAGGAAGGATCGTCGCGTCGCCCTCTACCTCCACCACCGTCGCACGCATGCTGGGAGGCGCGGAACCGAGCTAATCGAGCTCATCTTCCCGACGACCGTATGCCGCTCGCCGCACTCGTCCTCGACGAATTCCGGCCGCCGTGGTCGACCCCGACCCTCACCGACCACGCCTACGTGCTCCTGGTGAGCTACTCCCCCGCCGGGATATCATCTCCCTCTCCCTCCCACTTTGCTTCGCCGCCGCCGTGCGCCACAGTGCCACGGTCACCGCCGTGCGCCGCCCCGGTGCGCCCGGCCTGGGGAACGGCCTGGGCCGGCCGGGAGGCCGGCAGCCTCAAGCAGGTGCCCGGCCTGGGCTCCGGTCTGGGCCGGACGGGAGGCCGGCTGCCTCTGAAAGGAGCCTGGCCTGGTGCCCGGTCTGGGCCGGCCAGGAGGCCGGCCGCCTCAGCCACAGGCCCGGTCTGGAAACCGGCCTGGGCCGACGTGGAGGCCGGCCCAAACAGTAAAAGCAGTTTTTAAATTAAAATAAAATAAAAGAATTGATAACTAATTCAATTTTGCTCCAAATTTAACAGATGATATATCAAATTGATCTGAAAAACAATACCTACCTATTGGTAGCATTGCCATGCTCTTTTGAGAAAATAATTTTTGCCTTTATTTATGAAACCCAAAAATGGCATAACTAATACCTAATTTGGGAAAATTTCATAACTTGAGAAATAATTAACGAAAATTTGTGAATAAAATATCAAAGTGATCGGCATGTTAAATGCTATCAAACCATGCTAATATCACATCATGATCACAAATATTTATTTGATGTTATTCTTTAAGTGATTAAACGAATTAAATTCAAATAATTACTTGATTCGCTATTTATTCATCGAAACTTGGAAAATTACAAATAAGGTACTAAAATGATTGGAAGAACAAAACCTATTTAATCATGCCATATTCATGCATATCTAAGCCACTTCTTTAGTAATGTAATAAATTATAAAAGATGTGGCCATTATGTTAAATATGGTGTTGCTTCCAAATAATTGCACTAATTATTTGGCACCCTATTTAATTGTGTTAGTTAAATCATATGATGTCACCATTGCATGAAATTGACATACCATCATGATTGTGCATTGCACTTGTCTTCGTGTTATTTATTGGTTCTTCTATGATTGTTGGGTATCGATAGATTCCGGAGTCGACGGTTCCCCTACCTACCCGACGAGCCGTACTACACACCCCGGCAGCAAGGCAAGAGATAACATAACCTTCTTGGCATCTAGCATCCTACGGTTTTATAAACTTATTTTATCCACCATAATATTGCATTCGTTCTAATGTCAATTTTTGGTCAATACTAGAGTATCCTATGAATGCATGTTTTTCCCCGAACCAATACATGTATCCCTACCTATGAACCATAGGGTTGATGTGTTGGCCTGAGACAATGATATAATTGTTGTATTTATATGCTTAGCCATGCTTAGTCGAATGCTATTTATGTCTGTTGATTTATTCCATTATTTATGTTGTTGATGGAATGTTCGGACATGGTGGTTACTGCTGGTACCTAATTAATTTGCTTAAAAGGCTTGGATGAGTTGCCATCGGGGATGGTGGGTTGCCTCATTCTTGCCCCTAGTTGCGAGTTCATGTCTTCGGACTCAAGGTTTGAGCGTACTGCCATTGGAGGGGGTATGGGCTCCTTACTAACAGAATAACTTGTGCGAGCGTATCAAGGATCCTCTAGATTTGCGCTTTCCATTTGCGTGTGAGTTGCAGGTGACGAAGGCACGATGAAGAGGGGGTGTGTGGTGTTAGGGCGTGGCGATGGGGGTAGAGGCTAAAATAGGCTGGGTAAACTTGCCCTGTCGCCACAGATGATTCTTGGATAGTCTCACACGAGGTAAAGGTTTAACCGCGCCTAGTTGCCAGCTTTCCCCGGAAGAGAGCTAACTAGGCGAGCCGGACGGTACCAATGGGTAACTTAGTACACCCCTACAGGGTTAATCTTTTCGAAAAGCCGTGTCCACGGTTACGAACGCCTTGGGAATGGATTTACGGGATCATAGAAAATCTTAACCTAACTAAAATTTGGCAGCTAAAGGTTGCATTTATAACGTGTGACAAAAGGTTCAATTTCTCGAGGGTGATTCGAGGGAGTGCCTTGGTGGAGATGAGTGTTGTTTCTGGTTACTAATGGTTCAAAAAGAATCGAAGATGAAAAGTTACTCTCTTATCCCTTTTATAAAAAAATCTTCTGAGTAGTCGATGCCGTGGATCAGTCATGTCTTTAAAAAAGAAAAACTAGCTTTATGCAAAAATAAATACTATACAACTTTAGAGCCCCCGTCAACATTGGGACTATATCGCCCTACTAAACTTGCGAGTACGTTGTACTCAGTCTCTCTTTGCTGCTTTTATAATTTGTTTCAGAGGAGGATAACACCGAGCAGCCAGATGGTTTCTTCCTGGACATCGACGAGTAGTTCGGGGTTCCCAGATGGCAGCTTGGGACATCGGAACAAGCTGCCAGGGTTATGTTTATTTGTAGGCCTCTTAGGCCATATGTTGGATTTTGTTGTACTAGACAACTACTTCGCTTCCGCTTGATGTACGATTGGGTCTGTGACCCCCTTTTTGTGTAACTAGATTCGAACGGCGCGGCTTGCCGCACGGCACTTGTTAGTTCTTTCAATTTTTGCCCGTGCTTTTCACATTTTATACAGATTATGAATAAGATGGTGAATATCCTAAAGAATAAGCTAAACAAAATGGTAATATCATAGGCATGCTGATATGTTGTTATTACTCTCGGTGGTAACATATTTGGATCAAGCACAGATATCACACCGTAATTACAGAACGGCAAAAGGAAGCCATATCTCAAAGTTCAAATGAAAACAACAATTTTGACATCACACAATCAGAATCATAAGAAACAGGAAAAACAGAGAAATGGTGAAACACACGGGGATAGTAATCTAGAGATTCATACCACACTAACATAACATAAGATGGCTCTAGGAGATTTGCATTAAGGTGCACATAATATATACACACATGGAAGTAGTACTAAATATATAAGTTCTAATCAATGTACTGATCTAAAGTGGAGGCGAAACATGATCAAACATATGATGAGTTTCATATAACTAATAATGATTCTAAAAGGCAGAGGCGGCTGGTCTCAACAGCATTAACAATGAGACATTCAGCAACCAAGACCTGGACGATGGCGGAACCAAAATATCACCGACCACAGCTTGTCGGGGGTAGACACAAACAGGCAAAATAAATCTATTCTACAGGAACAAAGTTTAGAATTAATCAAGAGTATTTGTGTGGAATGAAACAACAATAAGTATGTTTTCAAAAAATATTTTGCCTTAATAAGATGGTTAATATCAAGACAGTACACACGTTAAGATATTTGGACAAAATATTTTCATACCATAATCAGATAAAAGGAAAGGAACACATAATACAATAAAAACTTGATCTAACATACGCAGGCAACAGAAATTCCGTAATTGGCTAGCAGAAGGTACTCAAGGTGGGGCGATTCTCTGCCTCAACTACGGAATTGAAACAAAGGCTCCATATTAACTCACGAAAAATGAAAGCTAATACATTCTTGAAAAAGGTGAAAACAAAATAATCGATGTGTAACAGAATCACCTTCCTATGATTATTTAGGCATCACAAGTTACCATAATTAGGCACGGTAAGGTAGAAGTATACTGAGTAAAGAATTGAAACAAAGGCTGAACAATGCCTACGTCAGCAAAAAAGCTATAGTTCTAAAGATTTTGACGCTAAATTACTAAGATTTTGAAACAAAGGCTAAGCAATGCCATGAACTACTCTGATCTTTTTACTATTTATAACTTAATAAAATGCCCAGATTATCTTTTAATGTGGTTTAGAGTGCATAACTATGTACCTTGTTCTTTGATTTTGTGCTCAAACATTCAAATCAGCTCTCTTTGTGCTGCTATTTGGAATGAAAGCATCAAAATAACAAAGTGGTCTAATTCACATTCACGCTACATTTTGTCCTATTTTTCGTCTAACTCGTGGTCTTTGGAAAAACAAATACTCCATCCGATACCAAAATTTGTTGCAAGGTGTGCTGCTAATTTTATACGTGACTGGTTCTTTTCTTCCGACACTTTTACTGAACTGGAGGGAGTAGAAAAGATAAATGCCTTAGTAATAATTAGAATTCAAGAGTAAAATACATACAGATCATCTGAAAGATTATGCTCCTATCGAACATCGCATATATTTCTTCTCAATTTGACCATCTTAAATAAACAACATTGTCTTGTCTCAAACTAAGAGATGAATACCTCAGAACACAAGTAAGAAATATATAGCAGAGTGGACACTACAGGTTGCCAATCATACACAAAGTCTTATGGCCGAACTAATAAAGCAGCCTCACAGTGGTATACAGAGTCAATATAAAATTAAGAGATGAATGGTCAAACTCTAAATACTTGTATATATATCATGACATGGTAGCGGTTTTTAGACACTGATCAAAATAAAAAGAAACAAACATATGTCAACCACAAACAAAAGGACATGTGTTATCTATCAGAAATGCTTGTAAATTTATACAGACCTATGAGGCAATAAGAAGAGGCCAAAATGGGCAGGCTGCAGATTACCTTTGAAGTGAGCATAGCAGTGGGCCTTAGGAGAGCAATAATGGGAGCAATAATATCATATATGAAGACAAACTATGTCCATACTAGAACCTTGTGTTTGTATCAGAAACATAGTTTTTGTTTTTTTGGAAAAGCAAGCAATGGAACAGTTTCTGCACCAAAATAGACTAATAAACCAGATGACTACATAATCCTCTAGGCGAAAAGGAAACAAAATAGGCGGCGACATCGCACACAGAGGGCTCTCCCAGAAATAAATATGTAAATACACAGTAAGTATGTATATGCTATTTTGCTTATGATTAATCATAGCAGGCTATATCTGAAAGCTAAAAAATATAAAAGGGCACTGCTCTATTTACCCTCAATAAATACTGGCAATGGAATGGTAAATGGTAGCACATTATTTGAGTATCTATCTTATTTTCGCTACTCCCATAGCAGATTTTAGTTTCCATTGCTATTTGCAACCAGCTCCAATTTGTATGTCTCAGTTTTGCATCCATAGCAACTGATAGCATAGAACTAAAGCTGTTGTGAAAAGCCTAAGATTAGCACCTACTGAAAGCAAGGCCGATAAAGAAATAAGCGGAACCATCTGCAGCAAGACCAAGACGTCTGCTCCTGCAGGAAAGCATCATCAGGAAGGAAAACGACATGCATAAAAAGAAAGGAAAAGACAGACATATCTGCAAGATCGAGAACTCCTCGGATGATTTTGCTACCAAATTCCTGTGTAACCGTTTCTGCTCAGATGAATTGCACTGCAGAAAGAGCATGATCAAGTCAAACAAAAGACGACGGGCAGTCACGTGGTCAGAGAAATCAACAATGGAATCAAACCGAGAAAATCAGGGGGATAAATACAGTAGGGAGAAGCAACCATCTAGCCGAGAGGAAGGTGACGAACCTCAACGAAAGCAACAACTGACCGCCACGAATCCTATGATACACCTACAAAAGAAATAAAGGTCAGACCAGGCATCATATGAGGACCAGAAAGAAAAACAAAGAAAGGCGAGAATAAAATAAATGCGGAGAAGGGACGGTGACACGGTCGGCAAGGGGAAAGCAAAGTCGTGAACATGGACTACACAGAAAGAAGAGGCACCATGCACTTAAACTGCGCGGCTTGCCGCGCGGCACCTGTTGATTCTTTTAATATTTTGCCCGTAATTGTCACAATTTGTACCGATTATTAAAAAAGATGGGTAATCTTCAAGAATGTAAGTTAAACAGAATGGTAGTATGATTTAACCACACATGGATAGTAACTTAAAGATTTAACCACACTAACAGATGCACATAATATATACAGACATGGTAGTAATACTAAATACATAAGTCTGATGACTTCACTGATCTAAAGTTCATAGGGATACATGAGCTCAAAAACCTAGGCAGCTGGTCTCAACAACATCAACAATGAGACATTCTGCAATTAAGACTTGGAAGACGGCGGAACCAAAATATCACCGAACACAGGTTGCCGGGGGCAGTCACAGACATAAACTATGTACATGCAAAATAAGTCTGATCTGCAAAAAAGAAGTACAAAATTATTCGAGTGTTTAGTTGTCTTGACTGAACCGTCAAAACGTATGGTTAGGATGGACCTTAAGCAGTATAAAAATAAAATATTATGTGTATCGACGGTACCAATACATGTTTCAGAATACAAATTAGAAGTGCATATTTCAATGAATACTAACTTGCTAAGTTTATGAAGAGAAAATAGATTGCAGAGGGTAGAGGGTGGCATAGAGCCACAAAGGGCAGACCATTTTGATACATTTGTAGAAGATGTATCTCTCTATCCAGCTAATGAAACTGAAGCAGACAAATAGAAAATATACTCGTTGCAAGGAGCGATTGAGGATCTACAGCAAGGACAATATTTGTATGGTATTTTTTCTCTTGAACAAATTTCTATGGTCTCTTAGCTACCTTATAGTTAAGGGAAATTAGGTACCAAAATTGTTTCTTCCTGAGACATCATAATATCTCCAAGGCAATATGACTTTGTCTGTCCCCGCAAAAAAACTTCCCTTATTTGTTTTAACACAAATACGAAATAACTCACTGGTCCCGGCCAAGATAAGTAGTATTAGGTGTGCAAATAAAGTTTTTGTTTCACATGAAGGGATGCATGACACGTAAAATGAAAACGAAAAGGAACTAACGGAGAAAACAGATGAACCAGTCTGTATAAGACAATATCAAGACTAATTATAGAAGCAAGAACTCTAAATAACAGAAAGGTCCATTATCAGTGCTTCACCCACAATCTTGACATATACACATAAAAAATACAGTACTTGCTGCCATTTTGAGCTCAGCGAGTATGCTGATCGACATCTGCATATATGATCAAATGATGTTATAACTTATAAGCATGAAAAAACGAACCGCAAAAAGTTAATAAACCAGCAGACATAAGATAGGCTAAATCCAATCTTCCTATTATACATATGCATATGCTAAATATAAATGACAGAAAATAGTGGACTGACCCATTTACAAAACAAATGTGCGAACAAAATAGAGCACAAGTTTTTGGTTGAAAATTGTAGAGCACAGATAGAGGTGAAAGTTGACTGCCTCATATATCATTTGGAGGACAAAAGAATCCCAATTCCCAAAGGTAAACTGAACCATCAGATGTGTTAAAACTTAGAAGTGGTTGTTTCCATAGCGGTACCTCACATGCCAAATTTTAATACACAACCACAACAAAAATGGTTGTTCTATTTATTGTTATTCTTAACAACGCAAGACAAAGAAAGAAAGAAATTAGGGTGTTTTAACAAAGAGATATAGCAGATAAAAATTTATGCACCAAGCTCAAACACACATATAGTTTTTCCACACAAAAATCTGCACAAACAGAAACTGGAAGCAGGGGATTCAATTAAGAAAATCACGACTGACCAATATGCTGTGGTAGTTGCGAGTATATCAATAAAAAGAAAGAAAGTGCACCCCATATACATTAGTTTGACATATTTGCATGAACTACAGCGGCTCATGTTAAAAGATAGGGAATTAGAAAAGAGGAAGAAACAAACAAAGAAGTGGGGTACCTGCGAATGCCATCACATTTGCACTATGACATCCAATTTTGAGCTCTCTAGGCAATCTCAAATGCACGACTGCATCTTAGAACACCAACTTTGTACGATGCCATTTGTTTAACCTTCCTGCAAAATATCCAATGAAATAATAGGAATCTCGCATTAGTTCTTGTAGTATACAATTTGATCTCAGGTTGTAGGGCCACAATAAGATTATGTCAACAATAATTTGATCTCAACCGAATAACATGCTCCACTTTATCTCATTTCAATATGTAATGTGTGCAGCTACAGATGAACATAGGCATATACAATATATCATCATATAACGTCTTATCGAAGGAGAGAAAGCAAACGTCACATGTATGCTCCATCTTCAACAAAATTAAATCTTATTCTTAGAATTATGTCCATAACCCTGTATTAGCAGTATATAAATAAAGCGGTAACAAAACAGTTCTGCATCTGATCCAAGACACCTATATTCTAGATAGCAGCAGAGCCTCCAACATAACAGGATCATAAACAATGTCACTGGAAAATAAGAGTTGAATAAGAGAAGGTGGACAGCCCGTACCTGCAACGTCTGTACCCTCAACCTCTCCCCCAAACATAGCTAGACCAAAACGCACTACAGAAATAGGAAAATCAATGGCACCTCAGATGTGAGCAAAAAAAATATCAAGCAGACAGGAAAATAGGGGCGTAAGGATACAAACCTGAACTCACGAGCCATGGTCAATCTCCAATCCATACTCTAATGCGAATATGCAGAAGAAGACGGCTCAAGTCACGCTGGATTCCTGAAGCTCGGGATGGATTTCTTGATCTCGACGCGAGGCGAGGGTACACTGGACCTGAACCACCAGTTCCAGCGATGGCCATCCAACCTCGCATCTGTCGGCGGCGGGCTGCGCTGCTCCCACCTACCACCAGTCGTTCCTCGCCGAATCCCCTCGTGCAAGATCGGCCTCCCACTCGCTTCTCCGTCACCAGATGCAGGTCAGGATGGAGGCGAAACCAGGTGGGGAGCTGGCAGCTCGAGAGACGCCTGCTCCTCCTGCGCCACCGCGCTACCTACCGACGCGGCCACTGCCGGTCGAAATTGAGCTAGGGACGCACCGGTGGACGTCGAGCTCGTCGCGTGCACCGTCTGCACGTCGTGGCCATCGGCACCTGAGTGAGAGACAGATAGAGAGGAGGTGAGACGGGGAGAAAGAGAAAATCATAGGTGGAGGACGGAGATACATACCACGCAAAAGAGGAAATCATGGGCTGCTGCTGTAGGTGCTCGTGGAGCGCAGGAATGGCGATGCAGCGAGGCGATCTCGTCTGCATCCTCACGGCCAGATCCTATTGCTGCTCGACGTGCCTGCTCCCCTCCAAATCCCACCACCGTCTCCACGCCGTTGGAGAGAGGTGCCCCCACAAGCCGCTCCTCCAGGCGACAACATGGTGCGCGGCGACGGTGCAAGCGTCCGGCTGTGCCGCTCGATGTGAGAGAGCGCGCACAGGTGGCGGCGGCGCGAGTTGGCGAGATGGAGGAGCACGCGGGAGAAGAGGCGTCACCGGCGTCCGATGGACCGAACGATGGCGGCGGCGGGCTGGACGGCAAGGACTGCTGGCTGAAACCTAGATCGAGAAATGAGCATCTAGAGTTAGCAGCAAGGAGGTGAGAAGCATATAGTCCCGGAGCGGCGAGCAGGGAGGGCAGGGGCGGAGCAGGCTACGATAAGGACAGTGGCGCTGACATGCTTGAGGGTCGGGACGGACGGCAGCACGAGGGGAGAGACGGATCGAAGGGGATTGGGGAGAGAGGACGCGAGGCAGGAGAGGAGAGACGCGGCTAGGGTTTTCTACCGCGTGGGATGGAGCTTATATACAACAGACGTGAAATGACTATTTTGCCCATAGAGTTCGATGAAATCACGACCCCTGCCACCGCTAGAAAAAACGGACGGCCACGATCTGTTTCAACGTCTATAGGACGGTCGAGAAGCGCTGAGCTCTGAGGAGCCTCCTGGCTGGGGCAAGGAAGTATGCTTTAGATTTGTATCTTTCTCATATATAAGTTGTTATATGATTTTGTGTCGTATAGTCTGTGATGTGCCAGTTGTTTCACAAGTCTTGATCTCTGTTTTATACATTGATAGCTATGCCAGTGTTTATGGCATGATCGATGTGTTGCGTGGGAGCGGTAATTCCATGCCCTTCGATTGTGTAGCATAGCCTGTGGGTTACATAGGCTCTCTGTATAACTCCGGGGTCGGGGCGCTACACCTTTCCTCTGCGATCCGGGTTTACAGAGCTCTCTGGCCAGAGTGCCAGCCTCCGGCATCAGTTGACGAACTAACTGCGTGCTTGAAGGCTTGCGAGGATCGACTCGACGATTCGCGGTCATCCGCCGCCCGAGTCGGTGCGGATGAGGCCCTGATGTATGTGCTATCTTGGTACGAGGGGATCGACCTCGACGCGCTCAAGACTTTGCGCGATGGGTCAAAGTGGACCACTGACCCGGATCTCATCCGGCGTCGCCAAGAAATGGCGTACTCCCTCATTCAATATGCTCCAGTGCACACATTCGTCGCTGGCCCGCGGGTTCCTCAAGCGGAAGAGATTGTGGATGCCGACGAGGATGAAGAAGACAGCGAAGAAAAAGTTGACGAGGAGATCGACGCCGACACACCTCCCGGCAATGCCACTGGCACCACTCCGGCAACTGCGACCGAGGACATCGCTCCAACCGATCCGAGTACCTCGGACCCTGCTGCTTAGACTTAGAAAAAACTCAGATCATTAGATCCCCGGGATGCCGGGTGCCGATGTAATATAAACCTTAAGCTTTGTATGGTTGGTACTTGGCACTTTATTTTGCACATTTTAACAAGATTAGACGTATGCCGGATCATCTTGAACCGAGTCCCCGAGTTTATTTTCTTGTTTACCATACTTTGCAACCTTTGCTCTTGTCTACCATTTTGGCGTTCGACAGTCGAGTCACAAGATTACCGAGATACGGCATACAATACTAAAAACTTTGAGATATGGCTTAAAATCATCCGACACACAAATAAATAACTAAACATAGGATTAATAAACAGCTTATGCCGAATCGCGCTTGGGCCAAGTCCCCGAGTTTACTTTCTTGTGTACCAGGTGCTACGATCCCAGCTCTTGTCTAGCATTTTTTGGCGTTCGACAGTCGAGTCACGAGACAGCAAAACATAGCATACAATACTCGAAACTTTGAGATATGATCTAGAGCCATCCGACATAAAACACAAGGTTAACAAAAAGAAGCCGAATCGCTCCTGGACCGAGTCCCCGAGTCTTTTTTCTCGTTTACTGCACCTTGCAACCTTTGCCCTTGCCTACCATTTTGGTGTTCGGCAGTCGGGTCACAAGATCACAAAGACGTAGCATACAATACTCACAATCATTGAGACACAGTCTTTAGAGCCATCCGACATACAGGAAACAGAGATAAACATGCAGATAAACACAGATTTTACAACAAGGCAGTCCCCGAGTTTCTTTTTGGGGTGCCGACATTTCATTTCAGGATTTCGAGATACATACATTGGGTCCGTAAGAGTAAAAAGGGCGAAGAAGAGCTACATTCCAAGGTCGTTTGGTCTCCTCTCCGGATCTGTCCATCCTGTTCTTCACCTGCTTCTGAGCATCAATAAGATAATAGGCATCATTGTGCAGAGCCTTGCTCACGATAAACGGCCCTTCCCAAGGAGGTGACAATTTGTGCATGCCGGTTGTGCGTTGCACAAGCCTAAGCACCAAGTCCCCCTCGCGGAATTTGCAAGGGTTTACTTTCTGGCTATGATAGCGTCGAAGATTCTGCTGATATATCGTTGATTTGGACAAAGCCAACTCTCGTGCCTTTTTGAGTAGATCGACATCATTCTCCCGGGCTTCCTTAGCCTCGGACTCGGTATACAATGGGACTCTTGGCGAGTCATGCTCTATGTCGGTTGGTAGAACTGCCTCTGCTCAGTAGACCAGGAAGAATGGCGTATAGCCAGTAGAGCGATTCGGTGTAGTCCTTAGACTCCACAATACTGTCGGGATCTCATCCAGCCAACACCCCGGAGCATGTAGCAGTGGCTCAATTAGCCGGGGTTTTATGCCGGATAAAACCAAAGCGTTTGATCTTTCAACTTGCCCATTGGACTGAGGATGTGCAACCGATGCCAGGTCTAGCCGGATTCTCTTTTCTTCGCAGAACCGAGCAAAGGCTCCCTCGGCGAAATTGGTGCCATTATCCGTGATAATGCTGTGCGGATGACCATACCTTAGGATAATATCCTTCGGGAATGATACAGCTGTGCGGCCATCGCACTTTCTTATTGGCTTTATTTCGATCCATTTGGTGAACTTGTCCACCATCATCAGGATGTGAGTCATGTTACCTCGGGCCGGTTTGAACGGTCCCACCATATCCAGACACCACACTGCAAATGGCCAGGTAGGAGTGGGCGTTCGGTCATGACCGACATTTCGGTCTTTGTAATTCGGTCTATTTCAAATTCGGTCTGTAGAAAAACGAAGACCGAAAAATACTTGGATGATGTGCTACCCGACAATTTCGGGTACTCAACAATTCGGGTTCGGGTTCGGTCGTGACCGAATTATGTTGTCAGCTCACAAATTGGACAATATGCATAAAAAATTCGATAGCATTTTTCCTGTAAGTTGGACATCGTTCAATGCATACATACATGAACTCACGTTGCTGGCTTGCTGTAGAGTGCAGACAAGGAGAAGATGGCGGCCTGGCGGCGTTGGGGGCAGTGTTGATGGCCTGGCGGCGTGGGCCACTCAAGCGGCCTGGCGGCAGCGGGGCAGGGCAGTCAGGCGGCGGCGGGGCAGAGGCAGACGGCTGTCTGGCGGTGCCGGGACTCGAGGTACCTTAGGAGGCTAGGACCTAGGTCGACGAGACAACGAATCGAGGAGTCAAGGCGACAGGCGACGGGTGGCCTCCTTGGCTCCTTCCGTTCGGGAGGGTTTCTGGGAACTGGGAAAGTGGGAAGACGTACAGTATCTCTTTCTGCTGGGCCGGGGATTGAGAAGTTGGTCCTGCCGGACTGGGGATTGCGAAATTGACAGTCATCGTACAATTTTTCGGTCTCAACGGTCTATTCGGGTACCGGGGTACTGATGACCGAATTAACCGTATTAATTTCGGTCTTTAAAGTCTTCTGACCATATTTTTAATCGGTCTATTCGGTGTCAGTCTTTTCGGTTTCGGTCTCGGTCTCTTCGGTTTTGGTTTTCGGTCATCGGTTTTTATGCCCACCCCTATGGCCAGGTGATGGGGATAGTCTTGAGTGCTGAGGCCGGCATATGAATTTTGTGGGCAAACCTCTGACATCCTTCGCACTTCCGGACAATGTCCTCTGCCTGTTGCAAAGCACTGGGCCAGTAGAACCCATACCGGAATGCCTTAGCCACTATGGCTCTGGAAGAGGCGTGATGACCGCACTCCCCCTGATGAATATCTCGGAGAATCTCTTCCCCCTCTTCTGGTTTGACACAGCGCTGAAGCATGGTGGTCATGCTTCTCTTGTACAGCTCACGGTTGATAATGGTGAAGGATTTGGATCGCCTCTGTATCTGTCTGGCCGAGACCTCATCATTCGGTAGACTGCCATCCAACATGAATGTCATGATGGGTTGTGCCCATGCCGGTACTAGATGAGTATCGAGTACAGGCTCGTCAATTTCCATCGCATCAACCGACATCACTACACCCGACATAGGCTGTTGAGTCCCCGAGTCCTCCCAAGGAGTCCCCGAGTTCCACCAAGCGGCTCTCCAGTTTTCCAACACAGTCCCCGAGTCCTGCTACATCCACGGAAGTCCCCGGGTCCTGCGGAGTAGTCCCCAAGTCCTGCGGCATGCTCCCGACATCCACGTCCATCGGGACGACGTCGGGTTCCGGATTACCCGGGATAAATATCGATTCGGACTCGGGTGAAGGCTTGATTGATGGCTTGTGAAGATGCTCCAGTGACACTCCGGGTGGGATGGCCTGCCGGTATGATCCGATCTTGGATAGCATGTCAGCACTTTCATTTTCTGTCCGTCGTATGTGATTTAACTCGCAACCATCAAAGTACACCGAGATCTTCTGGACATGGAACCGATATGCCGCCATGTTGGCATCCAGGGCATCCCAGTTGCCTGATGTTTGCTGAATCACAAGATCCGAGTCACCATAACATATTATCCGGCGAATTCCGATTTCCTTGGCCACCTTGAGTCCATGAATCAACGCTTCATACTCGGCCACATTATTGGATGCCGCGAAATGGACTTGCAGCACATATTTCAGCTGGTCTCGCTTTGGCGAGGTGAGAACCACGCCGGCTCCCAAGCCCTCTTTCACTTTGGACCCATCGAAATGCATTTTCCAGTAACTGGAGTCAGGCAGAGATGGCTCATACTGCATCTCGGCCCAATCGACAAAGAAATCAGCCACTGCTTGAGAGATGGTATCTCTTCTCGCATATTCCGGCGTGTAAGCCGCCAGCTCAATAGCCCACTTGGCTACCCGGCCACTCGCATCCTTGTTACCGATGATCTCCAAGACAGGGGCTGCGCTTACAACGGTTATAGGATGCTCCTGGAAGTAATGCTTCAGTTTCTTTGCCGCCATGTACACACCATAGGTCATTTTCTGGTAGTGCGGATAATTTTGTTTTGAGCTGTAGAGCACCTCACTCAAGTAATATACCGGTCTCTGCACCGTAGTTCCTTCTTCTTCTCGCTCCACCATCACTACGACACTAACGACTCGGTTAGTGGCTACAATGTAGAGCAACATGGGCTCTCTCGGTAGTGGTGAAGCTAATATTGGCGCTGTAGCCAACATCTTTTTCAGCTCATGTAACGCCGCATCCGCTTGCGGGGTCCAACTGAACTTATCCGATTTTTTCATCAGTTGGTACAAAGGCAGGGCCTTTTCTCCCAACCGACCTACGAAACGACTCAAGGAGGCCAGGCAACCCGTGAACTTCTGGACATCCCTGAGACATCTCGGCAACTTCATGTTTTCTTTTGCACGGATTTTAGTCGGGTTTGCCTCGATACCTCAGCTTGACACGAGGAAACCAAGTAACTTGCCTGCCGGCACCCCGAATGTACATTTATCCGGGTTAAGTTCTAGCCGGAATTTCCGCAGGTTTGCGAATGTCTCTTTGAGATCATCCAACAAGGTATGTTTTTCTTTAGTCTTGATGACTATGTCGTCGACATACACCTGCACATTTTTTGCCTATTTGATCGTGCAAGCATTTTTGCATACAACGCTGGTAAGTAGCACCGGCATTTCTCAAACCAAAGCACATGACACGATAGCAATAAGCCCCGTACGGGGTGATAAAGGCAGTCTTTATTTGATCCGCAGGGTTCAAGGGTATCTGGTGAAAACCAGAGTACGCATCTACAAATGATAACAGTTCACACCCGGCCGTGGAGTCGATCACTTGATCGATCCGGGGCAACGGGAATGGATCTTTCGGACATGCCTTGTTCAAGTTCGTGTAGTCGATACACATGCGCCAAACAGCGGCTCCATTCGGGTCATCCTTCTTCTTTTCCACCAGGACCGGGTTAGACAACCAGTCTGGGTGCAGCACTTTCATGATGAAACCATATGCGAGAAGTCTGGCTATCTCGTCACCAACAATCTTTCTCCTCTCAGCTACGAGGCGTCGCATTGGTTGTTTCACCGGTCTCGCATCAGACCGGACATGCAAAGAGTGCTCAGCCAACTCCCTCGGAACACCCGGCAGGTCCTGATTCGACCATGCGAAGATGTCCCGATTCTCACGGAGGAAGTGGATGAGCTCGCTTTCCTATTTGCTGTCCAACCCGGCATCGATGATGACGGAGTGGTCCGGGTTAGCCTCGTCGATGCCGATTTTCTTGGACTCCTTCGCCGCCTGGAAGGTCGCAGTCTGCTGCGGGTTAGCCATACTCGGCATACCGAGTTGAGCGGACTGGGCCAGAGCCACCACCTCATGGATTCTCTTCTTCTCCGCGGCAATCACTAGTGACTCGGCCAGGAGTGACCCAGCCGAGGCGCACTCCATGGAATGCTTGTAGTCGCCCGAGATGGTGATGACACCATTTGGACCCGGAATTTTCATCTTTAGGTAGGCCACATGAGTGGACGCCATGAATTTGGCGAGTGCCGGCCTATCGAGTAAGGCATGGTACGGACTTTCGAGGTCCACGACCTCAAACAGTAGGCTCTCAGTCCTGCAGTTGCCCTTGCCGCCGAAGGAGACATCGACCCGGCACTATACCATGGAAGGTGGTCCTGCTTGGCTGCATCATGTTCTCGGTAATTCCGAGTTTGACCATGGTATCCCGGTACATGATGTTGATGCTGCTCCCATTATCAACGAGAACCCGGGTGAACCTGACGTTGATGCTGGGCCCGACGAATGTCGGATCCAACACTAGAGCATAACCACCTGGGTTGGGCATGACCTTGGGATGGTCCTGGATGCTCCAGCTGATCTCATCCTCGGACCAGTACATGAACTTTGGCACCGCCAGCATGACCGCGTTTACCTCCATCGCACGCCGGTTCAGGCTCTGCTTGTCGGTTGGCTTGGTCACAAAGACCATGTAACTCTGGTGGGGCTCTCGGTACTCGTTCTGCCGACTCGGGCCAACATTGTTGTTGTTGTTGTTGGCCCCACTGGCCACCTGGTTAACATTCTCCGGCCTCTGCTGGGTGTTCAAAGGCTGAGTGTTTGCACCCGTGAGAGGTGTAGGGCGAGGTACCGGCTTGTGCTGGTACCAACTGCAATCCCGGGTAGTGTGGTTAGCCGGTCTGCTGGGATGCTTAGTGTGGAAGCTGCAAGGTCCATCCAACATCATCTCGTAGGTATACCTCTGCTTGTCATCCCACTGCTTCTTGTCACCATTCCAGGGCTTCCTTTCACCATTCCATGGCCTCTTTTCGCCATTCCATGGCCTCTTTCCCTCTGAGTTTTGGCCCCATGAGGGACCATCGCTCTTCTGGCGCTGGCTACTGCCGGCATCCACCTAATCTTGATCAACAGCGGCGACCTGTTCTGACCCATATCGGTAGTCCGGCCTGTCATCTCTTCTCTTGTTCTGGTAGTCCGGGCGATCGCTACGCCTGCCCGATCTATCCCTATCCTGAGCGGGATACCTCCTGCCGGTTTCGACCGGGGCTAGTAAGGGCTGAGTCGGATCACCCAGGGCATAGCTGTCCGCTATCTTGATTGTCTCGGGCAAGGTAGCCGGCATCTCTCTCTGGAGTCTCTGCCAAAGCATGGAACCATGTCGGCACCTTTGTGCAAACCATGCGATGGCCTGCGACTCGATGACTCCTTCACAGGAGTTGCGAATTGTACTCCACCGGGTCAGATACTCCCGGACAGTTTCATCTTCCCTCTGCCGACACATGGACAGTTGTTGAGGACGATTCGGCCTCTTGTATGTGCTGGAGAAGTTGCTGACGAAAGCATCCGAGAAGTCCAGCCAGCAATCAATGTTGTTCTCCTCCAGGTTGTTCAACCAGATTCGGGCTGGTCCCTCCGGCATTTGCGGCACATACCGCACTGCCCATCGGCGGCTACCACCAGCAATGTGCACTGCTGTGACATAATCGGTCAACCAGTCTTCCGGCTTAGTACTGCCGTGTAACATCCCAAAAGTAATCCCCTCTAACCTTCCAAATTTGTTTTCAATTATTGCATCATCATGGCATCATCTTAGTGGTTGCATTTGTGGTTTTGTAAAAATAAAAGAAAACAAATAAAAATGAATTGCTTTTCCATGTGTTATCACATGCAATTCTAATTTTCCTAAATTGCAAAAACAAAATAAATTAACAACCAAAAACTATTTTTGGACAAAGCAAATTAAAATGTTATTTTGGATTTACAATTTAACCAACATTTTATGTTGGGAAAAATCAAAACCCTAAATTTTACTTTTGTTTTTATCTCTTTTCTTCTCTTCTCAAATTCTGTCAAAAAGAAGAAAAATAACCAAAACAGGAGCTGGACCGAAGCCCAGCTCTCCTCCCTCTCCTTCCCTCTCTTCCTCTCCTTCTTGGCCCAGCCGGAGCAGCCCACCAGCCCAGCATCATCCTTGGCTTCTTCTCCGTACGAGAGCACGCCACCCTCGCGCGCCTGCCGTCGCCCGCGTCCGCGCCTCCCATGCCACCTCGCCCCTGCCTTTCCTCTATAAAGCCAGCAGCCTAGGTGCCTCTCCCACCTAACCCTAGCCGCCCCACCTTCCTCCCTCGCGCCGCCGCCACCATCCGACTCTCTCCCCTTTTTCCCTCCGATTCTCCTCCCTCACCTGAGCCACTCCACCATCTCTAGCCGGAGGAGATCGCCGTCGCCATGGGGTAGCGGAGCTGGAGCACGTCGTCGACGACCGCGAGCTGGAGCAGGAGCTGGACACGCTGGAGCTGAACGTCTACACCAAGGCCGGCATCGTCTTCTTCCCCTACGTCCTCTACCTCTCGGCCACTCGTCTACCCGGAGCAGCGCGCCGTCGTCCTACTTCCTCGTCGCCGATCTGCTTCTCCAACGCCTCTGGGTGAGCCACCGCCGCCGATCCGGCCTTTCTCCGCTCTCCCCTTGCTCTGGACGGTCGCCTTCGCGCGTCGTCGGTCCCCTGTCGCCGGTTCCGCCATGTCGAGCACGCGAGCACGAACTCGAGCTCGTTGCTGCCCCCGCACCACACCCTTGCACGCACGCACCACTTCTGCACCGCACGCGCACGCGCACGTAGGGGATGCGCCGCTCGTCCTTGGACGTCGACGGCTGCGTCCTCGCCGCTCTGTCCGTCGCCGTCGAGCCCCGTCTGTCACCGTTGTCTGAATCTTTGGTTCAGTGTCGTTTTTCAGTTTCAGTTAGCAGCACAGATCCACTACTTAGGCATCCGAAGCCCCTTTCTGTCAAGATACGAATCGCAGCGCAGCTGGTCATCGATCCCTTGCTCGCCAGATCGGTCCCGGGTTCGATCCTCGGCCGGCCGATTTAACCCACCTTTTTTTTCCCTTGCACGCTATACACTGACAAGTGGACCCCCTGGTCCCATCTGTCATCCCCAGTGTGTAGTTTTCCACCTGGTGACAAAAGACCCAGATCTAGATCTCAGATCCAGATCTGGAACTTTTCCAGAAAAACCCAGTTTTCGAATCTTTTTGCAATTAGGCCCTTACTTAATGTTTCTGTCCTGTTTTTGTAATAAATAAATATCACATGTATCAATTGTCAAATTTGCAATAAAAATATGTTTTGAACTCAGAAAATTGTAATCTGTTCAAATATAATTTTTGTTTAATTTTGGGAATAAATTTAAATGACTAAATTAAATAAATCTTTTGCTAATTAATTAAACTTGCAAAATTCATAACTTTTGATCTACTTATCCAAAAATTATGAATTTTATATCAAATTAAAGCTAAAAATGCAATCTGTTCAAATCTAATTTTGCATGCATAAAATAAATAATTTAACTTTCGGGTAAATTAGAAATTCCATTAATTGAATTAATTAAATGCCCTAATTGCTATTTTTGATATTAAATTGCTAAACCCTAATTTAATTTGCCTAATAAAATGTCTAGCACTTAAATTGCTGCATAATTAAATTTGTCATGTCATCATGCTTGATTGAATGCATTTGTATTGATTATGCCTTTGTTATGTTTTGGGGTTACCGTAGACGACGACGTTGCTGAGTACCCCGACACCTCCGAGGATCTTGCCCAGTACCAGGCTACTGAGCCAACAGGCAAGCAGCCCCTCCCCAACTTTCTCATGTGATGCCTATTCCTGTCTTGCATGCTTTAGGACTTCCGTTCTGTTGTGTCTTACGATTCCTACTAGAATTGCATAGCCTGATAGAAGTCCAGTTATTCCTGATATGCCTACCTATATCCTATGCTTGTTATCCAGTTACTTCTACTAGCATGCTTAGGAGTTGATTGTGGTCTATCACATGCTTAGCTGGTATATCTTAATAATTGAAGACTTGCTATGTGGGAATCACTTTATTATATTAAAGATAAGGCACCGGCGGAAGGCCAGCTATGGTGATTTGTTCTGCTAGTGTCGCCTAGGAAAAACCGTTCTTTTCCGCTTATCCAAGAATGAGCGCCCTACCCACACGTGGGAAGACTTATGGAACCCCCCGCAACTCAGTACCGGATCTGCTATATTGGTTAGGGAGCCACAAAGTAGTTCGGGTGTTTACCATTTGGAGCATACGCACGATGCATCTTGAAGATGAGAGGTTACAACTATGGGGGGCGCATATAGGTTTGCGGACCGTGCGTTCACCGCATGTGGAAGGAGGAGCAATCGTATGAGTGTTATCCTCCCGAAGCCGTTCACGCAACGTTTGGGCCCGCAAAGGAGTTTCGGCCGGGCTCCCCACGTGGATCAGTCTCAGATAGGTGGCTCTCTATCCAATGTAGTAGTGAAGGGGAAGGTTGTGTTGAGATACCTTTTGCCTCTGTGGCGTGTGGTTGATCGAACGTGTATGGTTACATTTGGGCACCCCTGCAGGGTTAAATCTTTTCGAAAAGCCGAGTCCACGGTTATGGACGACTTGGGTAATGTGCTGGCTAAAAAGATCATAGACATCACCGTATATCTTAAATAGCTAAATTGACTAGTAAATAGCCTTATTCGAATAATAAACTTGCTAAAACTTGATCAACGTGTGAGTGTCCGGACTTCTTCCTCGTGGGTATATGATACGATGGAGTTGTCTCAAGACGGGTATTGCTTGGTGAGTAGTTTAGCCCAGTAGCGCAAGCGCTCTCTTCCCTTATTCTAATTAGACGCAAGTTGTAGCGTGTCTTCTGTAGATGTTAGGTGCTGCTGCTGCAAGTCCACCATACAGCCATCCTTCTACCAAATTGCATGTGCACAGTTCTTTCGTTTACCCTTGTGCGTAAGACTTGCTGAGTACCCCCGTACTCATACCATCGGGTGTCCGGTGCCCGTATTTTTCACCGATGCAGGAGCGACAACAGAGTTCGACGATCCAGATGGAGGCTACTTCGTAGAGTTCGACGCTGACTACGACGAGTAGATCGAGATCCTAGGCGGCAGCCTGAGACACCGTGGGCGGGTTCACCTCTTTTATTTTCCGGCCTCTGGCCTTTGATGTAGTCTGTACTCAGACGGGTGTTATGCTTCCGCTGTATTCGGGACGTATGATCCCCTGTGATGTAATAAAGTATTTGAAACTATGTTTATTTATCCTTTTGTGTCGTACTTGTTCTTGTAATGATTTCCAACTTGAGGTTTCGCTTGGTGAAACGTGGTTTTCGCTAAGTGGGGATTACATGCCGTCATACGTCTTGGCACCCCGGGGAAGCTGGAAGTTCGGCACCGGTGCCTGCTTCATTATCTGCGGTCCAAAACATGCCGGACCCGGTGGGCCTTGCTTCTCCAAAAGTTCAGACAGATAGATTCTGTCAAGCTTATTGCGGACATCATGTGCCGGTAGCTGGCGAGTTCCCAGCCGAGCACCGAGTGCACCCTCGGACGCTAGGTCTCTAAATATTGTGTACCCGGCCCGCTCCATGGCCGAGTAACCATCATCATATCGGTCGGCGGCCTGTTCGGCATACCCGGCACCATGTCGTTGCCGAGGTGGGTTAGGTGCCGGATACCGAGGTGGCTGGCCCTGATTTGCCGGGTGAACCCGGCTGGCTCCTTGCTTGCCCTGTGCGGGTTCAGGGGCTCCCTGACCGGCATTGCCTTGCCCGGCTATCTACTTTCTGGCATAGACCGGATCATAAGTCTGCAGCTGCTTGTTTTTACCAGAGTTTACACTCTGGTCACGACTTCTGCCGACATATGGCGACGAGGCTTGTCCCTTGGATATTCCCCCGGCACCACCATTCGAGTGAATGTACCGGGATCCACCTGCATCCGGGTTTGCATAACGGAAAGCCTCATTCTGACGATTGTCAATAGCTACCAACTCGTTTACCCGGTCTTGCTGCCTACGACGAGCATCACCGGATAAGCTAGGTAACTCGGCTGCGGCTGCCTCTGCAGCCCTAAGATTCTTGCCAGGAGTGCTATACCTCGGCCTATCGGCCGACACATGACTAGCAGTTCTACTAGATTTGGGTCTACCATCTCTAGCAATCTCGGCATTGAGGTCTCTACCTCGGGTGCGCACCTCATTCATGCGACTAATGGGGTTTGCTACTGGAGTAAATCCATGAGCCTTGTTATACTCACGGAGAGAGATGTCAAACTCTTGCCTGACTCGGGCTACCTCTATAACCTCCAGGAGTATGTTCTTGCGCTGCTCATCCAGCTCAGCCTGAGCCAGAGCCGTATCTGCGCTCGGAGCAACTGGGGTGGCCAGCTTCTCGATCACGTCCTGAAGAGGACTCGGCGCCACCGGCACACCTGATGTACCGGCCTGCGCCGTGCGGTTCTCCGGCCTCTCTAACGGTGGGTGCGCCGTCCTGGTAGATCTGGTGCTGACCTCGGCCTCTCCGGCCGTGGCTATGCCGGCACCGACGTTCGGAGCGGTCATCATGACCTCCACGCAACTAGCGGGCGAGCGGTACGCCGGCCGCGAGCTGCGCAGACTGCGGGAGGATCCGCACCAACCTGCACCCTTTCAGGAAACCAGCAGGGGACCTCGGTGGCGACGTAGACCGTGAGCGCACCGAAGTCGATGAGGCAGCCGTTCCGAGGTAACGGCCTACTGCCGAAGCAGCCTGCGTTGTCGCTGACGACGTTGAGCGAGCCGAACCTATGGACAAGGCCACAGAGCACGCGCTCGCCCAAAGCGATGAGGGAACCCGTCCGGATGAACACACCAGCCAGCGCCGCTGCTGGCCCCACGGTGGGCGCCAACTGTCGTGATGGTGTCACGGCAGATGCCATAGATAGGCTTATGTTGGGGCCGATGGACGCTGGAGGTACCGGGGAGGGATAGTGCATAGGAATACGCACACGGAATACACAAAGACGCACGATCTACCCAGGTTCAGGGCCCTCATGAGGAGGTAAGACCCCTACTCCTGCTTGTCTGTTTATATGATGGATCACAACTCGGGCTACAAGATGCTCCTCGAGCTGTATGCGGAGAGCTATGAACTAAGGAAAAGTGTAGCACTTGGGCTCTCTATCGAGTCTGGTAGCTCTATGTTTCTCCGTAGGATCTGGTGTTGAGTGTGGTATCGCGTGTGTCAAGCCTGCAGCGTGTCGTTCACCCCTGTAAGAGGAGCCCCTGGTGCTCCTTATATAATGGAACCCAGGGCACAAGTTAGGGCTGACGTGCGTGCTGACGTTCCCACCATTGTGGCCACGACCGGGCCTCTAACTGCTTCCGTCATCACTGCCTGGCACGTCCTGGATTGGACGTGCCTCCACTCCTGGCGCACTGCTCCCCCATACCGCTTCGGTCAGCAATATGGAGACCTGACACCCCATCACATGACCTCCGGGTCAAGGGTTAGGTAGCGACGTCCAATCGTGCCAGTGGCACGACGCCTGCTTCGTGATTGTAGGGGCAAGACATGAGCCTTGATCGTCCACCGGGATACACTTCATCTCCTCTTATCCGGCATAGGCATGCTAGACACATCTTAACTCGGTTCTCCTTCCCTACACATATGAAGAACAAAGAAGATGATTCGACATCCAAACTGTATGTCGGTTTCTGTATGCCGGTTGGGTATGTCGGTTAGCCTTGACCCGGTCAACTCCGGGTCTATACATATCTCGTCATCTTGACCCTATCCGAGGGCTGCCCCCCGACATTAACTCCTACTCGTCCTCGAGTAGGTAAGTGATAAAAAAGATATTTTTTATGAGACATGCTACCAACATAATCTTGATCAAGATAGTAATGTCAAGCACATGATGTGAATAAAGTGATCCAAAAAAATTGTTTATAGTTGACATTAAGCAAACAATGATTAACATAAGCTAACTAACAATGCTAGAAACTTTTCATGAATAGGTGTGTTGGAGACGTGGAACCATACATAAGGTGTGTCTCCAATGTAAAGCATCAATCATTCTACAAAGTATAAAGTAGTTATTCATGAAACAGTCAAGATCCAGTCAAGTGATCTAATTCACTTCCTTCCCACATCAACTGTTTCGAAGTCTACTCAACTCATGCAAGTAAGAAGTGGCTTTGGCACCAAAAGGTTATGGCAAAGAGAATAATGATGGGGGTTTGCAAGGTCAAAAAGAAAGGCTCAAACAGTGAAGAGGGTAACCACAAGACAAGAGGAAGTCTCGTAGTAGACACTGAATGAGGAGTAGTGATTGCCATGCAACGGATGCACATGGAGCTATAAGTGTATGAAACCTCTCCAATGGAACTAGTGGGGGTGCATCCAACTTGCTTACTCATGAAGACCTAGAGCTCACTTGAGGAGGCTCATCCTTGGAATATGCAAGCCAAGTTCTATAACATTAAAATTCCCCACATAGTTATACTACTAAACAACATGAGAACTATCTAAAATGAAGTGTGGGTGCTAACATAGCACAAGTTTCGTAAAAATGATTGTAGTGCTGCTCCCTCTCACCTTTTCTATTTTTTTTGTATTTTGGTGGCCTTCATGGCTCTTTTAA
This sequence comes from Puccinellia tenuiflora, assembly GCA_012064385.1. Taxonomy (NCBI): domain Eukaryota; kingdom Viridiplantae; phylum Streptophyta; class Magnoliopsida; order Poales; family Poaceae; genus Puccinellia; species Puccinellia tenuiflora. The sequence goes on from QRDG01001003.1 coordinate 427,313, forward strand.
ATGTTCTCTCATTTGGTCTCTTTTGGGCTCTTTTATTTTTCTCTTTTTTTTCTTTTTTTTATTTTTTACCTCACCGTATGATCAACACTCTATATTACAAATGGATCATCACACTTTTTGGTACTCATAACTCAAAAGACTAATACATGATGTATAAAAGTAAGAATGCATGGCCGAGCGTAGTATGGAAAAAATGTAGAACATGTGGCAAGCCACGCATCACACTAACTCAATGATCAAGCAAAACTATATGACAATAAAGAATGACATCAAGTCATGTAATGTAATGATGGATTTTGCATGGAAATGTATCTCGGAATGGCTATGGAAATGTCGTGGTAGGTAGGTAGATTATGTGTAGGAGAACAAGAGGAAGTTCTCCCACGGGGTTGGATGTACTGGTGAAGTATGCGCCAATCTCGAGGTGAGAGAGGGCATTGCACGGCCCCGAAGAGGCTAGCAAAATATGGAGGTGGAAGTGCCAAAAACCAAAGCTCAACAATGCATTCATACATTGTAAACGACTAGCAATTTCAATGTTCCACAAGTGATTAAAACACCCCAAGAGGGATCGTGGCGGCGACACAAGTGCCCCGTTGGCTTCCCCGACCTTAGCAGTAACTACTCACTAGGAACTACTTTTCAACTGAGCAAAATTCATGGTACAATAGCATTATTGAGTTAGGTTGTTTTTAGTTAAGAAAGATACGGCTCCACACCCTACTAAGCCTTCTCCACTAATCAGTTCTAACACATTAACCAACACATTTTAACCATTAATTATTTTAATACATCGGAACAATTAAAGAGTATCAAATTATCTACATAGTGATCTACAAGACTATGCAGGTTTTTTCTATTTCATACCACTACCACCTGCATAGCATTTTATCGTTCTAACACATCAACCAAGCAACCAAAACAACTCTCTAATAAATATAAGTGAAGAACAAGAGAGTCTAATAGCAACAACTAACAACATCTTAAAAAGATATAAACGAAGCACAAGAGCTGCTAAGAAAAATAATAGCTAAGAATACTCAACAAAATATAAGCGAAGCACAGGAGTATTCTAATGACAAAGCGGAGCATGTCTCTCTCCCACACAAGATAGCTAGGATTCAACAAAGTATATGACAAGCAAACAAACCAAAACAAACTGAAAGAAAAATATAATGACGCTCCAAGAACAGCACATAATATGTAAAGTGGTAAAAACGTAATTTCAACGGAGACGACCTGATGGTTGTCGATGAAGAAAAGGGGATGCCTTGGGCATCCCCAAGTTTAGACGCTTGAGTCTTCTTGAATGTCCAGGGGGTGCCATGGGGGCATCCCCAAGTTTGTGATTTTTTCCATCCTTCAACTTCTTTCATCATCCTCTCTCGTGGAACTTAAAAACCCGCTTCACACAAAACTTCTCATAAACTTATTAGAGGGTTAGTACTCATAAAATAAAATCCACTTGGATTCCACCAAGAAAAATTGCACAAACTTGATTTAGCATTAGCTACTTTTTACTAAACCTCAAAGTGGCACTCCTTCCAAAAAGTACCGCGAATGACGCTAATAAAAGAAGCGGATACAAATAAAGGCAGAATCTGTCAAAACTGAACAGTCTGTAAAGATCGAATTTTAATAGGCACTTACGTAGCTCACATAAAAAAACTCAAAACTAATTAAAGATAGATAAACGTATCAGGCTTGCTGTCAAAAATGTGCATAAAAAGATCACGTTCTGGGATTTTTCGAGATTTTCTGTAATAGGCGCACATAATCTGTTTCTAGACAGCAAATCAACACCTCACACTTTCAATGCATTAGAGGCTGATTCTTGGCACAAAAAACCAAAAGAAAAATACAAAATGAGGTTGTTATAGAATCAAAAACTTAATGACTCAAGAAAGCAAAAATAAAAATTGGGTTGCCTCCCAACAAGCGCTTTTCTTTAACGCCTTTTAGCTAGGCGCAATGCCAAATATCAAGTCTTTTCGGAATCAAGATCATCATCATCTTCATGAACAACATTACCTTTCTTAACATCCTCAATAAGCTTCTCACATAAGCAATCAATCTCTGTTATGTAGGGTATAGAGCCATCTTTATTCTCCTTTGTGGGCTTGCTTGCTTCATCAAAAAGATTTTCGGGTGAGATCCAAGCAAAATTGTCTATCAAAGCGTCGGCTGTCCCTAAAAGTTTGAAGGGGATAGAAACATGAAAATATTTTTTCTTTTCAGTGGTACGAGTGTACTTTCTCAAGTTTTTATCCCTAACTTCCAAAGAGTAATGAATATTAGGATAAGTTCCAAGACGACCATAACAAGCAAATATTTTTCGTGCTTCTACAACAACATTCATGGAGAAGGATATCTAGCACATAATCTTTTTCTTCCCCTCTCTCCATGCTATCAAGTTTAAGGAAAATTTGCTGTAAAATTGGTTTGAGGTTAACAAACCTATGCTCAAGACGATTCACCAAGCAAGAGATAGCAGGATCATAATTATGGGTGAGCTCAACTATAGATCTTTTTTCATGAGCAAAAAGCTTGCTGGCAAAAGTGAGGAACTCTTCAATATTATCCTTACCAATAACATCCCCACTTCAAATCCTTAACCTTCTTCATACCAAACTTAGGAGGAAACATAGCTACTAAGCAAAAGATAAAACTAGGCAAAACAAGAATAAAGACTACACTAATTTTTTTGGGGTTTTAATTTTTTTAAACAAGTAAATAAGCAAAACAAGAAATAAACTAAGCAAGAAAAAAACAAGTAAAGAGATTGAGAGTGTGAGACTCCCCTTGCTGCAGCTCCAAAGTCCCTGGCAACGACGCCAGAAAATTGCTTGATTGGTGTTGGCGGAGTTGGATTTTGCCCCAAGCGAAGGCGTGGATGTAGCAAGTAGCAGTTTCCTTTCAGTTAAGAACCGAGGTTTAATCGAAACAATAGGACTTTGAAATCAACAACGAGGTGCACGTCAATGATCTTTGGCGCTTAAGCGTCGACGAGCGTGGACCTGCACACACTCAAACAATTACTTTGCCCCCAATGACAGGAAGGTTGTCAATCTTCCCGGTCTGCTGATAACAAAGTGGTTAAACTTATAGTGTAGTGAATAAAATTATGGAAACGGAACAACAAGCAAGTGAATATGAAAAGCAAGTAAACGGAGTCGTAATCAATGTAAAAAGATGGACTGAAGGCCATGAATTCACTAGTGGTGTCTCTCCAATAAATAAAATACTCATATGACGGGTAAACAAATTACAGTTGGGCAATTGACAAGATTATGACACAAACTTAATCTAGCTATATCAAAGTGTTCATGGTAATATTTATGTAGGCATCACAACAATTAACAAAGATCGTTGAGTCCAACTGCATCTTTATCTAAAAAGTCCACCTAGAGATCGCTATCCAGTCTGTCACCCATCGGTATTAAGTTGCAAGCAACAGACAATTGTATTAAGTAAAGCGTATGATGTAAGCAATATTTATAATCACGTAGACATAAACACCGTTGTTTTACCCCTAGTCGCAACAGCACACCCTCGTCCTTAAACGTTTCTGTCACTTGTGCCCAGGCACAAGAGGGGGCATGAACCAACTATCTAGCATAAATACTCTCTCTTGGAGATACAAGCAATCACTTGACCAAAGTAACTACACACATCAGAGAGCATGCAAGAACATAAATTAACATATAAGAATCATGCACAATCTGATCATAACTTCATAATCCATCGGATCACAACAAACACATCATATAGCATTACAATAGTCGATCTTGATCATGTTAGGCAGCTCACAAGATCATAAACATGAAGGCACAAGGGAGAGAGACAACCATCTAGCTACTACCATGTACCCGTAGTCCAAGGTGGAACTACTCACGCATCATCCTGGCGGAAGGCATGGCGATGTAGAGCCCTCCGGGATTGATCTCCCCTCTGGTAGGGTGCCGAGATTGGCTTCATAATCTCCCCAAATTAGGTTTCGAGATGGCGGCGGCTTCGGGTGGAGTTCGTGGAAAATAATTACCGCCCCGACGTTTTTAGGGTTAAAGTGAATTTATAGGCGTCGGACGGGGTCGAGGGGAGCCACCACGGGCAGGGGCGGGTCCTGGCAGTGGGCCCACCATTGGCAGCGGCTGGGGGTCGCCCTGGCCTATGGCCCCGAGGCTGCCCTCTGGTGTCTGGCTTCGTCTTGGCGTAAAAATAATTCTCGTAAATTTTCGTCCAATTCCGAGGATATTTCCAGAAGTGGATTTTCTGAAATTGAAAACAGTAAAAACAGGGAACTGGCACTAGGCATCTTGTCAATAGGTTAGTCCGACAAAAAGCCTAAAAATGATATAATAAGATGATAAAAATATGTGGCAATGGCACAAAACAAGCATGGATCAATCAAAAAATTTAGATACGTTTGAAACGTATCAGGAACCAATACGGGAGGCGGCCTGGCAGCGGGGAAGTCGGGGCGTGCGGCATGATGGATGCTACGGTGGGGAAGGAGAGGCGGCGGCGCCCATCAATCATGTGAGAGGACGGGGATATACTCGTACTGGTATGCAGGGGGAGGTCGCCCCCACCGAGGGCACCAACAGAGATCAGAGAGAGAAATTCACAAAGAAGTCTACACGGAGTGTTAGGGCGTGCGATTACCTTCTCCATGGCGAGGGATCAGTGCGGACTACTGGTCACCCCGCCGAGATAGCGCATTGGCGCTTTGCGTGGGCGTCACTGAAGGAAGCGATAACACAGAGGGAGGCGAGACGGGGTGGGTGGCGAGACGTGGTGGTGCGTCGGAGACGCGCCCGGTCTCGGGGGTGATGCGAGGTTGGCCTGGTGGGTGGAGACGTGGTGGTTTAGCGGCGGTGCTTGTGCCTGTCCTCGATCCCCTAATTCCGTCCGGTCGTCTGGTCGTCCGGTGGGTGGAGCATTTTTGGGCCGGCCGTAGTGGGCTGGGCGTGGAGGTAGCGATCGGCGGACCGTGAGGGTAGGGACGGTGTGGCGGCGGCCCCGTGAAGAAGGCGTCGGTGGCAGCGGGCACGTGCGGACGCGTGAATGGAGACCTTGAGGCGTTGACCATGGATGAGAAGCGCGTAGGGGGTGGGGTTGTGGACGCAGGGCACGTCAATGGAGACCTCGAGGCATCAGCCGTGATCGGGGAGCTCGTCAGAGCTGGCGCGTGGGAGCAGGGCAAATGAATGGCGACCTCGAGGCGGCGGTTGTGGCCTGCTAATACCCTAGCCGCCACTGGTGGCTCCGCACGAAAGAGGACGGAAAATCGAGTTGGGCTCGGCTCGGGTGAGAGAAAAATTCCAGTCAATTTCGCAGGCCCACCTGTCGGCGCGCACGGTCTGTGAGAGAGGGGCGACGGTCTGCCGGACGTACGAACTCTCATATTATAGTAGAGATATGCGTGCCCAGGCCTACGTGCGGTGCATGGCCTTAAAAAGGGCTTACATGCATGGGGCAGCTATGTAGGCCAGGATTAGTATATGCATCGGTCCATGGGGCTATTAGGCTTTATTTATTGGGCCAAAAAGTTAGTACAACGAGGATTCTCGTCTCAGTTTGCTCTCGGTTCTCTCTATCATCGGTTAATACGGTTCTTCTTTCGGTTAATTAGGTGCTAAAAAGGATTTATTAATTATAGCTAATAGCAAAAATGTCCGTGCGTTGTTACGGGTATATGCTAGCTCATTATTTTGAGTGCAGCTCATTAGCGCCGGCTTAAAGTTTGCGAACTCTGCGCTGCAGTATGTTTCTCTTAAAAGTGCACAAATATGATTTGATGCACATTGTCTAAGTTAACTCATGCAGTCATGCCAATAAAAAAAATCTGACACAAATAGTCAAGTGCCACTCTGAATATTAAATAGTCAAATACCACTCTGAATATTCAATAGGACATCATCTGGTACTAACATTAGGAGATGGAGTTCAGTAGCTTTCACCAAATAATTGCAACTAAGAACTGAAGCTTCTTGTTGCATCAGTAAGCAATGACTACTCTCACAAACTTCAGCCGGGAATCATGTTTGCACGAACGATCTACAGGTTCAGTTACACAAAGGCATGCATCTGGTAAACGCCATGAATTTGTGCCAACTTCATATACATTTCGGATTCTCATACACATGAAGCATCATTGTCGAATTTTTTTTATACCATTAAATCAGTTTTTTTCTTCCTCGACCCACTATCTCTGCCTCCCCAAGTCAAGCTCAACACCATTGGCAGGCCTAAAAAACACCATTGGCAAGGATACATCCAGCGATGGCGAGCTGGTCATCGTCGCCCTATCGTCCTCCCTATCGGCCAGAAGTGGAATTCTTCGGCTCTAGAAATGTTCCTTTACCCCCTTGCTCCTTCTCGTTACTGCTTACTCAATTGATCCATAGACTATCTAAATGAATGAATATCAATACTGAATTTCTTATTGCTTTGAATACTTAAATTTGAAACAACATATAGTTTCCAAAAGTATACTGATATGCCAGTTAGTATATTCATTAGACTGCTGGTACATCGATCTCCATTCCTCCCAACTCCCTCGCTGTCAGCCTGTCACCAAATATATCTAGAGCCTCTGGACTGAACGAACATTAAAAATCATGTATGTGTGCATATGCAAGTGGAAACAAAAAGAACAAAAGTGAATATTTTCCTGCAATCCTAACTAATATCATTTCATCAACAGTAATCAAGGAACAGAACCAAACCTGAAACCAAAGGGGGGCATTTCATCGAGCAGCTTGTGGTCACCACTGGACATGAAAAGTATGAGAGTTTTGGATGGGCAATAAGAAAAATCCTGGTGATTCGCTGTCCACCAAATTATATTGGCGGCCCATAATTAGTGTGTCCCGCTAGTAGAGCATATGTACTTCCAGGAAGCATATTTCGAAGGAAAAAAATAAACATTGTCTGAATCTGCACCGCGGCGTCAACAGGAGGTCCATGACGATGAGATCTTGCTGCCGGCGGTATCTTCCTGTGGCTGCAGTGGCAGCTTGGTGGTCTTGGCGGTGCTCTCGACGGGCAATCTGCAGGCCCTGCAGGAGCATCTGCATCTTGAAGAGGGAACCTGGAGCTGCACAGGGCACCAGCAGCACCATGTCCTTGCGGCACCGCATCAACCACGCGGCAGCGGGGGCGCCTAGGGATGCTGCCGAGAGGAAGGGGTGCGGCGACGGAGTACCAGTGCAACGACAAAGGTCCCAGGAGGCACGGGAACTGGGCATCGACAGATCAGGGAGAAGGCAGTGGGGGCGCACCTAGTCGGAGGAGGGAGGGATGCCGAAAGAGCAGCAGGACGGGAGAGACAAAGGGGAGGGACATAAAATTTGGAGCGCGGCTTGATTTCCGGAAGTTGAGGCGAGGGGCGACCTTAATGGGGGCGAGAGCGCGGGACGCAGGGCACGGACGCAGGGCGTCAGAGCTTCTTACGCGGAGGTGAGGCGGCAGCGGGGACCAAAGCCGGCCGCTTTACACCGACGGGGGCGGCCGCGTAGGAGGATGGTTTGGTGGGGAGCAGCGGCGGCATCGCTTTGGTCGTTCGGCTCTGCTTCGATTCCTCCTCTAGGATTTAGGGCGGCGGTGGCGGGAGTGCCGGGACACAGCGGAGGCGGGGACGGCCGCGGACTCACCAGAGACGGCACCGACGCAGAGGAGCGCGCCCCCGTGCGAGGCGACCAGGGCGAGGCGCGACCGCGCGAGACCGGTCGGGGAGAGAAGAAATAAAAGAAAGGAAGCGGGGCATTTTGCCGTAATATGCAATTTGGTGGGAGGGTAAAACTGTAAAAACTACGACGGAACGACCAAAGAAGACTTATTGCTTTTATTATTAGGTATAGATAAATGCCCGTGCGTTGCTACAGAGCACACAAATAAATTGATTTTAAATCATAAATTTATTGGGAACAAAATGATAAATTGATTTTAAATCATACATTTATTGAGAACAAAATGTTCGGTGCGACATTAATCTACTTTGTCATGGCACCCATTTGTCTGTTTGAATAGGTAAATATTTGCCGCTAAATGGTAAATGCTCTATAACCTCCAACGATGAATAAAAGAGAGTTGAATACCCATGTGTTACCACATAATAACAACAAGAAGACACATTGATCAACAATAGTTTGATTTCAAAAATATGTGTCGAATATGATGGAACATAATTAAAATTTACATATCAACAAATATCAACTCTATGTCACCAGTTTCCTCTCGCCAGTCTTCATGTCTCCTTAACGACCCCTTTACAAGAAGACAAGTGACATCTTGTTCCCTGCATGTCGTAGCTTCAAAAGTTAGTTATCTTACCCTGCACTGTACAAACGAACGCATGTCATAGCTTCAAAAGCTAGTTATCTTACCCCGCACTGTATAAACAAACGCATGTCGTAGCTTCAAAAGCTAGTTATCTTACCCTCCAATTGTATAAACGAACGTGCATATATCTAACAAAACAAACTAAACACAAAGAGCTCATAGACAACCCTCCTTTCTTAAACATTTCACATTTCACTGTGCTATGCACATTAATCTATAGTGCGTAAGTGCAGTACATTGTTCAAATTTAACCTAATACATAATTCCATAATAAGAAACTTAATACATTATGTGCACGAACCAGCACCCGTGGTCACTTGGCTGAACCTGAGCTTTTCTTCCATATCATGCTGCCCCACCGTTCCATGCTACAACCTCCTATCTCAAAGTAATCCTTTAGTCGAGCAACTCCCACCTCGGAGGCGGCGTTTCGGGTCACGGGTGCATCTGCACCCGTTGTGTAAAAGAAATTTAAAAACTTTTCAAAATGTCAAAAAATTCTAAAAAAAAATCGGATATACATCAGGAAATTAAAAATTTCGTGGTGAAAAGACAATTTTTGTGAGCTGTGCAAAAAAGACAATTTGTCTTTTTTGCACAGCTCACAAAAATTGTCTTTTCACCACGAATTTTTTTGTGCTAGCACAAAATGTCTTGAAGTATATTAAAAAAAATATTTTGAATTTTTTGATATTTGGAATTTTTTTGGGCAGTACTACCCGAAATGGATTTCCGCTCCCACCTCCGGCTTTGTTTATGTGGCCTTCTCCTACTGTGGTAACATGTTTATACGTCAAGTCGTAGTAGATAATGGAATACAACACTCTAAGTCTCTAACCATGATATTATGCAGGGATTTTAGAATCTAAACTTAGAAGGACAAAAAATAGGCAGTTGATCTTCTCCTCTCTTAACTACGAGGGAATTTGACTCAGTTGGACATATGTAATACTAACCATGAGTAAGCAGAAATATGTCTCATTAGCTAATCACATAATTAATTCCCCTAAAACAGAGCAAGATTTGACCTCCGGACGTTAGATATTCCCTCCACAATGATCAAAAAACAAAGCATGACCGGAAATAATTTGGGTATAAATTACAGAAAGAGAAGTCTAAGTAGTACTAACTAAGCTTTGAATTAAACAATGATCTTATGGCAGAAAGTGAAGGATGAAACCCACCTCCCTTCAAGGATACACACCGAAAATGCATAAGTGGCACTGATCTTTCAGAATATCTTGTACTACAAATCAAGAGAAAGGGCGATGACATCAGAAAATTCAACGAATTACAATTATGACACAGAAATAAATATTTAAATTTCAAAACAATTATGATACTTGTAAAAAACTCTAAAATACCAATGCATCTGTCTCAGTTCCATGCTTTTACTTCCACACCACTCCCAGGGTGAAGTTTGTCTAATGCACAATAAATAAATAAATTCCACAAGTAAGATTTTATTAGAAAGCAATGATTCAGGACACCACAAAACTTTTTTCTCGCATGTCTATACACTACTGAAATGTGAAAAATACATCTAATATTAGCGATGCATACCAACCTGCCTCTTGGCAGAAAAATAGAATAATGTACCAGCAAGCTTTATGTCTTTGAGCCCATCAACAGGAACCATATAAATATATTATAAAAAATAAGTGCAAGACTTACGTGCTATTTAAATGCCATCATTTGACTAACCCAATAATTTTAGAGAATATGAACTTTCATTTTCGAGACTGAAGTATATGCCAAAGTTACAAACAGTTGTCGACCTGCAGCCATGTAACACATGATCATGTATCTAAGCTACATTATTTCCCCATTTATATATAGCATGAATTAAGGTTTTAAGAATGATGCACATGCTGCCTTTCATATGTACTCACATGTGGATCTGTCATGCACACAGAAAATGTCTATGCAAACGAACATTCTCAGCGGCAGCAAAAAATTAATAGAGAGATGACACCTGATTTTGTAATCAACAGGAGCGTATGCCCAGGTTTTTTATAGGATCCAAATTCTATCGACAAAAGAACTGAAGGAAACAAAATGATGTTAACTAAAAGAAGGATTTTATTTACCACATGATTTCAGTATAATTTCCGTCGATTTGGCCTTGCTGACATGGTCGGAGAGCGCGTCTTTGTGACTGCAATCTGCACATATCAAAGCACAAGAAATACATAAAAAAAATACCATGCACATTATATCTGAACTAATGAGAGAACACCAAGCATAAATGAACACCTTGAAGATTTATATATGGACAATAATTACTAAACTGCAGAAATTCTATAGTAATTGTTGTAGAAACCTCTGTTTAGTTAAATCTCCATGTACAGCTCATAAATGATGTTAGCATATACATAAGCAGAGCTAAACTCAAATAAGTCCTAAACAACACTGATATGAAATATTAGCCATGATTTTCTGACTATGCCAAGATACATGGCAACATTTACACAAAATGATTCGAGTGCAATAGTATAGATATGCACATCTGTATAGTAAGCATTGTATACACAGAAAGCAATATAAATGCCCTTGTATTTTTTTTCTTTTTGAATGTCAAATCCAAGGCCTACTACCACCAGATGCAATCTTAGTTTTCGGGGGCACTATGAGGTGATCTTCTATCCCTTTATGCCCCTGGAACAAAATTTATAAAAATGAGCACATTGGAATGAGATATAGTTGATGCAAAAAAATATAGGAAAAACTGGTAAATTATATGGGAAACCAAACTTAAGAAAGATAGCATCTGTTCCTAGCTGAATTATTTCAAAGCTCTCCTCTTTTGCCTCAAACAAATCTACTGGATTTAGTGGCTAATTCCATAAAATAGGTTCGAATGATGTTAGCCTTCCTCCTCCACATGTTGGTCATGATAAATGAATTAATGCATAGACGTGGTTAATCAACTTATACATGCGGTGCTTCTCTAACAATGAAAAAGACATGTAGAGGAGATCTATGCACATATCAGACAAACCTCGGTCATTGTCATGGGCTTCACAGTGGAAAATCGAACGAAACAGCTACGTGAGCGACCTCCTCCTTGTAAGATCAGGCACCATGATGCTCGTCCACACTGGGCATTCAAAAAAATAGTGGTGACTAAAAATGTTGTCAAGTAAGCAACATCATGGGTTCGACAGAAGCATCAATCATCAACCCAGCAAGCAGCAAGCAAATCACCACGAGGCCGTCAGTTGGCTGTGGATGCTGGCACCACCGAGCGGTTGGTGCCCGATCTGGTCGCAGGCCGGCGGAGTTCTTCGGGCGCCCCCGTGCAGGGGCCTCGGGCGCTGCTACGCAGGGGCATGCATCCGCCGGTGAGGATGGATCGAGAGGAACAAATCAGGTAGATTGGTAGATACAGGTGGAGAGGATGCCGTCCTGCTCATCCAGACCGTCAGTCGGCCACCGGATCCGGTGAAGGTAGGGGATATGGAGAGGTAGCACTGGAGGGGATGGAGCGATGGATCGGGAGAGAGACAGGGGATCGGGGGGAGGAAGTGCTGCATCAGAACATGAGAGAGATTTGGGGGATGGAGAGGCGGAATCGTGGGACGGAAGAGAATCGACAAGCAGGCGGCGGCGAAAGGAGCATGCGGCGATGTGGCTGGTGGCGACCTCGGGGGAGGTGTGCGTTAATGGAGAAGGAGATTAATTTGTGTCCCAATTTTTCAGCGAGGTGATTTGCCTACCATTTTTTCGTAGCGACGCGCGATGGGAAGGCAGCGGCAGAGGATGGTCTGCCAGTTGATCGAACCGTCAGTGTGCGTGCGATGGTCATCCCAGGACGTACCAACTCCCATATTATAGTATAGATAAAATTCAGTTTATCATACTTACGTACCGAAATTAGTCTCGGTTAATTCGGTTTCGATTTATTCGGTTTCGGTTCGATGTTCGGTGTTCGGTTTTTTTATGACCACCCCTAGGCACGGCCCACCGGCACTAATACGACCCGAAATTCAAAAAATAGGTAAAATAGCTAAAAAGTTTAAAAAATAGTGATCGTGCCATGCCGGGCCGGGGCACGAATTTTTCAGCACGATCCGATAGGAGGACGGCCCGTGCTAATCGGGTCGAGCCGCGGCACGTCCCCCCCGTTAGTGCTCATATCTGACTTCGATTCACAGCCCGTGGATCGGGCCGGACCGTGAACCATGGCTTATAAACCCTAGAAATACCTCCGCCCGCCCCTTCTTCCCCCATCTCTCACCTTCCACGATTGTCCCCTTCCCTCCCGCCGCCGCCGCCATGGACTCCAAACTCCCCACCGCGCAGGAGCAAGTATCCAACAAGAGGAACAAGGACAAAAAGAGCAAGAAGGACAAGAAGCGGAAGCTGGCGCCCGAGGCCGAGGACGAGGCAGCGGCGGAAGAAGCGGCGGCCAAGTGCAGCACCGATACGAGAACGGCGGCGGACAGAGACGAACCGGACCAAGCCGAGGCAGCAGCGGTGGAGAAGAGCGTCGCGGTGACCGGGAAGGGCTCCGACGACCCCAAGTACGCGCCGCTCAAGTCCTTCGCCGCTGCCGCGCTGCCGCCCAAGGTGCTCGACTGCTGCAAGGGCTTCGACAGGCCTTCGCCCATCCAGGCGCTGGCATGGCCATACCTCCTTGACGGCCGTGATCTCATCGGCATCGCCGCCACCGGATCTGGTACCTAGTACTACAAACCCTGTGGTTTTCTCTGCTCTTATTTATCCGCTTCATTCATCCTGTTCGTTCGTTTCCTAATACGTAGTTTGTTTGCGTTCTGGCTGTCAGGTAAGACAATTGCGTTTGGTGTGCCTGCGCTGATGCACGTCAGGAAGAAGCTGGCAGAAAAAGGTGCCAAGAAGGGGTTGCCGCGATGCCTCATGCTGGCTCCAACCAGGGAGCTTGCTCAGCAGGTTAATCTCTACCTCATGTTATTATCTGTGCCAGACATTGTAATGTAATGTTTAGCTAGATTATGATATTCATCTGCTGTGGTGGCAGTAGATTACTACTTGTAAGACGTTTTCTCATCAGTTTGTATGAGGTTTTCTGATCACTTATGACTGATTTAACGTTTCTATTGTGTTAGATCGCAGATGTACTTACTGAAGCTGGTGCGCCATGTGGGATAAATTCAGTGTGCCTCTATGGTGGAACTTCAAAAGGACCTCAAATATCTGCCCTTAAATCTGGAGTTGTAAGATAACACAAACTCAACATTCTCTTGCTTAATATTCATCGTATCATGATTTGGTGTTTGTTTTTATTCATTCATGTTTTGTTTGTTTCTGTGCTACCAGGAAATAGTCATAGGGACACCTGGTCGTATGAAAGACCTCATTGAAATGGGTCTTTGTCGTCTTAATGAGGTTTCTTTTGTGGTAAGTTAACTGTATTTCTGTTAATTCTGTTGTTTATTGCTGCTATTTGCAAAATACTTGTCATTACGAGGATGGAACTTCAACATGGTCATGTGGTGTCTTATGTTTGATTGTGCTTAATCCATTATTCTTTAGAAGGCTCATATCTGCTAAACAAAAACTATATTGCATTATATTAAGATCTTGAATACAGGACAATGTTGGGAAGAAAAGTAGGTGCATGATTGGACTTAAGTAACATTGTAGCGGACTAGATACAAGGATAAAGCTATGGTTGATTCCAATGGAGTGATAGGTCATTGGTAAAATAATTATGGATAACACTAAATGATTAAATTATTTCCATAGCTTGAACTTCTTGTCTAGCTAACAATAACATGCCGTAGTCACTCATCAGTCTTAACAAATGATTTGATTATTCAAATAGCTTGTATCTTGGTGCCCAAATCTATTAAATTGTAGGTGGTAGAACTTAAATGAAAACCAACAAAATAGCTGAAGACACTTCCCCTTCTCACACCCTTCTCTCCAGTATCTGCTATTCTTGGATCTAATTAACCAAAAATCACTAGAATCAAGCACATGGTGGTTGTGATGAGAACTAGTCATAATGGATCACCATATGTCTGGCAGCATATTATACTAACATTGATCAATTATTGCATTTGATCTTCGTCGAATAAGAGTGTCGCAGTTATCCATTTAGAGATGCTTGTATTTTGTAGGTTCTAGATGAAGCAGATCGGATGCTTGATATGGGTTTTGAACCTGAAGTCAGGGCGATTTTAAGCCAGACATCATCTGGTTAGTCTTTCTCCCCGTGTTTTTGTGTGTGTGCGTGTGTTTGTTTGTGTTTCTGTTTGTAGTGCTAGGCCAAACTGCAAGGTCATTTCTACTTACGGGTGAAAGCGGCACGAGTTGCGGCTGCTTGCTAACGCCAGTGAAGTTTCATTACATGCTTGGCAACAGTTGCGGCAGGCCGCACAATCGTGTCGCTGTACATTCTGGTACTCTAGGGTGGTGTCCAGGCTTGGTTCACAACCAATCTAGGTTTTTTGGTCTAGTGTGCATGTGGCCACATGCTGCAAAATGTGGGCATGCCACTTGAAACCGCCACTCGTGAGGCAGTCCAACGTGAACAACTGTGGAGTTGTGGACTTCATTTAGTGGACACGTCTGCACCACTTGCACCCCTAGTTCTACTCTTGGTATCACTCCATAGTTTATCAGTACTTTAGTTTGGTGTTTGAGTGCATGCATGCCAAAACGTTCACATACGTTAGTGCAAGAGGGAATGATTGTACTGTGTAGAAGCAATAGGTGGGTACTTCGATGATCTACATGGACTGCGTTCGAGAGTCACACAGTTTACTGCTTATCAGTGTCTCTTTATTTTTGTTGGCTTACTAATATCAATTTTTTCTCTGGAGGTCTATGTATCTATGGCCCTGTGGTTCTTTTCTATCAACAACAACAAAGTCTTTCAGTCCCAAACAAGTTGGGGTAGGGTAGAGTTGAAACCCATAAGATCTCGAAACCAAGTCATGGTTCTGGCACGTGGATAGCTAACTTCCACGCACCCTTGTCCATGGCTAGTTCTTTAGTGATGTTCCAATCCTTCATGTCTCTCTTAACGGACTCATCCCATGTCAAGTTTGGTCTACCACGACCCCTCTTAACATTCTTAGCCCGCTTTATCCTTCCAATATGCACCGCCGCTTCTGGAGGCCTACGTTGTATATGTCCAAACCATCTTAGACGGTGTTGGACAAGCTTCTCTTCAATTGGTGCTACGCCAACTCTTTCATGTATATCATCATTCCAGACCCGGTCCTTTCTTGTGTGGCCACATATCCATCTCAACATGCGCATCTCTGCTACACCTAGTTTTTGGATATGTCGCCTCTTGGTTGGCCAACATTCTGCGCCATACAACATCGCAGGACGGATCGCCGTCCTATAGAACCTGCCTTTTAGCTTTTGTGGCACTCTCCTATCACAGAGGACGCCAGAAGCTTGGCGCCACTTCATCCAACCCTCCTTGATCCGATGGCTCACATCTTCATCGATATCACCATCCTTCTGCAACATAGACCCCAAATATCGAAAGGTGTCTTTCTCAGGTACCACCTGCCCATCAAGACTAACCTCTTCTTCCTCCTCCTGCCTAGTAGTACTAAAACACCTCATGTACTCAGTTTTAGTTCTACTAAGCCTAAAGCCTTTCGATTCCAGAGTCCGCCTCCACAACTCTAACTTCCTATTAACCCCCGCCCGACTATCATCAACTAGCACCACATCATCCGCAAAGAGCATACACCATGGGATATCTCCTTGTATATCCCTGTGACCTCATCCATCACCAAAGTAAAAAGATAAGGGCTCAAAGCTGAACCTTGGTGCAGTCCTATTTTAATTGGAAAGTCATCGGTGTCGCCATCACTTGTTCGAATACTTGTCACAACATTATCGTACATATCCTTAATGAGGGTGATGTACTTTGTTGGGACTTTGTGTTTCTCCAAGGCCCACCACATGACATTTCGTGGTATCCTATCATAGGCCTTCTCCAAGTCAATGAACACCATATGGAGGTCCTTCTTTTGCTCCCTGTATCTCTCCATAAGTTGTCGTACCAAGAAGATGGCTTCCATGGTAGACCTTCCAGGCATGAAACCAAATTGATTTTTGGTCACGCTTGTCAAACTTCTTAAGCGATGCTCAATGACTCTCTCCCATAGCTTCATTGTATGGCTCATCAGCTTAATTCCACGGTAATTAGTGCAACTTTGAACATCTCCCTTGTTCTTGAAGATTGGCACTAATGTACTCCGCTCCATTCTTCGGGCATCTTGTTTGCCCGAAAAATGAGGTTGAAAAGCTTAGTTAGCCATACTATCGCTATGTCTCCGTGGCCTCTCCATACTTCCATGGGAATACCATCAGGGCCCATTGCCTTGCCTCCTTTCATCCTCTTCAATGCCTCCCTAACCTCAGACACCTGGATACATCGGACAAAGTGTCTATTGGTATCATCAAAGGAGTCGTCTAGCTGGAAGGTAGAGCTCTCATTCTCTCCATTGAAGAGGTGTCGAAGTACTCTCGCCATCTACGCTTGATCTCTTCATTCTTCACAAGAAGTTGATCCGCTCCATCCTTGATGCATTTGACTTGGTTGACATCCCTCGTCTTCCTCTTCCGGATCTTGGCCATCTTATAGATGTCCCTTTCACCTCCCTTCGAGCTTAAACGTTGGTAGAGGTCCTCATATGCCCGACTCCTTGCCTCGCTCACCGCTCGCTTCGCGGCCTTCTTTGCCCCCTTGTACTTCTCCATGTTGGCTGCACTCGTGTCTAGATATAGGCATCTGAAACAGTCCTTCTTCTCCTTAATAGCCTTCTGGACCTCAACATTCCACCACCAGGTATCCTTAGCATCGCTTCTCCTTCCCCTGGTCACCCCAAACTCCTCTGAAGCCACCTTCCGAATGCAACTCGCCATCCTCATCCACATATTGTTTGCATAGCCTCCTTCCTTCTTTTCTATATGATTCATAAATATACAATTGTCTTGTGCAGTGCGTCAGATGGTTATGTTCAGTGCAACATGGCCTTTTGCTGTCCACCAGCTAGCACAAGAGTTTATGGATCCAAATCCAGTAAAGGTAATGTTTCTATGTTTTCATCTTTTAAGATACATTATTGGTTGTGCCTGACCATGTGTAACCTTATTGTAGGTTGTTGTTGGATCAGAAGATCTTGCAGCTAACCATGACGTGATGCAAATTGTTGAAGTATTGGATGATAGAGCACGCGATTCAAGATTAGTTGATTTGCTTCAGAAATATCATGAGGCGCAGAGGTATATTGCGTATAAATTTCACATGCTGCTGGTAGCTGAGCAGCAAGACAGAGTAAAGCTGACAGATGAAAGCTACTCATCTTGAAATTGTAAAACTATTTAGCCCACTTGTTCCTTCTCATTTCCAGCTTGAGATTGTCGTTGTGGGTTCCTAGTTCCATGCGTAGTGTTTTATCCTAGTATGGCAAACCAGTGATTCCAATATTTGCTTCACTTATTGGCATCATAGGTCTGGAGGCTAGCATATCTCCCTACCCTTCTCCCCGTAGGACACTAGCATTAATTCTTATTTTTTAACTTTTCCCTTAATAGTTAATATCTATCTAATAAAATTGCACTTTGTTTGATGCAACAGCAACAGGGTTTTAGTTTTTGTGTTGTACAAGAAAGAAGCTGGACGAGTAGAAGCAATGCTTAATAGAAGGTAGCAGATTTTTTTATGTCTGCAAGTTAATATTTGTACTACTTATTTCCCCGATTATAATTTAATCAGTTTAATTTTATATATGTTTATTTTAAGGGGGTGGAAAGCCGTTTCTGTTCATGGAGACAAGGCCCAACATGATAGAACAAAAGCCTTATCTTTATTTAAAGAAGGAAAATGTCCTTTAATGGTATGCTTATTCTATCCGCCTTCCATGTAACTACTGAATAGTTCATTTATTGCTGTGTACTGACTACCATCTAAACATTTCTTCTTATTTTTCGAGCTAAGATTGAACCTTGATTGAATCTTGGAGCTTGCTGATATTTCCAACTATACTTGTCAATGCTTTTCAGAACCATGATATGAACTCTCAGCATTGCATCATTTGCATTTTCATCCTTTATTTTTCCTGTTCAGCCTATGATTTGTCATTGCTAGCTGGGACGCGTATTTTCAGCACCTGAGCACAGATGCTCTTTTCTTCTTCCAAAATTCAAAGAATTGACTTCAGAAAATTCTTAATATTTTTTAAGAAATCTGGCATGTAGATACTAGAGTGGATCATGTATTTTTTTAAGAAAATTCATAATATATTTTAAGAAATCCTACGATTCTTTGTTGTTAATTAGTCTCTACATGAAAAAAAACTAGAATGATGAGGTAAAAACAATATTTTTAGGTGCTTGCGTTTGTTATCATCCACAACCCACAAGAATGTAAAGATTTTCGCGAAACTGAAAATTTGCACATAAAAATATTTACATGTGAGAATATTTGGGAAGAATACATTTTTTGGGAAAGGGAGCACCATTCAGCATCACCATCTGCCCTCGGTTGTTATAATACTATGCAACTATTTATGTTGCTTTGTTGTTTCACTATGTTAGTGTTTACTATTTTGTATCATTTCAGATTGCAACGGATGTGGCTTCACGCGGACTTGATATTCCTGATGTTGAAGTTGTCATTAATTATAGCTTCCCTTTGACCACGGAGGATTATGTACACAGGATTGGAAGGACAGGTCGTGCAGGCAAGAAAGGTGTTGCACATACATTCTTTACTCAACAGGACAAGGTACTACTGATTATGTGCACACCAGACACGTAAGTTTAAGTTGTACCTCATGTAATGTTGCTACTATTATCCCATTTACAGGGACTTGCTGGTGAGCTTGTCAATGTTTTACGGGAAGCTGATCAGGAGGTTCCTCCAGCCCTCATGAAATTTGGCACACATGTCAAGAAAAAGGTTTGTGGCTTGCTGGAAAATTTACATGTCGCATTTTCATTTTAGAAGTTTATATTACGCGTATGCAGAAAATACATGGGTATGGACAGCTGCAGTGGCCATAACATATTGACCAATACATTGATTATGTCAACACATGTTATAGCGTCAGACCTTCAGTATACAACTATACTGATATGCCATTTTGTTTCAATATTTATTGCATGGTATCATATTAGCTGATGGTCGATTATTCATCTGGTACATAAGCAAGCTATATGCATGATATGTTTCCTAACAGGGGAAATTGTATATGAAATTATGAATTAGTTAAATCACTATAAAAGATTCTTAAGTTCATTGAGAGGTTATGTTGGTTACTATGTTATCTGTTGCTGATCTGTGCAATCTGACTTGAATTTTATGACTGAATGTGTTTCAAGTAGTTTCTCATTTGTGTTAATTTTCTATCATTGAATCTTCAAAGTTGTGGTTACAAAGTATCAAAATCTGGCGTGCTACTTTTTATCAGTAATGATTGTTTATTCTACATTCGTATGGTACTCCATGCAGTCCTTTTTACTCTGCATATTCGGTTTGTCTTAAGTCAAATGTTCTAAAGTTTGTTTATAAGAAAAACTACCAACATTTATAATATCAAATTGTATAATATGAAAATATATTCCATGATGGATCAAATGATATTAAATTGGTATTGCAATTGTTGGTATATTTTCGTGTAAACTTGCTTTGACTTAGTCAAACCTAATATGCGGAGTAAAAAGGACCGGAGGGAGTACTAGAAAGATATGGTGTGTACATTATACTGAAAACTAAGAAATGAAGACATTAGAACATATTGACAGTTGATCAAAAATACATTTGTAAGTAACAAATTAAGCATTTGTGTTAAATCACTTCAATGCGTTGAAGTACTTCCTTTCTACTCCCTCTGTTCCATAATATATAAGATATTTTTGGCCTTTTCCACATTCACATGTGTGCACATGTATCTAGACATGTTTTGGTGTATATGTCCACTCCTTTTAGTATGAATCTAGACAGTATGTGAAACATCTAAAACATCTTATATTGTGGAACAGAGGGAGTAGTATTGAAGCCTTACATTGTACCCCGTTTGCTTAAGATTTGTGAAGTGTTATAAAGTGTAGTTGCAGCCTGTACGGTTACTGGCAGAAGCATCTGCTATGACAGACAGCTGAAATGTTTGACTACTCAACGTCATCAAGTTGTGAAAAATTTGCACTAGCGTAATTTGAATAAAATGAACCTGATATTATGCTAATCTTGTTTTTTTTGGCAGGAATCAAAGATATATGGTTCCCACTTCAAGGAAATCACAGCAGATGCCCCTAAATCAACAAAGATCACGTTTGGTGATTCTGATGAGGAGTAACTAACTGACTGTGCTGGTGTATTTTCTTGATTGCTCGATAGCAGTAGGAAAATTTGTTCCCAATCATTGTATCATTTAGATTTAGGTTAGTTGATGATGCAATCTTTTATGTTGTTTTTTTCTGAGCAATTTCAGTGGTTTGTATGCCTCAGTTTTCTTCTTGTTGGAAGGGAAGAAAAAATATTCATGATTGTGATTTGATAGTCAAAGTTGATGACTCAGTGGAGCGAATGTTTGTTTCCTTTGAACTGAGCGTATAATAGTGTTAGACTTATCATAAAATTATTCAGGGGGGGATGGCCTGATTTTCTTCGTGAGCCGATGGTGTATATGATGAACTTGCTGGAAACTTGTGAGACGCTCATGAACTCTCTAGCTGTTACCTCCGTTGTCAATGCTAAGTGTGAATTTTCAATCTTATGGATATTTGTAACACCACAGATTTGCATACATAGCTGCACACCAAGAATAATTCTTGTAGCAGTTTAGTCCCGTCCAACATAGGTTTGGGGTAGAAATCAATCATTTCCTTGACATTCTAACTTGAAATGATTCTATTTGGAAACTCGCATAAACAGCCATCGACTGTTTTGGTCACCACAACTTCTATTTACTTTATATAAATGTGGTGAGACTATCCGGCCTCCCAGGGCATCCCCAGTTGAAACGTACCGCCTACGTTGGATTTGATTTGCACAGTATGTTTTCACTCCAGTACATTTTCACTCCCGCGGTGACTGCAGGCCGTTGGATGTTTTTTTTTTTTTTTTTTTTTTTTTTTTTGTACAAGGGGAGGGGTCAGAAGACCCCCGTGCTGCAATTTCATATAACAACGTGGCAGGTACAACTTACAAAAAAGCCCTTTTCAAATCTTGCCCTAATAGACCTAAAATTCGAAGAAAGGGCTTTCGATTTTACAAAGAACACCCTAGAACTAGAAATAGGAACGCAATCAGGTCCTTGAGTGTCTCTGCCACCTCTCGCCGGCGATCTCCAGGCAACGACGCCGAGACCCTCAGAGCTCAGATGCTCGGACTCTCCCTTCCAGCGAGCAACTGCAAGCGCCAGCAAACGAGAGACTGCCGGGGACGAACCACTTGGCAGCTTCACGTCGCCGAGCACCGGTGCTTGAGTGTAAAGGCCTCCGCCATGGAGGTTGAACATCGGCCACCGACTTGGCCATAGATACGCGGCGGCGAGCTTGTCCACCGCATGAGGAACTCCAGAGCGCAGCACAAACCACTTCACCGAGCAGCAGATCATCTTCCTCTCCTCACCACCAACAGGCCGTTGGATGTTGTAACTCCTTTCTTCACTTTCGTGCTGGTTGAATAGCTCCATGACATGTGGGTCATCACTCATCAGGAAGGTGGGCCAGCTTTTTAGCTACCAAAATCTGTTCGTCCGTGGTAGCCCAATTTTGCCCGTCCATGGTTGGTGAACAAAACACGGTGAAAACCCTAGCCCATCGAGCGACCAATCCCCGCGCCCGTCCTCGAGCCCCGCGCCATCGTTCCTCCTCCCCACGACGCGTCCTCCTTGCCCCGCACTGCCACCGTCGTGTCATGCTGCTCCTCCAGCTCCACGTCCCTAGTCCTCCCCCATCCTCTCATCCATCCAGGGCCCTCATCGTCGCTGGGCTCCTCCCGCTGCCCCTCCTCGTGCTGCTCCGGTCGTCTTCCAGCCTTCCAGGTAGGGCGCCACCGGTGGTGGACGGGAGGTGGTTGAGCCGGCCGAGGGCGATGGAGACGACGCCATGGTTGGGAGAGGATGCTGAAGGAGGACATGAAGGGGGGCGTGCTGATACTATTCGGAGGAGAGGATGCGAGAGCAGCCGCTATGCCTCTTTCGTGCTACACGAGCTTCTTCTTCTTTTTCTGATTCCTCAATATTTAATTTAATTTTGATTTTGCATCTCGGTGTTCAGGAGATTCACCGCCCTCCCATTCCCGTCTACAGATCCCAAGCCCATCAATTGACTTTGGTGCCAGAGCCGCGAGCCCTCACCACTAAGAAACCACGGGAGCATGAGCCTGGAGCGGCGGCGTGACGGTGCTGCACCTGGTGTGAGCTCTTCATCTCCTTATTTGATTTAGTTTATGCTAAGCAACATTTATTTGTTGTGGATAAGAAATACTCCCTCCGTCCTGGATTATAAGACCCATCTTCAAATCCATGCAGTCCCAAAACAAATGACCTATTTGGAGTAATAGTATTAATTTTCCTCACCCCTCACCCAATTAACTTCCATGCATGGCGTGTGTGTGAATTAAAAAAAAGTTGCATGCAAGGGTGGGAAGGAATCAACCAATGCATGCAGAGTGGATGTAGAACAAAACAAAGCCAATCAGAAATCACCTTGGGCCTAGATATTTGGCTATTGAGTCCTATAAACTAGGACGGAGGGAGTACTAAAGGAGGATTAGGCAATGTTATATTATAGTTGCTTAGTTCGTCTTCTTGGTTGTAGTTTACTAATAAAAAACAATTCTCCATGATTATTGCAGATTAATTGTGTAGGCATGATACTTGGAAAAATGAGCCCGAGCTAGATTTCAGACCATCGATGTCGGAGCTTGTGCAGTAGTTGGTCCGTCTCGTGCAGAGATCAGGCGTGGGGGATGTGCTCGGTGTTATCTCCGCATTAGGATTTCAGTAACTATAATTTCAACGTGAAGATGTTGTAAGTTTCCTACAGAAGTTTTCAAATTGAAGAGAGGTATGAATGAAGTTAATGGTATTTCAACTTATTTCGCTTTACAGTATTGATAAAAAAAACTGCATGTCTGCTGATCAGATGTTCACTTGCAGCCACAAAAACACAGGCTGAGCTTGAGTTCAGGCCACCGATGTCGGAGGCAGTGCAGTAGTGTTGTTCTGTCTCCTGCAGAAATCACACATGGGGGCGGTGCTTGGTGGCGAGAGCGATTGTTTCCGACATGAGGATTCCAGTAACTATAGGTGTTAGAGGAATATATTGTATGTTTCATGTAGAAGTATTAACTTGAGAGGTACAAAAGAAGGTTGCAGGCATTGCAGCCTTTTGGCTTTACAGTATTCATAAAATCTACTGTCATTTTCAGTTTGATGGGTGTGCCCTATTTTTACTTTTGTTTTTCTCTCAGAAGTAGATTATCAAATATACTGATTTATTCCTGATAATGGAAATTGGATGGCAACCTCTTTTTCAGGAAGGCAAAATACCGCGGAAGCTAGGAAGGGAAATATAGTGCTCGGATTCAGTTCTATTTGATTCATTACTTCACTGCAAGAGTCTTGGTCATGAACCCACACGATATGTCTACCAGCAAATCATGTATAAGCAAGTAAGCTGCTTGATTTTCCTGTTCAATTCTTAATTTTGGACATGTTTAAACTGAAAGATATTTTGGATGAGCATTTCAATACGTATTTGGACATGTCAAGGCTCTGTCGATTCATGCCATGATGACCTTGGCATAGTATCACTTCAATGCACAGAATATATATCAGTTCTCTTTTGCCTCCCCCTTGTTACAGTTTGAGAACATTCAAAATATCTATACAAATGCTTGTTTGATTGTGTTCCAAATGTCTGAATGCTTGGTTCGTTGTGAAAAAGTATACAAATGAATATTGAATAAACATGCAAACAACTTGAGTAAAAATGAAGATCTACTGGTGTAAGGAACAATAATGAGAAATTGGACGCACGGATAACATAACCCATGATAGTAACCAAAATGAGCTGAACACTAAGAACTAGCATGTGGCCATACTACGATATTTATTTAATACTCCTACTGATGTATTTGGTTGATCAACACTACTAAGAACTGTGTTTGTGTTGCCGGTTGGTGGACATTAGCCATGGCTCGGTGTGGTGGATCTCGTGATCCCACGCTGAATCCTGGTCCTTGTTGGTCGACCGATGTGAGCGGCGGCGGTGGTTCTTGGTCTTGTGTGTGGGGCGGCTACCCGGGTTCGAACTGCTCGCTTTGGCGGCATTTCTCGCAAGCAGTGGTGATGATCTGGATAGCGGCGGTCTTCATCGATGCAACGGGAGCCTAGGCATGCATGGTAGTGTGCGGCATGCTGGGCACAGCTGCCCAGTTCTGATGGTTTCGGCGGCTGACCTACTCGATAGATAATTTTTATTCTGCTTGTTGTGAATTATGCGTTGCTTAAACAAATAGATAGTGTAGCTATTAGAGTACATGTTAGAAATAATTGGCTAAATTAGTGGCCCATGTGATATTTTAGATTTTTCCTAAAATCTCAAAGCCCATGTGTTTGTGAAGCCCATGTGAGATGCAACCCACAATGGTGGCATCTCACAAGTGGAGTGGCAAGTGGAGTGGTAGCTAAAGTTTAGTCCCACCCTGCTAGTTTGAGAGGAGTTGCACCAACTTATATAGTGGAGTGTTCTACTACTTGGTAAGTGAGTGAAAATAGGAGAGCCTACGTGCACTCCTCCTCCTCCTCCGCCGCTCGCTCGTCTTGACTCGGCACGTCGCGACGCGGTCGTGTTTCGTGAATGAGCCGAGTCTCATTTTTGCAGTACAGGAAAACTGAGTCTTTGACGGATGCGTCAACAGCTAAGCCAATTCGGGTCGCTCCCGGATCGTTGGCTGCTGTAACCGACTCAAACGTGCAACGTGGGCTCGGTCTCCACGTCGTATCCGTTAGGGTTTTCCCGTGCCGCACTATATAAGGGCCTACGTGGTATACGCCACAATATACATCAAACCGATTTAGGTTTTGCCACTACTCGTTTCTTGCACCGCCACCGTAGTCTACTCCATCCCGAGCGCCGGCGTGCATCGGCGAACGGGAGAGCAGGTCTCCGGAACCATTAGCTCTTACGATCCTGTACGGGAGAGGGCTAATTAGGTTTTTGGGAAGCGCTCCGCACGACTGCTTGCTTCTTCATCACGGCTCGTCTACCGTCCAAGTCGGGCAGTGTTGCTGCTCGTCGTCTTCAACGCCGTCTACTGCGACCGGTCTTCGCCAACGTTGTCGTCAACAACATCGGCGCTGCATCGGCTACGGCTACTTCGTCCACCATGGATCGGTACGTGCTACGTGATCCGATCTTCTGGTTAAACATGTTTAGTGGTTACATGTTTTCTGTTTGCATGTTGCTGTTCATGTTAGTTAATACATCTAGTATGTTCAAGATTAACTTGTTAGTAGCGATTGTCGTCATGTTTAATATTCTGGAATTAATCATGGAATTATTGCCTAATTACACAACAATCCAAAAACCTAATTATAGTCAATTTCCTGAGTTATCAATGGCTGGTTTCGCTAATGCTATGAGGTCCGATAAGTTTACCGGTGTGAGCTTTAAGAGGTGGCAAGTGAACTGCCAGCCCTGGCTTATGGCTTTGAAAATATTCCATGTCAGTAAAGGCATGCCTGAGGGAACTATTTCTGAGCAAGATCAGCAAAAGTTCCGGTATGACAATACTGCCTTCAAGGGATGTATTCTTAGCGGTCTTGATTGCCATCTGTGTGATGTGTACATGCACATAGAGGACGGCAAGGAGCTCTGGGAAGCACTGAATGCGAAATTCGGTGCATCCGATGCTGGCAGTGAACTCTATGTCATGGAGAGTTTCCATGATTACAAGATGGTGAATAACCGTTCTGTAGTGGAACAGGCTCATGAAATAGAGTGCATTGCAAAGGAGCTCGAACTTCTCAAGTGTGCCATACTCGACAAGTTTGTGGCTGGGTGCATTATTGCAAAGTTGCCTCTACCATGTAGGAACTTCGCCACAACTCTCAAACAAAAGAGATAGGAGATATCAGTTGAAAATCTGATTGAGTCTCTTGATGTCTAGGAGAAATCTCGGGCTAAGGACACTAATGAGAGAGGCGGTACTCCCTCGATCAACCGCCCGCGAGGAAGCAATCAGGGCAACTCACACGGTCGATCAGTTTTATGGGTTGTTATTCAAGTAATCTATCTTACTAATCAAATTATAATTAATAAGTGTAAGTTGTCTATGATCTTTTTAGCCAGCGCATTTTACCAAGTCGTCCATAACCGCGGACACGGCTTTTCGAAAAGATTTCACCCTGCAGGGATGCACCAATGAACCCACACGCAATACTTCCCTTCTCTACAAACAAGTCCAGGGAGCCACCTAGCTAGGTCTGATCCACCTTGAGAGTCCGGCCGAAGCTTCGAGGTGGGCCTAACCGTTGCGTGGACGGCTTTGGGAGGAGCACTCATGAGGATAGAGAGGTACATGCGATGTCAGAGACGCGTGGCTCACCGGGAGTTGGTCGGGGTCGTCGTTCGAGCTCGAGGATGAAGGCGCTGTCCAGGAGAAGAGGAAGACGAGGTAGAGGACGACGGCGAGTGCACAGACGGATGTAGTCGACGAAGACCTTGACGATATCCTGAGAAGCTCTCTACTTGATTCCTTCGGTGAGGACGAACAGGTCGACGAGGCGGAGCTCCAGGGCATGGTGGCTTGGTTCTGGGTGGCGGAGAATGATGGGGACGACGAACGGCGGCCGACCTCGGCGCTCTGGAGCACGTCCGAGGCGAGCTCGACCCCGCGAAGAAGAGGAGGGTCGAGGTGGATCTGAGACGGGGAATCGAAGGAGTGCAGATGTGGATAGCTCGCGGACATGGTGCTAAGGTATGAGGTGGACGGAGGAGGTATCGAGCTTCGAATGTTCAAGCTCCTGCCATGACGAGCTTGCTCGGGTGAGGAGAAGAGAGGAAGGGGAGAGAGAGAGGTGGCGGCATCAGGAGGAAGGAGGAGGGCTAGGGCTGCAGGAGAGCACCGGGGCGCTGCTTATATCGGCCAGGAGGGGCTAGTACGGCAAGCTATCGAGCGGACGAGGAGGAGATGGAGGGTGATGGGATGGTTCGTACATGTGTGACGTGAGGAGGAGGAAGAAAGGTGGGTGCTGGGCTAGATGCTTGCTAGGCCAAAGAAATAGAAGGCCGAAATGGTTTCCCTTGGCCTGATAGTTTTATCAGAAATTTCCCAATTTCGAAATTAGGAAAAAGGGGGAAGGAAACGAGAGGAGGACAAGAAAAAGAAAAGAGGGAAAAGAAATAGGGAGAAGGGGTTTTGCCAAAATAATTTCAAAACTTTATTTTAATTTAAGAATATTTTGACAAATACTCCCAATAAATATTTGAGAATTGTTTTGAAAATCGAAAAGAGAGTGGAGTGGATTTATTAAATCCTCGAATTAATTGGCAAATCAAAATAGGTTTACTAAAATAATATTTTGATTTTTATTCTGCAAAATATTCAAGGTGACATGATGCATGATGTCATGATGATGCGAAAAAGAAAAACAAGCAAAAATCTAAATTGAGGAAAACCCCGGGATGTTACAACCGACACCACTAATAAGGGATCTCGCCCCGAGATCCACGCTACCGCCGGGGAGGAGAAGAGCTGGGTTAAACTATCGAATCTTCTCGCACCATGTTGATCTTCTCGATACCACTAACAAGAGGTTCTTGCTCACGTCGATGGCGATGTTCATCCGTGGATATCCTTCCGAAGATCGAACCTACTAGGAAAGGCAAGGGATCGTCCAACCCACGAAGATGCTATGACCGGAAGATAGATAAGAGAGAAGATTTAAATCATATAAGGTAAGAGAAGGAATATAATAGAGGAAAAGGAATAAACAAGAGTCCTATTAAGATATTTTTCAAATAACTTTTAGTAAAATAGTTTTGACACTCTACAACAACGACCATTAGCTAGGGTATCCTACAGGCAGACTGGACCCGCGGGGTATCGAAGAACCTGAGCTCTGATACCACTTTGTAACGCCCCAAGATCGGTACTATGCAGACTTGAGCGTTCCAGCCAAATCCGCATAATAACGATCTTAGGACGCCCACCAGGCATAACGTGCACGTCGCAACACACACGTTATGTGGGTGGAATTGTGATAACATTACAACAGTTCTCGATGGAACCCACAAAACAACATATATACAACAACGACTCACCGAGTCAAGAACAACGAAGATACAATACAAAGATCCAAATAACAACGGAAGCGAATAGTGTCTGACTATGGACAAGATACAAATTGGACTAAGAGTCCTGAAGATAAACGAAGGCACCATATCCCTGCCCAGGCCAAGCCGGAGGGATTCCCAAGCTAACGTCGTCAGACTTCAAACCTGTCGACTACATTGGAATAGTAGCCCCGAAGGGGTCAGTACTATAAACAGTGCTGGCAAGTAATACTCACAAGATATCAAAGCTGAAATTCCGGGGGAAGAGGGTTAGCGATTGAAACGGCGGCAAGCAACACTAACAACTTATAGAGACACGCTACTACTTTCGTCCAAAAGAGACAAGGTAAGAGAGCGCATAAGGAACCAACTATACTACTCGCCACATCAAAAACCCTCCCAAGTATTACTCCCTCGATCAACCGCCCGCGAGGAAGCAATCAGGGCAACTCACACGGTGGATCAGTTTTATGGGTTGTTATTCAAGTAATCTATCTTACTAATCAAATTATAATTAATAGGTGTAAGTTGTCTATGATCTTTTTAGCCAGCGCATTTCACCAAGTCGTCCATAACCGCGGACATGGCTTTTCGTAAAGATTTCACCCTGCAGGTATGCACCAATGAACCACACGCATCGAAACACTCGCTTAGAGGTGTACCGGTGGAGCGTTCGACGCAATACTTCCCTTCTTTACAAACAAGTCTAGGGAGCCACCTAGCTAGGTCTGATCCACCTTGAGAGTCCGGCCGAAGCTACGAGGTGGGCCTAACCATTGCGTGTACGGCTTCGGGAGGAGCACTCATGAGGATAGAGAGGTACATGCGATGTCAGAGATGCGTGGCTCACCAGGAGTTGGTCAGGGTCGTCGTTCGAGCTCGAGGACGAAGGCGCTGGCCGGGAGAAGAGGAAGACGAGGTAGAGGACGACGACGAGTGCACGGACGGACGTAGTCGACGAAGACCTTGATGATATCCTGAGAAGTTCCCTGCTTGATTCCTTCGGTGAGGACGAACAGGTCGACGAGGCGGAGCTCCAGGGCATGGTGGCTTGGTTCTGGGTGGCGGAGAACGATGGGGACGACGAACGGCGGCCGACCTCGACGCTCTGGAGCACGTCCGGGGCGAGCTCGATCTCGCGAAGAAGAGGAGGGTCGAGGTGGATCTGAGACGGGGAATCAAAGGAGTGGGGATGTGGATAGCTCGCGGACATGGTGGTAAGGTCTGAGGTGGACGGAGGAGGTATCGAGCTTCGAAGGTTCAAGCTCCTGCCATGACGAGCTTGCTCAGGTGAGGAGAAGAGAGGAAGGGGAGAGAGAGAGAGGTGGCGGCGGTAGGTGGAAGGAGGAGGGCTAGGGTTGCAGGAGAGCACTGGGGCGCTGCTTATATCGGCCAGGAGGGGCTAGTACGGCAGGCTATCGAGCGGACGAGGAGGAGATGGAGGGTGATGGGATGGTTCGTACAGGTGCTGACGTAAGGAGGAGGAA
The DNA here is from genome assembly GCA_012064385.1 of Puccinellia tenuiflora. Classification (NCBI taxonomy): domain Eukaryota; kingdom Viridiplantae; phylum Streptophyta; class Magnoliopsida; order Poales; family Poaceae; genus Puccinellia; species Puccinellia tenuiflora. The sequence goes on from QRDG01001003.1 coordinate 457,459, forward strand.
GAAAGGTGGGTGCTGGGCTAGATGCTTGCTGGGCCAGAGAAATGGAAGGCCGAAATGGTTTCCCTTGGCCTGATAGAATTATCAGAAATTTCCCAATTTCGAAATTAGGAAAAAGGGAGAAGGAAAAGAGAGGAGGACAAGAAAAGAAAAGAGGGAAAAGAAATAGGGAGAATGGTTTTTGCCAAAATAATTTCAAAACTTTATTTTAATTTAAGAATATTTTGACAAATGCTCCCAATAAATATTTGAGAATTGTTTTGAAAATCGAAAAGAGAGAGGGGTGGATTTATTAAATCCTCGAATTAATTGGCAAATCAAAATAGGTTTACTAAAATAATATTTTGATTTTTATTCTGCAAAATATTCAAGGTGACATGATGCATGATGTCATGATGATGCGAAAAAGAAAAACAAGCAAAAATCTAAATTGAGGAAAACCCCGGGATGTTACACATGTTTTCTGTTTGTATGTTGCTGTTCATGTTAGTTAATACATCTAGTATGTTCGAGATTAACATGTTAGTAGTGATTGTCGTCATGTTTAATATTTTGAAATTAATCATGGAATTATTGCCTAATTACTCAACAGTACCATCTAATGCAACACTGTAGAACTATTGGAATTTGTATGTGCTGCATGTGTTGCCTGGCCTGTTACCTTAGTTCAACCTTTTTTATAGCTATTGGAATAAAGTTCCATTTGGTATTAAATTACGGAAAACAGAGCCTCCAAGAACTGTAGGTCATACGTTGTTGATTTTGTAGGATATCTACCTTGAACTTAATAATGTGTCCGTTGCTAGGCATGCTCTCATATGTGTCTGTTCAGTCCAAGAGAGTAGGCACTGGCAACCAACAGATGTTGTATAACTGAACCTGGCTGCATGAGTGATAAAATGCACATTGCTGCACCAGTAGTCTGATGTGTGATCCCCATTGGCGTGTGCACGAATGAAAACACATGTAAAGGAGTTGTGCAATTGGGAAATGCTTCAGTTTAAATTACTTGTATCATATGCTTATCTTTCCAAAGTAAATAAAGAGATATTTCAGAAAAATCTTTTTAGAATTTGTATGTGTTCCGTCACATTTTTTACGAACAACTCTTTTTTGTTGCATTACCTAAGAGGTTCAATCCCGTTTGAGGCGTTTTCTGCTGTGTTTTAGTTCCCATGATGGCTTTGTTAGTAAGTGTAAATGCTTAGTTCGATTCCCCTATCCTTTTCCCATTTTTCTGAGAGGCACACATGATGTCTATATCCCGAAAGCCTGATGAAACGCCAGTGAATGATGTGTTCCAGGTACACCGACGGCCAGATGGTCTTTGAAGCCAGAGACGAGGCTAGAATCTCGAAGGAGCTTTGAGGGTTGTTCTTTGAATGGGTGAAGCATTGCTTGTTGTACCAGTGGTAGGATGATGCCTTATTGTCAAGTTTATCTTTTTTTAAAGGAATGAGGCTTTTCCAAATTGTCTGTTTCATCTGTTTTTGCCAGACAAAAGGGACAACTCTCTTAGCTAGAGAGTTAGAGGATAACATGTTGTAGTCCTTATCACCTTAAGTAGTGAACCAGGGTGCTTGATATGGGCACGACGGAGGAGGTGCAGCCCAATTTCAGGACTTCGCCAAGCTAGTATATTTTGTATCAGTATTATTTGTAATAATTGGTTTTAAATAATTATTAGAGTTGAGTATGGGCCTGTCCAACTCAACTAGGGCGTGGCCCACTAGTGGGGAGGTACTGTAGCGTGCACTGTAGCTACAGTGCGGCAGCGCCCCCTCACCTCCATATAAGTTTAGGGCTGCGAGTTAGAAGGGGGCCAGAAAATTAGTCTAAAACTATTGTGTTGTGTTTCCGTGGTGAAGCATCCCTCCGGGGACGGCGATGCCATTTTATCTATCATATTGATTTACTGCGGAGGTTCTTGTGTTCATCAAGGATTGTCGTGCTGTGGTTTGAGGCGTGGTGATCTTCATCACGTTGCTTGCTGGATTCGTTCCTCTTCTCCAGGTTTGCGTTCATCGTGTAATTGGGAGAATTATTACCTTAGTTGTCTCGCTGTGAAAGATTGGGCAAAACTCCGGGATCATTGGCTTGATCCTTATCATGTGGTATCAGATTTCTGGGTTGATCACGGCGAGGTTGTATTGATCGATCTCATCTAGATCGGTTGATTGGGAAGAGTTTGCTTGGAGGCTCTCGTGCAGATTGCTGTTGCGTTTGTGTAGATTGGTTTCCGGTTAGATCGATTTGTGTGGAGGCTGCTAGCAGATTCAAGGAAGGAAGGAGAACGTGCTACAGATTCACGATCTACTGTAGCTACAGTACCGTGATCTAATCTCATCTGCTGAGGAGCAGCGTGACCTGCGTGGACTAAGGCAGGAAAGGCACGCGTGTGCAAAAAAAAAATAGAGGACGGGACTTAGCGAAGGAGAGATCCCTGCTGGACTGCACTACTGCTGCTGCTACCTACAATACTCCGTGCTACAGTAATCCGTGAATATGGGCAGATTTTTCAAATCGTTTCCGGGGGATTTTTATGGCAAGAGGTGTGTTTCTGGTGAACGGTCCGGTGATGTGTTCAATGACTATCTCGATAAATTGCACGGTGTGACTTCAGTTGCATCGAAGGTCACGTGGAGACTTACTCATGTTGCAACAGCTCAAGAATATGAGTCATGGGAAAGTCTTATGCTTCAGGGTTTTCACAGATGTGATACTTGGGAACGAGTGGATCAGCCTACGCGTGTGTTTCTTGCACTCCGACGTGTGGATGAGGAGGTTGCTCGTTGGTGGACTGAGGAGAGGCATGGGAAGGAAAGCACATATGGGCTTTGGCATGATTTCACTAAATTTTTGCGTGCTTATTTTCTGTCTCCTCACCATAGGGAACCTTGTATTAAACCTATGAAGTTGACAAACATTGTGCAGAGGAGGACTGAATTTGCCACGAGGCTGCAGCCTTGTTCTAAGGAGAGTGCTATGTCTATTCCGCCTCCTGCAATGAGTGTGAAGGCAGTAGTTCCAGTGCAAACGATCAGCGCAGCAGTTACAAAAATTTCTGAAGCGAAGCACTCTGATGTTGATAAGGTTGTTGTGTGCGCTGAAACTGCAGTGGAAAAGGTTGAACCTTTGAGTGGGCTGAATATGCAACTCAAAAGGGTACATGATGAGGCTTGCAAAATAGTTGACAAGTGTCAGCGATGGAGTTTATTTCAGACTCAGTGCATGATAAAAGGCAAACACTGTAAGCTCATGATTGATGGTGGTAGCTGTACTAATGGCATTAGCAAGGCAATGGTGGCAGCATTAGGGTTGTCTACTTGGCGTATTCCTGAACCTAAGCATCTGGAGTGGTTAAATAATTGTGGTATGCTGAAGGTTACTCATAAGGTGCATGTGTCATTTACAGTTGGTGACTATGTTGATGTGCTTGAGTGCGATGTATTGCCATTGGAGGTGTGTGGGCTGTTACTTGGTCGACCTTGGCAGTATGATCGCAATGTTACTCATGCTGGGAGAGCAAATACATATTCTTTAATGCATGATGGTAAACAGCAGATTTTGAAGCCTATGAAGGATGATCAAATTAAATCTGATGTGGAGCTGGTAGTACACAAGGAGAAGTTGCATAAAGCTGAACCAAAACAACGGTTAGTTAAGTCGCAGCAAGTGGAGCATGATGCAAGGAGCGTTGGTACAGAAATTGATTCAACCATGCATGTAGATGACAAGCCTGTGCTTGTTGGTGACAAGCTAGTTGAAGACAAACCTCTTATTGATGAGAGGAAGGATATTGCAGCATGTGTTCCAGTTCGTGTTGACATGGGTGTTCAGACTGATGACGGTGGTGCTGATCGTGTTCCGGTGCATATGGTGCCGCGGGTAGTTAGCCACAATTTTGTGAGAACACCTCGGAAACATTTTGTTGGAGCAGCAGTACGTGTGCATAAAGGCAAGGATGGACGTGTTCGTCAGTTGTGTGGCCCAGGCATTACTCATCTTGTGCAGGGTCGTGCAAAGCAGGTTCATGTTCAGCAACACGAGGTTCCAGCAAGAGTTGAGAAGAAGAAGATGGTGGCGCCTAGGTCCAAGCTCATGTGGAGAAGGAAAGAGATGCAGCCGCCCAAGACTGTATCAAGTCGAGCAGGCCGGGCGGGAGGATGTGGTGAGGAAGGCAAGCAAGACTTGACGATGGAGAAGACGCGTGCTGATTTTGTTGACATCACGCCACCCTTTCGAGCAGACCCTCAAGCGTTGGGGACAACGCTTTTTGAAGGGGGGGAGGATGATATGGGCACGACGGAGGAGGTGCAGCCCAATTTCAGGACTTCGCCAAGCTAGTATATTTTGTATCAGTATTATTTGTAATAATTGGTTTTAAATAATTATTAGAGTTGAGTATGGGCCTGTCCAACTCAACTAGGGCGTGGCCCACTAGTGGGGAGGTATTGTAGCGCGTACTGTAGCTACAGTGCGGCAGCGCCCCCTCACCTCCATATAAGTTTAGGGCTGCGAGTTAGAAGGGGGCCAGAAAATTAGTCTAAAACTATTGTGTTGTGTTTCCGTGGTGAAGCATCCCTCCGGGGACGGCGATGCCATTTTATCTATCATATTGATTTGCTGCGGAGGTTCTTGTGTTCATCAAGGATTGTCGTGCTGTGGTTTGAGGCGTGGTGATCTTCATCACGTTGCTTGCTGGATTCGTTCCTCTTCTCCAGGTTTGCGTTCATCGTGTAATTGGGAGAATTATTAGCTTAGTTGTCTCGCTGTGAAAGATTGGGCAAAACTCCGGGATCATTGGCTTGATCCTTATCAGTGCTATATGTTGATGGTTCAATAGGATATCAGGCATAAAGTTTGTGTTCTGTTTGAAGAGTAGTTTTCATGGAAACAATAACATAAGGTGATTAAAATGCCCCGTTTATGTTTGACTTCACATGCTCATAGGCATAAAATTCATTTAAGCTTCAGGTGGTATATGTGAACTGAACCTAAAGGACTGACATGCCGAAAGTCTTGGTGTCAAGAACGACATTTTCTTAGTTCACACATATACTTGAAGGAAAAGTGTACGAGCCACAACTCCATCATTTTTTTAGCTGGTGGCCTGGTAGGGGCAACTTGAGCTTGGGCTGACAGTGCCATTCCCATGGATAGAAATGCCATATTAATTGTAATGCTTTTCTTTTTTCTGTACCTATTTTATCTTGTTGAAAACACACTTTTCTATTTTTTTGCCCTTAGTTTTTTTGCCTATACTTTTATTGTCACAAATTTGTTAGACCTTACAGTCATAATAGTCCAGTTTCAGCGAAAAGATACGTGGATCGATTTTTCTAACCACTATTGGTGAGACCGTGGCTATTCTATCTTCACACAAGTTGTACCATGATAAACTAGAAGAACCACATCTAAGTAAGCCAAGCAATTTATGTTGAAGATGTATTGTTCTAGAAATTCAACTGATGATCTGATGTAGTATGTATCGTTAAAGTTTTTTTTGCTTAGTGGGATTTGTGATATTAAAATTGTATTGAATCCTTGCGCTCCAATTTGAAGGTATGTTAGTCAGTGCGAATAATTATTTAGTGATTTTATTATGTTCTAATGTTACTCTCTGCTCCTGCTTTTGTTTTAGCTCGGTGCTAATTGCTAAATGCCTTTGGATGCCCACTCCGTTAGACAATGGTGGAAGGTTCGGTTGGCACTTCGACGGTCAGCACAGAGGATAAGGACGGCGTGGTCCTGATTACAAATACTAAGAGGTACTTATCGGTAGCAATATGACAATCCTTGATTATGTTGCTTTCTTAATAGTAGGTTACTGTTTGTACATTCGATCGATTAGATTCTTGCGACACTGGTATCTTTGTCTTCCCATTGCATGGATTTGCCCAGCCATACTACCATCCTATTCCCTTTCACATTTACATGTACCCAAGTTGGAACTTGCTTTTCTGATTATGCACCCCTCCTTATGGCATGGTTCTTCCGCCTTAGGACCGACGCTGTTTGTTATATATACTACCTGTGTTTAAGACCTGAGTTTTATCTACCTTTTGAGTTAACATATCAATCTCGATTGACACATGTTGTTTCGATGACTGGAAGACTCTGGGACTAGGTTTGTAGGTTTCCTTTCTCCGTAAAATATACCCTGCTTATCCATCTTGATTACTCGGTTGGGTTCATGTAAGTTAAATGTGTATTAATATATGCAACAACTTTTACTACTGCTAATATTTTCTTGTTTGTGGACAATAGATTTTGCCGACTTATTAACACACCACTAACCTAATGGTAGTTTACTCCTTTTGCAAGGCAGTTTACTCCTTTTGCATGGTAATATGTCAGGAAATGGTGCTCTCTGACATGCAAACAAGGCCGCTTCTTCTCTTCTTTTTTTATAGCTAAGATAAACCGTTTTGAGGTTCCTTTGCAACATTTCAGCTGATGGAGTGAATGATCAGGATTAGATGAAGTTGGAAAATATTTATGAGCAAAAAATGGATTGTTTTCATGATTTCGAAGGCTGAGAAATAGATGCTTCTAAGAAACCTGAATGTCATTCTCTTTTTGCCGCCATCAGCTCAAGTGACAGTCGCTCATGTTTCCCTGTGTAAAACAGTTCATCTGTGCTACTAACCTTTACTGGTCTTGTATTCCAGCGCATATTTTTATGTTCACACTATATTTTGCAGTATTAGCTTTCAATGACGCTAAATATATGAACCGGCGGTGTCTTTGTCTTGTGTGTGTGGCAAATGGTGGTGCTTGATAGAAAGATTGGTTTCACTGCATGCTCCACCCCTCTCTACCCTACACCTCACAACAAATTTTGTTTTTTTACTATCCTTGTCTGTAGAGAAATCATATGTATGGCCAGGTACCTCTGAAACCCGCCAAGTACCGGTGGAAAGGGAAGGTATATGTTAGAAGATCGATTGTCTTAAGATCAAGGCCAGGCTTCTGGCTTGTTGAAAGTGCATGATCCAGTTTACAATGTACAATCCGTTTGAAGATCTTCCAAGGCCCAAGGGTCAAATTTTATACAAAGAGACAAATAGATAGCATGATGTTTAGAGACAGGTCAAGCTTTATACAAAGAGACAAATAGAGTTCTATTGGAAAGTGGCACGGACAAGCCCATTAAATTAAACTTTTCTATTTCAACAGGTGAGCTACAATTTGTATGAACTACTAGCAAAATACCCGTGCGTTGCAACGGGCGACGAATGATATGTATTATGGGAAAATATACCTGAAGAGCTAGGGAGCACGGAAGATCACAATGTCCATGATTTATGGTTTACAAAACAATTATTGGCTACAGATCACATTATATCACAACAAAGATCAGAAACAAAGTAGCAAAATTAGCAAACTAATCACCGGACAATCTTTAAGCTTGCCTAATCCATGTATCCTTGAAGACAAGAAATGCCAATCAACACGAAGTACCACTGCTATCAGTTTATTAGTTCACAGAAATAGCAGATTTGAAGTTTACTTGTGTAAAATAATGCCATGGACAGACCAGGACAACAAGGTACTTGCTTCCAGTGAAAATACAAAGGTACGGGAGTCCAAACCGGCCACGATAATCCTAGCAAATTCCAAAGCAGATTCAACCTAAAATTACTATGCAGAAATTGCAAATATATAGAAAAAAACTCAGACGAGCATACAAAGTACCTCCAAAATAAATCATTTGACATGGATTTTTTACTTTAACATGCAAGAACAGCAAAATTATACGGAGAAGTGGCTTGGTTCTGAGTCCAGCTCGAACTTCATAGCATCAGACTCTGTACTTGAGCTCTTCACTACCTAGGCGCACTGGGAACAGACAGGACCTTGGCGATTAGATGCGCTCCCGGTGAAGCTCATGTCGCCGCCAGGAAACCTGACATGGGGAGCGGAGCTGTACCAAACCGGCGGCCGTGGCTATTCCCGACCTCCCAAACCTTGCTCACACAATCCTACAAACACCACAAGGCAACCAACACTTGAGTTGAGGGGAGGTGAGTTCGGGACGGGGGAGGGGCTACGGATGGGGATTCTTGTCCTCTCCAGGACCAGCAGAGGGTGACACGACCTTCAGTCTCGGCATGGACCCGTGGCCGTGGCCCTCGGATCGACTGCTACAGGCGCTGCATTCTGAGGTGGAAGCGGCGTGGCGTCGATCGCTCAGCCCAAGTGATGATGGCCACGGCGAACCGACGGAGGTGGCTTCCAGCGGGCGGCGGCGGCGATGCCCGAAGGCCAGCGCACAGCACCAAGAAGCCGACCTGCACGAGTGCGCTCTCCCGGCCGTGCTCGCGTAGAGGTTCGGGCGTGACGCGAGGCAGAGACGCGGATGAAAACAGTGGCGGAGGATTTTTCTGGGCCGGAACCAACAAACTCGACAAGAGTTTTAATTTTGAGAACGTACTACTCGACAAGAGCTTAGTTGGGCAGCACCGGCCTTTGTGTACCATTACCAAGCCTAAACAATGGAGTCTCTAGAAGCAATTTATTTAAGGAGCAGACTACGCAGCGGCGCCGCATCCTAATCGTACCCGTGCGGCGGTCCACTACCTCTACCTAAACATGCGTAACAGCTGCTCAGTGCTCAGCACGGTCTTGCTGCCTCCATCGAGCAAAGCATGCATGCCCGCAGCAGCAGCATATTATGATTCCGTACTAGTACATGCATAGGCCTAAGGTGCATGCAAAGTAAGCTAGTGCATGTATATAATATACAACTTCTATATCGTACAAAATTTCTAGTGTTTGCAATCGGCGACGTGACGATCATGTTGGAGTGGCCTAGTAGCTAGTACTAGCTAGCTAGTGCATGTAACTTTTTTACGTACTTACTAATTATGTGGTATTTAGTTTCCGAACTAAAAACAACGACCAAATTAATTAATCATAGATACCGGATTAACTAATCATAGATGCTACTCCCTCTGTTTCAAAATATATGATGTTTTAAATGTTTCACATGTTGTATAGATTCGGACTAAAAAAAGTGGAAATGAAGTGGACATATACACTAAAACATGTAGATACATGTGATCCAAATGTAAATGTAAAAAAGTACTAAAACATCTTATATTATGGAACGGAGGGAGTAGTTTATTATAGGCTATCCCAGTAGTGGCTACCAGAATAACTAGTCATAGATACCGGATTAACTAGTCATAGATACCTGATTAACTATCATTTTATCCTAACACAATCTACCGGATTAATTAGTCATAGTTATTTGGTTATTTCAGTAGCAGCTCCCAGATTAATGATCAGGTTATCCACGACATGAGCTATCAGGTAAATTAGTCACAATTACCTGATTATCCCAAGCTACATGATTATCTCACCAGAAACGACCAGATTAATTAGTCACAACTATCAGGCCAACCGTACAACAACTAACAAATTAATTAGTCGCAATTATTATGGCTTAAAACACCGCAGTAGGTTCCATGTTATGCACTAATGTGTTGTGCTACTAACCATCTAGGTCAATGTATATATGTACCGACTAGTACTACAGGGCATAGGTTGTAGTGTACCGAAACCTGCTAGAATAATGCGAGCAAAAGCAAAAGCTTGCATGCAGCGATAGAATAGCACGTGACTGTTGATTAAGAAAATTGAGAGCCTACTCATTACGCGATAGAATCTGGCACGTACACACGCGGAATCCAATTTTGGACGCCCGCCGCACAGCAAACATACCGATGCGGCACTTTTAAATAGAAATTCCCTTTATTTAAACATAGAATGAGTGCAGGGAGAGGAAAGTATACCCGGAGAGAACCAAATGCTCCAGCAAGTTAGCATGACAAAATAATCAAACCCCTCCATTCTGATCTTAGGGATCGAGTTGCAGTCTAGATGTGTGCCACCATTCAAGCATTTTATCCTAGGGATTGGCAGCAGGAATTGTCACATTAATTTTTAGTAGTCCATCATTGAGACTTGTTGTGAGAATAGGCATTAAACAAGCAAGTGTGGTTCGTTGTTTATCAGAACATGGCGAGATAGTCGCCTCCTCTGAATCCTGAGGTCAGGCGTGTATATCCTGTACTTGAGTTAAAATTCATTGATGCCCAGTTCTAGCAGATGTCATTAGGATCTTGTAGGTGGACTCTGGAGTATAGGAACCTGACGGTTACCAGCGCCTGTCAAAGGTGTCCACAGTAACTTCAAAGAAGACAGTCTTGCACGGAAGCCTGCTAGTGGTGCTCGGAGAGGATCAGATCGAGGGGCAGGGTCGATGTCGAGGATGGCCAGGGCCCTGCAGCGGCGAGGATCCAGTGGCGGAGCAGGTTGGGACAGGCGGGCAGCAGAGGTTCGGCAAGCAGGAGCTGTGTGGACAGTGGAGGGAGTTGTTGCCGTCGATTCGGCACAAACATGCCGATGGGGGCGCGGTCGGGGATGAAAGGAGGCCACGGCGCTGCTGCTGTAGGTGACGAGCGGAGGTGGGGTGCGGCGCAGGATCCGGTGCATCCCTGCCCAGATCCGGCTGGGGTGGGGAGGGCATGGCTGGGCTCGGCGCTCCTCCGACGTATGGGGACCTTACCGCCATCGATAACTGGTGCTGCTCCTGTCGGTAACGGCCCGAGGTGGGGTGCGGAGCGGCATACGGTGAGCCGGGCGCTCCTCCGGCATGCTGGCGGCCGGGACGGGGCGGCCGCTGGCCCTGCTCTCCTAGTTGGTGGGGGGTTTCGCGGACGGGAGGCGGGCAGAGGAAGGCGGTGGTGACACCGCGGGCCACCAGCTCCTCCGGAGTGGGAGGCGGCGGAGGAGGGAGGGGAGCAGCGGGGGAGCGTGGCAGCCTGGCCGGGGCATGGCCACGGAGCCGAGCGAGGAAGGGTGGATGGGGAAGAGAATCGACCCATTGACCGGATCCGCGGCAACTTGATGGGGTCTCAGAATAGGCGTCCTCCGGGTATACGAACCCCTTTAATTAACTCGAATCGTTATTTCACTTATCGGTGTCATGTTGTGTAATTTTACCAACTTGAAGGGATAGTTTGATGACGTACCATCACCACCTATTGCAATATTATAGTGTAGATTTATTGATGTTTTGTGCTGTTGCCTAATTTTAATCTTGAAGAATTTAATGCTTAGTCCTTGTTCCATGGAATATATACTGTAAAAGTATATGTGTGTGTTAAAACTAATTTAATGCTTTGTAAGTGTAATACTTGGTAGACTAACGATTGCTTGGTAAGTCTGTTATAAAATAAGATCAATTAGATAGATCATTTTCAAACATACTTGCCGAACAATTTGGTGACTTGATAGCCTACCAATTTATAGCGCAGCCGTAGAAATTGCTCCAGCTGTGCAAAGAGTCAACGTTGGGCAACTCTGGCTTCCAGGCCCAAAAGTTGGTCCATATATTTAGCATAGATACGTTTATCCTTTTCTTGATTTAACTGCTGGTTCTAACTGAATTCGTTCACGTTTCCTTGCTATCGACCTAACTATGATTATCACATGGATACATTTAATCTTCTTATGGAGGTGGTTAAACGCAACGACAATAATATAATCAACATCTGGCTATAACTTACTATGTTACTAACACTTAAATTAGTAATTCTAAGGTTAATAAATCTCAATCATGAACAATGTCATACATGCAAAGTACATAAATATTATGAATAAACATTATGGCTATAATACAGTCTTGCTTCCGTCATTTGCGCCAGTGGCGCAACGGGTCATCTAGTTTAGTGAATTGAGGGGAGGGCGCTTACCAATTTATCTTATTTGGAGTATGTATAGCCCTAGAGAGCCACCTCCTCTTGGCGTCTAGACTAGTAGTTTAGTTGTAATTTAAGTTTAGATTAGTTGTAATTTTAAATTTTAGTTGTAATTTTGCTGAATTATATATCCAATTTCAATGAAAATCACTTTTTTTTGTTCATAATTTGTAAATGTTGGCCAACGCAGAATTTTTGGTTTAGGGGCGCCGAACCGTTGTAAACAGTAGCACCCGACACCTCAAATCATACACATTTTAAGGGTGCTCAACAAATCTTAGAGGCCCATGGCTGGTGATGCCTTAAGGGTTTTCGGAACATTTTTATTCAAGCCGGACCCGTTTGCGAGTTTTTTTTTTCGAGATCTGCTAGAGTAGATTTTTGTGCACAAACCATATATCGGCCCAAATTTTTTTGAGAGTCGGGACGATATGCGCAATCTGCTTGTCTCGCTTTAAGTCAATATATAATTCCAGAAACCGAATAAAGCGGTCGCTCCAAGCAGAGCCGCCACTGAAACCCATTATTATTCAAAGATGAATCAACGGAGGCAGGATAAGCGAGCACTCACAGGCTCATCATTCCACCCAACCACGCTGACACCACGACCCAACAAACACGGCAAGCCCACCTGTCATCTACAGTGTCGATCCAATCAACGTGCGCTTCCTTTTTTACGAGGCAAGATGCCTTCTCGCTGGCTCGTTATATTTATACGATGCGCCGAAAAAAAAAAAGCAGAGGGAAAGGAAAAACCCTAATCTCAAGGCCGAGGCTGACAGCGCTCCTCCTCCTCTTCCACCTAGCCGCCGCCGTCATCCAGCCGGCCGCCCGCCGAGCTCGCCTCCTCGTCGTCGTGCTCTAGGTTCGCTCTCTCTTCCACCGGCCTCCTCTTTCTTCAATTGCCCGTCATTACCCTGACTGACAGCGGCAGTCCACGCTGCTAGCTGCTAGGTTGTGACTTGATTTTATTCTAAGGGCAATCCCTTTTTGTGGTTGCGCGTCTAGGTTTTTTTTGGGATGGAGGCCGAGGCTGTGGCGAAGAGGGCGCGGGAGAGCGAGGGCGAGGCTGCGGCGGTGGACGGAGCCGGCGAGCAGGCCGGGATCTCCGCTGTCATCCCTGGATGGTTCTCTGAGATTAGCCCCATGTGGCCTGGTTAGTCGCGCTCTAGGAGGGCCTATCCTCTGTTTTTTACCTTTACTTTCGTTTCTATCATCAGGGGTGCAGCTGAATTTCCATGCCAATTTAGTTTAAAATTTCGACGATAATTGGCATCACTGTTATGTACTTGTGGTATATCGGCGGTGGAGCCTGAGAGTATATGTGCCTAGCTATTTTTTTCCCACCAATTCTCGTGGAGCTCCTTTTTTCAATGGATGCTTTTGTGCCAACCGTGTGCCAGTGTGTGTTCAGCTATTTATCCATGTCTGCTTTTGTGCTATGTTGATGTTGTTGCTCTTTAATCTTTTCGTGTCAATGATAGGTGAGGCACACTCGCTCAAGGTGGAAAAAGTTCTGTTCCAAGGGAAGTCGGACTACCAAAATGTTTTGGTTTTTCAGGCACGTGTTCTCTTGCACCAACAACTAACTTCTTCAGTAATTCGTTGAGCAAATTGCAGATAAAACCACTTGTTGGAGGAGTTTTTGCGCAAAACCACGACCACCACTTTTTTTTCCGCAGAACACCATATTTTACCGTAATTGTTGCACAAAATACAGATCCCACGTATTGTGCTCACATGGAATTGGCCATCAATTGTGCTAACTAGGAATTTTGTGTTATGTGCAATAGTTACAACAAAACATGGTGTTTTGTGAAAAAAGGCGTGGTTATATGCAAAACTTTCCCCAACAAGTGGTGTTATGTGCAATTTCCTCTAATCCGTTCGTCTCCACTCAAAGTGGAAAGTGAAAACCATGCTATTGTTTTGCTTTCCAGTCCTCTACCTATGGGAGGGTGCTTGTCCTGGATGGAGTGATCCAAGTAACTGAGAGAGATGAGTGTGCTTACCAAGAGATGATTACCCACCTCCCCCTTTGCTCAACCAAAGATCCCAAGAAGGTAATCTGTGCACATCTTTCACTGTACCTTTTTATCAGTGCAGTTTTTACCCAACAATCCTTATTTAGAACCATCTTGTCCTCGTTTGGGTTTACTCTAGCAGTTACCATTGAGCCGTGCTATGCTATTTACTCCCTCCATCCCTATTTAGAAGATCACGAAAGTTATACCGTTGAATTCATATTCGAATAAAGCTTTTAATGATATAGTTTTTTATAACAAATCACACATGTTTTATTGGTTAAATTAGTGGTCAAAATTAAAACATGAAATACGAGGATGCCACATGCATTGGGATGAAGGGAGTATTTATCATTTGAAGCAAAAGTGAATGAACATTTAATAATTTGGTTATATACTACTTAGTTTGGACTACTTGATGACATCCTCTCTTTATCCTCTCTCATTTAGGAACCTTTACTTGATAGTTAAATCACTCTTCACTGTGCAAAGGCCACGGGTGCTAGCATGTATAAACGATAGTTCCTTATGGATAACTTCAGCTTAAAAATAGTTCCAATCTGTGATACCTGGCTTATTATGTAGTGCAAATCTGTAAGAACATGATTGCAATACCAAGGTTCCTACAAGGCCAATTACGCATTCATACTTGTCAGATGTGGTATATATCGAATGAAGTCATCCTCTAATCTTTTGATGATATACAGGTCTTGGTTATTGGAGGTGGAGATGGTGGTGTTCTGCGTGAGGTTTCACGACATTCCTCAGTGGAACAAATTGACATTTGTGAAATTGATAAGATGGTGGTAGATGTGAGATCCGTCTCCTTTCCTCTGAGTGCATGCATGCAGCAGACTAGGATCAGTCAGGAACCAAATAAAGTTAAGAAGTAGAGATCATCTAAAGAGTTTCACTGTTGCGGCTTAGCCGTAGTGTCTTTTCTAGTGTGTTTTATGGTTAATGGCCATCTCTTCTCAGTACACGTATATAACCTAGCTTTTGGCTCATCGGAAAAAAATTTGAGATACATGTATATAACCTACTGTGCTATCTAACAAAGATGCCACGAGTTGGAAAATGCCTCTAATACCGTTGTTTGGAATGTGCCTTAATCTCTTCCATGGACCAAGCACCAACTTGTGTACGTGTAGATGAGAGGGCAAATCAAGCATCAAACACCCTTACAAGAGATATAAACCCTTGCACACAGTCTGTAGGATCGATTGCTATTATCGATGGTCCTTATCTTTTGTGCCTTTTGAATTCATGTTGTTTTCTAAAGCACCAGCAGAAGTAGTTTGTTTGCGATCCTGTAGACTTTGCGGTGGTCTTAGGGCATGTTCGGTTTGTAGCCTAAGGTTGTCATGTTGTGCCACAATACCTTAGGCATGTGTTTGGTTATTGCCACCACAATTGTGGCTCATCACACTTAGCAATATGGTCCACCTGCCATAGGTTCAGTTTCCTACCAAATCTTGCCAACTTGTAGTTGCCATTTTGTTGCCTAAGGGTAGTTGTTGCAATGTTAGTCATGAACTAAGCATCCCATTAGTTAATCAAATGAACGAGTAACCACAGCACAAAGTTCAAACTGTCATTTTAATATTTCATATTATTGTTCAAATGTGATTCTTAAAGCTGGTTTGATAGATGCTGCTTGATTTTTTTGTTAAGTGAGGCGCTGGCTTTCATCTTCATTATTGAAAAATATTTTTATGTATAGGAGTCTATTGTATGTTACATTACTCTCTGCTGTGACATGTAAAAATCCAGGACCAGTTAACTGAAATAATTTGCAGAATAATTTATTGAACATGGTCACTAGTTTTGTATCTGTAGTTAACTTGTGATTTTGTCTATTCAATTATGCAGGTCTCCAAGCAATTTTTTCCTCATCTGGCTCTTGGATTTGAAGATCCTCGTGTGTCACTGCACATTGGAGATGGTAAGGATGCCATGCGAACAGAGTAATATATGGCGATGTTTTATTTTGCAACTGAGTGGCTCAGTGTATGAAGTAATGCCCGTGTTCATTCAATCTAGCTCTCTGAAGCTGAACTGAACTGAACTGAAGAAATGTTCAGTTAACCATGGTTCATATATTAACTGAACATGCTTTGTTTCTACTGCTTGTGTTAACTTAGTATGTTTTGATCTATTAGCTGAACACTTTACTGTTTCAGTTCTTATTCGGTGAATATTTCCTTTTAAACTACTTGATGAACATTTCTTGCTGTGACATTTTACGCTTTGTTAACTTCCCTCTTGATGCAGGTGTTGCCTTTCTAAAAAATACTCCAGAGGGTACTTATGATGCAGTAATTGTTGATTCCTCTGATCCGATAGGTGATTGTTGTTACTCTCGTATCCATATTTAAACCTCCTGCCCTTGTTGGTGATTCATCAGTGTTTATCTGCCTAAACAGGTCCTGCTCAAGAGCTTTTTGAGAAACCTTTCTTCCAGTCTGTGTCCAGAGCTTTGCGTCCAGGTGGAGTTGTCTGCACTCAAGCGGAAAGCATATGGCTGCATATGCACATCATAGAAGATATTGTCACCAACTGTCGCCAAGTTTTCAAAGGCTCGGTTAACTATGCATGGACTACAGTGCCTACATACCCTAGGTATGATCAACTGATCTCGTCTATGTGACCAAGCTTGTTTTTGCCTTTCTTCAGCCCCTGTGTTTATAATTTTTTTGTTGCAGCGGAGTGATCGGTTTCATGCTTTGCTCTACGGAGGGGCCTACTGTTGATTTCCAGCATCCTATTTTTAACATAGAGGAGGACGAGTACTCCACAAAATCGAAAGGACCACTCAAGTTCTACAATTCAGAGGTGTGCTTTTGCAAAGCTTGCTTACCTTGCAATCTTGTGCTACTGTATCTTACTACTATTTGTTGTTTTTCAGTTCCACACAGCATCATTTTGTTTGCCATCTTTCGCGAGAAGGGTCATTGAGGCCAAGGCTAACTAGATATGAAGATGGTTATTGAAGCCAAGGACACAACGAAGAATTTTCTGTAGCGTAAACAAGGGAAATGTCCCTTTTCTTAGTTTTAAATAAGCGTTGGAGATGCAACTAACGGTGATTCCATCTGTTGTACGTCTCAGGTTGTATTTTCTGGCTAACTGTGACAGAATTCTGAATTTGGCAGCTGTTTTGTTATAGCTGCATTTTTCTGTTCATTCATCAGCTTTTCCTTTTCATGTTCCTTTCCCACATACGGCATTATCTGGTATAATCTTTTACTGCACATCTATGGACGAAAACAACCAAGGAAGAAAAGGCTAACGCCTGTTTCACCGTTTTTGTCTCCAAAACTGGAGCTACCGGTGTAGCACTGAAAGTACACCTCTCTCTGGTTCAAAGTCCAAAAGTAAGCCTAGCCAAGCGAGAGAATTCCTTATTTGACACTACTTAAAATGTGATTTCCTATTTGGCACTGAAAAAGTTTTTCTTCCCTATTTGGCACTTGGTATAAATTTTGTTCCCTATGACACTTTAGTTCATTATGAACACTACCGGTGTTGAATATGGACGTGAAAAGATGCTTTTACCCCTGATACATTCTGCGAAAAAAAGGTTGCATATAAGAAAAATATTTGTGCTGGTAAAATATTTGGTCCTTTTGTGCACACTAGTTGCTTTGCAAGTGCACGTCTCCAAAATATAACACAACATACATTATTTTGAATGGCATTCCTCTTTTTGATGAGTTACTTTTTATGTAGTTTTAATAGGTATAATTAAAATTAATATATGCATCATTATATGCAAAAATGTATCAAGACCTGTAAAGCGAAAGGTCACCAAAATTAGCCTAAATATATTACATGTGAGCCCACGTCTAAGAGGAGCAGGAACCAAACGTGATTACCCATTAACTCAGAAGAACACTGCTACAATTTCTCTCCAGAGTACAATTGGATCTGAACTTTTAAGAAAAAGCTTGCTGCCAACCACAGGTTGTTTGCAGGCCGGGGAAACGTTCTCAGATTGGTGGACTTCTCCACTGCAGAATCCTCTTTCACCTCCCTAGTTGATGCTAATTTGCAGCATGCAATCCCCAATCTATCCAATATTCTGTCCAATCGCAGACCTCTCAAACCTGCAAAGCATTCATTAGGTAGAACCACTTTCATCACCTGAAGGCCTTGGATATGATATCGTCGTGGAGGCAGACATGGTTCCAGGAATGGCATCAGCTGTACATCCGCGGCCGGACCAATTCAGGCAACAAGCTGCTACAGAACAACTCGTGACCTCCCCAAAACCCGCGTTGGCAGTCGCGTGTCGAGCAGGCTCCCGCAGCCCGCTACAGGACCAACAGCTATGGGCACCATGGGCAGTCGCGCCACGGCCGGTGGCCGTCAGCTCCTCGCGTGTCCTCCGCGTCTAGGCACCCAACTGTCATCGACACCCTCGTTCGTCAGTAGGTCGCATGTCAGGAACGACACGGTCGGCGCTTGCATGAGGGCAGCAAGTGGCGGCGTAGCGCGGAGGCGGATGTGACGACGGAGGCGGATGTGACGACACGATGCCGCTCAACCACCACTTGCCGGCGACCTCTGAGCCCGCCGCCCTCCACCGCCGGCGCGGAAGAGAGAAGTAGGAGGGATGGGCGGAAGAGAGATGGAGGTGAGAGATCTTAGGGATGGGGCAAACACGGGAGAGGAGAGTGAAATCAGGGCGTCGGAACGGTGATAATAAGATGTGGAGATGTGGCGATTGGATTCCCACTAATTTAGATTTTGAAAGGACACGGATGTTGTCTAGGGGGTTGAATAGGCGATTTAAAATTATTACGGTTTAGGGTTGAGTAAATGAGAAATAAAAATAGTGTTTAATTTATCAAGCACAAAACCTACGGAAGCTAGGTTTACCTAAGTGCACCAACAACTTATACTAAGCAAGATAAACAACTATGTGATAGCAATATATATAACTTCAAGCTCAAACGCTATCACAAAGATAATTACATAAGGAAAGAGATTGGGTATAGAAATAACCGAGATACGCGGAGACGATGATTTATCCCGAAGTTCACTTCCCAATGGAAGGTAGTCTCCATTGGAGCGGCGCGGTGTTCACCAAAGTGAAACATCGAGTAGCATTGAAATAGCACACCGTATCTCCTTCGTGTCCTACCACCGATGTGGTGAGGCACGAATCACTATGTTGCCGTTGAGGTTGACAACTAGAACCTTCACAAGGATGAAGCACATTCCACAAGTTGGAGGGTCTCCACCAAATGCACCGATCCGCTAAGACTCGATGCTCCAAGGCCGGGGCACACACCACAACTCAATTGGTGTCTCCCGGCAATATCCCGAAGCCTCAAACTCCGAGAAAACAACGACCGTCTAGGGCACCCCAAGTACCCTAGAGGAACAAGCTATAGGGCACTCCAAGTACCCAAGAGTAACAAGCTTCTCAACTTCAACTTCCACGAATCACCGTGGAGAACTCAAACATATGCAACCTATGCAATGGGCAAGAACACTAGAAGTGCTCAAATTCTCCACTCTCAAATCCCACCAAAGCAACTAATGCTATGGAAGGAGAAGAGAGAAAGAACAAGAAAGAACTCAACAAATAAATCCCCAAGATCTAAATCCAAATAGCTTCTCTCACTTAGAGGAGAGATTGATTGGTGGAAGGATGGATCTAGATCTACTCTTTTTTTTTCCTCAAATAGGAGCAAGAATTATTGGAGGGATTGAGAGAAAGGCAAGGTTTAGAGGGTCAACAATGGAGGTCAAAACCGTGCTCAAGAGTTAGGAAACTTTGGGGGAAGAAGCCCCTTTTATAGGTCAAAAGGAAATCTTCCTGTTATACAGTTTTTCTTGCCGTCCGGAATAGATCCGGAATGGATCCGGAATGGATCTGGAATGGTCCGGAATATTCCGGATGAAATCCGAAACGGTAATAGAAGGTTTTCGAGTTAGTTCGGATTAGATTCGGAATAGATCCGGAAAATTCCGACTCGCTGGAATAGATCCGGAAAATTCAGAACCACCCGGAATGCCTGAAGAACACATACGGAAAACACAATATCTTTTATATCCGAACTCCGTTTTCGATGATCTTGGGCTCGTTGGAATCACCACAATGAGCATTACAATATTATGCAGAGAAACATCATTGTCAAACAAAATAGGTTAGAGCCAAATGGAGAGAGGTTAGAACTCTCTAAAAAGAATAACCGGCAAACTTGCGAATGAAGTCCGAAAGAGGTAAAACCAATTTTGTTGGAAAGAGGTGAAAATATTGAAAACAAGTAAGGAAGCAAGTATCACACATAGAGAAGTGTGGAACCTTTCTCAAAGACAAACCGACAATATTTTCAACATCGAAAACGTAATATAAGGTGCATATGAAATCGGTTTTCGATGAACTTGGGCTTGTCATGAAGAACACGACAAGCACCAACCACTCACATAGAGAAGATCCAAATAAGAACCAACAAAAATGATGCCAAGGATGCAAAGATTTGAGCTCTCTACGATCGATACGCTAAAGCTCACTTGAGAGCCCCTCTTGATAGTACGGTTACCTATCCTAAAACCCAGTCTCCCCACTAGCATTATGAGACCTGTAAAATAGAAACCCTATCAAGATCATATCTTTGCCTTACGCATTCCACTTGAGCAATAGATGACGATCTTGATCTCCTCAAGTGGGAACACCTTTCTATTGATTGTACTCCGCTCGGTGAAGACTCGCATATTACTCCCCCATACACCAATATGGGAGAGACACTCTTTCGCATATCTTCACATGCCCTTATCTTTGTATGTAGATCAACTTACACTTAGCATTGATCAACATATAATCTTCTTCTTTTAACCTCGACTCCAACATATGGAGTTCAAGCATTCCTTACGGACCAACACTACAAATACAACTCAAAGCACACATTAGTCCATAGAGATTGTCATTAATTACCAAAACAACATATGGGGGAAAGCATGCTCTTTCAATCTCCCCCATTTTGGTAATTGATGACAATCCCTTTTAAGAGGGTTTATATAATGAATTAAGCAACCTTGAATGACGAACACGCAAGGATGCATGAGCAAGAGAGGCAAATGCTTAAGAACCAAACGAAAGCATCGGACCAAATTCCCTTAAACCCTCTAAACTTCTCCCCCATTGGCATCGATTACCGAAATGGAAAGAAAAATTTAGAAGGCCAATATAATATGGGTTCCTCCACAAGGTGTGCATTTCTCAAGATATGAGTGAAATCAAATGCACATATCCAATGAAGAATATTTGGAGGAAATCAAACTATATTGAGGATCCAAAGATTGCAAATAAGATGGGAACTTATTCTAAACATCTCCACAAAGGAGAAAGGAAAACGAGGAGATCCGAAAAGAGAGGTGCTAAATAAAAATGGAGAAGCTCCCCAATGTTTATACACTATCGAGGAGTGCACAAATATGGAATCCTTACTACCCCACAATCATCTAGAACACACAACAAGTGCAAGGGTACAAAAACTAAAGCAAAACATAGCACTTGCACCAAAGATGTGGTTGAGCCAAAAGAAGATACTGATTTTAGAAAATGCAATCATACGATAGGCCCAACCGAGATACAAAGAAGATCTTTAAAAGGAAGAGATGTTCGCAAGCTCACGGATACCAATTGGAAAATGAAACCAATTGAACAGACCAAAAGCTTGTGAGAGCACCTAGCTAATAATAATCAACATACTCACTAAGGTAAGCATGAGGTCAAAGATCTTCAACAATCACATGAGTGTGAAAGGATGCAAATAAAAGATAAAACACTCTTGCGGCAAATTCCTTTTTGTAGTCACCAAAGAAATAAAGATAAAAATCAAAGTGACTCAAAAGAATTAGGATACCAATTAAAATGATGACCTCTCTCATATGTATAAGTTTCTATGTGGACAAATTTTGAAGATATACATCCAAAAGAAACATGTTCATACAAGATGGTTGAATGAAAACGAGATCGAGGTATCCAAAGGGAAGTCATAAATACACAAAAGATAAACGCTTGAAAGCATAGCACATAGCTCAATTTTATCTTAATGTATATTTATGAACTTCAAACACATCAAAGACATCACACATATCACTAAGGGAACAAGAGATAGTGGATATGCTTTGAGATAGACAACAAGTATCACAAGAAAATACCAATTGAAGGAATAGTTTTTGCCATTTCATCACAAATATCACAAGGATATACCAAGTGAAAGAAATAAGCCAAAGCCACAACAATTACAAATAGGAGCTTTCATGCCAAGAAGCAACCTACACAAGGTTGGAAATTAGAGAAGTATGCATGAGGTAGATACTTCTTACCGAGATACATTGGTGATGAAGAAGATGAGAGTTTGTTTATCATCAATGCTTGGCTCCAGTAATCACATGGTGAGAACACCTTCCATATGAATGAGGCAAGCATCCAATGCATATCCATTGTACCTAAAACAAAATTCAAGTACAACATGGTTCCCAAACTCATTGGGGTCCCATAGTAGTTAGATAAACTACAATACATAGGACACGCTCCACATAAACATGTGCATATAGATATGAAATGAATTTCATGCACATCTTAGTCGATTTAGGATTCGGTGGAGTATACCCTATATATTGGATCAAGAAAGATAAGCATGCTATAACAATATAAATTAGTAAACATGCATGAAAGATTTTCTAGAACCACATGAGATACAATTTGGACAAAAACACAAAGTAAACCAAGAGAGCACACCGAAGTGTGACAAGAAATGGTTGTCCAAATTATATCAAAATCCAAATCAACACATGATCGAGAACAAATCAAATCAACATATGATTGATTCAAAAACACATCAACACATGAAGTGAGATTTCAATAGGAGTCGAATCAAAACAGCACATGACCGATAAGACACCAATTGAAAATAAGATACCAACTAGGAGCAAAGATACCAAGAGAAGAATAATACTTGACCAAACTCAAGTAAACTAAAATAAAGAAATAGGTATCAAGGCTCCCACAATAAGTATCAATTGAAACAAATATCTACGGAGGAGATATCAAATTCCAAATAATACTAATTCATGATACCCAAGCAAGGCCAAAAGGCATTTAAGATAAATATTGGATACATGCCCAAATGGCATTTCTCTTTCAAGAGGATACAACACAAATCAAGAAAAGAGAAAACAAACTCCCAAGAGGGAGCAAGGTCACAACAAATAAACCAAGCACTCTCTACACTTCTTATGATAGCACAAAGCATCAAGGAAAAAAAAGGTTTGTCGTCCATAAACACATAGGTTAAAATCATATGCCAATTGAAAGGATCAAATATCAATTGATAAGATAGTGTTCTAATAATAAGGGATAGCTCCCCCAATATTCATGAATTATCTTGAGATTTGCATTTGAATACAAAATGCACACAAAAGGGATCATTACTCTCCATATGTCATTTATAACACTAAACAAGATCAATAAGTCAAAAGGATCCACAGAAGAGGCAAGGAAGACAACGAGGGTCAAAAATAAATACTTGGCAAGTGATGAAGCAAATAAAAGCAAATGCCAAAGTAAGGATAATCAAAAATATTCTACCACAAATGTGAATATCAATTGTCCAAGGACAATGAGTAAACGGAATTATTTTCTTGGTGGTAGAGAAATCCAAGATTATACTCACAAGATAAATCATATGGTGAAAGATAAGAATTGAGACACCATATTTTAATAAAGTTTGTTGGTAGTTTCAACAATTCGAACCAACCGACAAAGCCATGGTTAGAATAATATGGAATAAATGGTTTCTCAAATAATATATGGGAATAAATATTCGAGGAAACCACACCAAGCAAACTCACACAAACAAGATCCAAAAGATAACCAAAAGGAAAATTGGAACTTGTTCGAGCAACATGCCACATAGAAACAAGATAATTTACAATATCAAATCTTAGTGGAAAAACCTCAAATGATCATATTTATAGGATTGTAATATGCACATAGCTTATTACTCCCCCATAATGTGACAATCCATTCTTTATTAAGCAAGAGGCAAATGAACACGAACCAGAGAAATCAATGGATATTATAGAATTTGATTTTCTCATGAGTATTACATACCACATAGTGACTAGATAATATTGAAATATAAATACTAGGTGGTGTGCCTCATGTACACACATTTTTAGGATTGTGAAGTGCGCAAAGCATATCACTCCCCCAAAATGGGATAGTCCATTAATTTCTCAAAAGAGCCAATTGAAATCAACACAAGATCCAATAAAGACTCAACACAAAGTTTACACATATATGGAGCGCAAATTAACATACACAAACTTGATTGCTCAAGGTAAGTAATAAGCACAACATATACAAGCACATGCTAGGAACAAAACTAACACATGCAAGGGGGCAAACAACTTTCAATGTATATATAATTAAAATACAGGCTTCTTCATTGGGCAATCCCTAACATGGTGCCCTTCAACTTTGCACTTGAAGCAAACAATATTCGCCGAATGATTGACTTGTTCTTGGCCCTTCTTATTGTTACTCTTGGACTTGTGCTTGATATTGGAGTTGAATCCAAGTCCAATCTTATCATTAGGGGATTGTTGCACACTCAACATGTTGTGAAGTGTGGTCTTTCCTTCATGACGCCTTTCCAAGCCTTTCTTCAAGGAAGTGGCTTGGGTCTTGAGCTCACCTCTTTTCTCTACATGGTTAGTGACAACACAAGAGCTAGAGGAGATAGATGCATCATTGTTAGAGCAAAAAGGCATAGAAAGTAATTCATCACAAGATGTACCAACATTATGAGTGGATTAACTACTAGAACTAGCACAAGGCAATATAGCATTTTTAATAGAAGTTGTGCCATTGTCCACATGAGGCTCACTAGATGTTACCTTGGTAGCGATAGCGTCATGAGCTAACTTTAGCCTAGCATGGGATGCTAGAAGATCCTCATTAGAGCTAGAGAGCTTTTCATGATTTTCTTCCAATTTCCCATACTTGCTAGTTAGCAACTCAAGTTGAGCCCTTAGCTCAACATTCTCCTTTAAAATGAATTCTTCACAAGAAATAGAGTTAGTAGCACAAGCATCATCATTAATAGCAATGGGAGAACAAGTTGGAAGCTCTTTTAGCAATTGAGTTTGGAGTTGATCATGGGACTTTGTGAGATGTGCAAGAGAACCTTCCAAGGACTTGACATCCTTTTCAAATTTCTCATTAGCCTCAAGGAGTCTAACAATTTCAACAACAAGCTCACTATTTTTTATTTTAAAATCATTAGCCACCTTGAGAGCTCTATCATGGGTTTCATTTACCTTAGGTAACTCTAAAGTAAATGTCTCCTCAAGAGATTTCTTGGTGGTTTGTTCTTCTTCTAGAGCTTCCTCAAGATCCGCAATCTTGTTCGCATAATCACGTTCGCGGCTAAGACTTTCATCTTCACGAGCTTCCAAATCCTCAATAGTAAGCCCTCTCTTAACAAGGGTGCTCATGATTTCGTGGAGGTTCTCATAAGCATTTTTATTCTTTGAAAGAGCATTAAGAACCATTAGACCTTTCTCACGAAAGTAAGCATCATCATCATTTTCTTCATCATCATTATTATTGTCATGATCATCACTACTTGAAGATTTAGGCATGAGGCAAAAGATGGTTGATGAAGTTGAACAATTAATTAAAGAACTACTCAAATTCACATCTTGTTCCATAGATAATTGGGTTTCCTCTATATTACTAATAATACAAGGATTGGAGGAAACACAAGCATTTTTATCATGGCAACAAGATAAAGCAAGCATATCATCATGAGATTTATATAAGTAATTTTTTGAAGATATGCAAGGACTATCAACACAAGCATGTGAAACATTTATAGTTCAAGATGTGTTTAAGTCCAAAGATAAATCATTGCAACAAGATAGAGGTGAAATATCATCTATAAGAAGCTCACTATCATCATTGCAAAATTTATCCCTACTCACCATTGCATTATTTTGTGGCTTGCCACATGTAGGTGAAGTAGAAGAAGTTGAGAACTCATCGCGCCCGGAGGTGGAGGGAGAACAATCATTCCCACAATCAATGGACACACCATATTTGTCTTGAAGCTTGGTCCATAGCTCATGAGCATTCCGATAAGGAGAGATCGACAAAGCAACTACATTTCTCAAAGACATGAAAATCACTTAGCTTGAGCATCTAGATAAGAATTTTTCTCATCCTCTAAAGATAACCTTTTCGGATCCTTTGGAGGAGAAAAACCCATATCTAAAATTCGCTCTATATTTGGATTAATGCCCCTAAAAGCATTTAGCATGCGATCTCTCCAAACATCATAATTTGTGCCATCGAATATTAACAAAGAGGCATTGTGCACTAAACCACTAGACTACATCTTTACTCTCTAGGCCGTGAAGCCTAAAAAAGAGAGAACCCGCTCTGATACCAATTGATAGGACACGGATGTCGCCCAGATGGGGGGGGGGGGGTGAATAGGCGATTTAAAATTATTACGGTTTAGGCTTGAATAAATGCGAAATAAAACTAGTGTTTAATTTATTAAGCACAAAACCTACAGAAGCTAGGTTTACCTAAGTGCACCAACAACTTATGCTAAGCAAGATAAGCAACTATGTGATAGCATCATAGAAATATATATAACTTCAAGCTCGAACGCTATCACAAAGATAATTGCATAAGTAAAGAGCTCGGGTATAGAAATAACCGAGGCACGCGGAGACGATGATTTATCCCGAAGTTCACTTCCCAATGGAAGCTAGTCTCCGCTGGAGCGGCGCGGTGTTCACCAAAGTGAAACACCGAGTAGCCTTGAAATGGCACACCGTATCTCCTTCGTGTCCTACCACCGATGTGGCGAGGCACGAATCACTATGTTGCCGTTGAGGTTGACAACTAGAACCTTCACAAGGATGAAGCACACTACACAAGTTGGAGGGTCTCCACCAAATGCACCGAGCCGCGAAGACTCGATGCTCCAAGGACGGGGCACACACCACAACTCAATTGGTGGCTCCCGGCAATATCCCGAAGCCTCAAACTATGAGACAACAACGACCGTCTAGGGCACCCCAAGTACCCTAGAGGAACAAGCTCTAGGGCAATCCAAGTAACCAAGAGTAACAAGCTTCTCAACTTCAACTTCCACGAATCACCGTGGATAACTCAAACCGATGCAACCTATGCAATGGGCAAGAACGCTAGAAGTGCTCAAATTCTCCACTCGTAAATCCCACCAAAGCAACTAATGCTATGGAGGGAGAAGAGAGGAAGAACAAGAAAGAACTCAACAAATAAATTCCCAGGATCTAAATCCAAATAGCTTCCCTCACTTAGAGGAGAGATTGATTGGTGGAAGGATGGATCTAGATCTCCTCTCTCTTTTCCTCAAATAGGAGCAATAATCATTGGAGGGATTGAGAGAAAGGCAAGGTTTAGAGGGTCAACAATGGAGGTCAAAACCATGCTCAAGAGTTAGGAAACTTTGTGGAAGAAGCCCCTTTTACAGGTCAAAAGGAAATCTTCCCGTTATGTAGTTTTTCTTGCCGTTCGAAATAGATCCGGAATGGTCCAGAATATTCCGGATGAAATCCAAAACGGTAACAGAAGGTTTTCGAGTCAGTTCGGATTAGATTCGGAATAGATTCGGAAAATTCCGACTCGCTCGGAATAGATCCGGAAAATTCCGAACCACCCGTAATGCGTGAAGAACGCATACGGAAAACGCGATATCTTTTACATCCGAACTCCGTTTTCGATGATCTTGGGCTCGTTGGAATCACCACAACGAGCACTACAATATTATGTAGAGAAACGTCATTGTCCAACAAAATAGGTTAGAGCCAAATGGAGAGAGGTTAGAACTCTCTAAAAAGAATAACCAACAAACTTGCAAATGAAGTCCGAAAGAGGTGAAACCAATTTTGTTGGAAAGAGATGGAAATATTGAAAACAAGTAAGGAAGAAAGTATCACACATAGAGAAGTGTGGAACCTTTCTCAAAGACAAACCGACAATATTTCCAACGTCGAAAATGCAATATAAGATGCATATGAAATCGGTTTTCGATGAACTTGGGCTTGTCATGAAGAACACGACAAGCACCAACCACTCACATAGAGAAGATCCAAATAAGAACCAATAAAGATTATACCAAGGATGCAAAGGTTTGAGCTCTCTATGATCGATACGCTAAAGCTCACTTGAGAGCCCCTCTTGATAGTACGGTTACCTATCCTAAAACCCAGTCTCCCTACTAGCACCATGAGACCGGTAAAATAGAAACCCTATCAAGATTATACCTTTGCCTTGGGCATTTCACTTGAGCTATAGATGATGATCTTGATCTCCTCAAGTGGGAACACCTTTCTTTATTGTGCTCCGCTCAATGAAGACTCGCATATTGCTCCCCCATAAACCAATATGGGAGAGACACTCTTTCGCATATCTTCACATGCCCTTATCTTTGTATGTACATCAACTTGCACTTAGCCTTGATCAACATATAATCTTCTTCTTTTAACCTCGACTCCAACATATGGAGTTCAAGCATTCCTTACGGACCAACACTACAAATACAACTCAAAATACACATTAGTCCATAGAGATTGTCATTAATTATCAAAACAACATATGGGGGCAACCATGCTCTTTCAGATTTGTTTAGCGATGTGATTGTCAATAACGTAGCCATTTTTTCTCTGGACGTGTTTAGTGATGGGGCAAATGGATGCATGGTAGAGTTTCACCTACTGCAGAAAATGCTAAACGTACATTTGGTGAGGGTTATTTTTATACATGGACGGTTAGATCTAATCTGGTGGGATTGATCGTGTGGTGCTAAATGAATTTTATTATTGTGTGTACGTGTGTGGAGGTACGCTTAGTAAAGAATGTATTTGGTTGTTTAATAGCAGTAGAGATAGAGATAGGTAAAGTGAATAATTAGAACATTACTAAAGTTGCAAAAAAAAGAACATTGCTCCATTAGGGCCCCGGACATGATTTTTCAGCCTATATGACACGAATTTATACGTGACGAGCAAACTTATACGATTCTTAGAGCATCTCCACCGGGGGGGTCGCAATAGGCCCCCCCAGCTCCATTAGGGCCTCGGACAGAAAAACAGGCCACACCGGGGGGTCGCAAAGCCATTGTCCAGCCCAAAACCTGTCCGGCACCGCCAACAGGGCCTCCAAAGTTGGGGGCTGCCTTCGCAGTGCTGGACACTGTCCGGCCCGAGCCTCCGACAGAACTGGCCCACCCGTCAGCCACACGAAATGACGCATTGAGATCTGACCGCACGCGGCAGCAATGCAGGCGCCTCGTCGTTTCAGCGCCGAGTCATCGCATCGTTGCACGTGCCGTCAGGCGGCGCATCGTTTCGGTGGCTAGTTGGGCGGAGCAGTGAACCGTCACCTCGTAGAAGCGCCGCAGAGGCCACGCGGCGGAATGCATGCCGTCTTGGCATTAATGGCGACGGCCGCTACGCTCCTTCGCCCGGCTATAAAAAGGCCACCACGGGGCCTCTCCTCACACACACCACCACCGCATCGCTCCTCTCCCTCTCCATCCACTCGCCACTCGCACAACTAGGATGCACCGCCACTTGCCAGGTTACCAGTCCACGGTGGAGGACCACGAGCGGCGCCGACGCCTTGACGCGATATCGTTGGTGCGCTGCGAACGCCGCAACGAGCTACGCCGGATCCAGGGGATCCGGATTGCGGTGGCTAGGGCTGCGGCACCGCAATCACCACTCCCGCAGGCCGACGACCGTCATCCCATGACGGTGGAGGAGGCGGGGCAGCTCATGCGTGACTACCTCCCTCTGCCCGCCGACCATAGCCTGCCGGAGGACTGGCTGGTCAACCTGGACAACGTCTCGGTTGTGCCACCCCTCACCGGTCCGGCGAGGCCGGACTACATCCGGGCGATGTGGGACTCGAACGCCACAGGCACAGTGACGGAGGAGGAGCGTAGCCACGTGCCTCCTTTCAACGCGGAGGTGCCTTACTGGGACGTCAATCATGCGATCCGAGCACGCCTGCCGCCTCCACAGCTTCGCCACCACTAGCCGCACTGACGACGAGCCGCCCGAGCCGGCTCCCGTAGAGTCGTCCGATGATGAGGAGGCACCGCCGCCTCCAAGCTGCGCCGGTCGTTAATATCGATAACGGCCAGACTGAGGGCTTTCAGGATTATAGGTACGCAGTGGTTTCTCCACAAGCCGCGTCGGTCATTAATATCGACGTAGCCGGAGATTTCAACGCTCTTTGCCTAGAGATGCATTGTGATAAGCAGCTCAGCTGGTAAGTGAGCAGTGGCTCGATCAGTGCACCGAGAAAGCCTCGGAGTCTGGTTTTACTCCATGGCAGGCAAGGCCGGTGAGCTTGTCGCCGGCCTCATCGGCCATGGGTTGACACATAGCGACCGTTGCCCGAAACGGCCACTTGACCAAGGGGTGATCCCAAAGCTCCTGGCCGGCAGGGGTTAGGGTTAGGGCTTAGATCGCATGTATCCAAGTTTATATTTGAAATTGTATCGAAGTTTGTATTTGAATCATATCAAATTGTATCGAAGTTTGTATTTGAATCCTATCAAATTGTATCGAAAATTTTATATTTCAACGAAAAACTGTGTTCAGTGTCCGGCCGTTTAGAGGTGCCGGTGGGGAGGGGAAAAAATGCCGGACATGTGTCCGGCACCCCGCAATTGGGCCTCCAAACGGGTGGTGCCGGACACAATTTATCCACCCCCGAGTGGAGATGCTCTTACCGCCTTTCAAGTTGAAATCCTTCGTTACCTATAGAAGGTATAGACCCATCGCCCAAAAAGTGGAGAGCAAAGACGCATACTCACATGTCGAGGAAGAAGGTGCAGACTTCAAGATGATTCTCGGTTCCATTCCCACCCTGGAGCTCTGCATCATCGGCAAGGTCTGTGTACTCCTCTTATCACGTCTTGATGATTTATCTGGGTAACCATCCACTCCAAGGAGTTAAAGAAGTGAGACAAGAATCTGATAGATATATCCTGTGAGTAGGGTTGAAAACGGTAAGAAAACTTTCCGGTCGTTTCTGTAAGAAACGAAACGAAGAGCAAAAAAAGGAACGGAAAATCCGGAAAGTTACTTTGACTTCCGAGCTCTAGTGACCCTACAATTTTAAAAAATTTAAAAAACATATTCAAAAGTTTAAAAAAATCTGAAAAAATCATGCACGTTCTTAATGATATGTACTACAATCATGCAAAATTTCAATGCAAAATACTTGGGGGTTTGAGCTACACAAAAATGACAAAAGTTAAAGATTTGAAAACTATACACTGTTCACTATACTCAGATTGGTACATTTGTCATTTTTGTGTAGCTTAAACGCCAAATTATTTTGCATTAAAAATTTGCACGGTTGTAATATATACCATTGAGAACGTGTATGATTTTTTTTTCAGATTTTAAAAAATTTTTAAGTATGTTATTTGAATTTTTCAAAATCGTTGGATCACTGGAGCTCCGGAGCACGAAATCTCCAATCCAAAAAATCTATCTTCAGAATGGTCGGTACTGTGGCTTATCTCTAGAATGTGCATCGCGTCGTCCGATCGAGCTCGTGCGAAACAACAAGTGTGATGTGGGGGGTGGACGTCGTGGGCGACGTGATATGCAACGCACCCGACCCGATCCCTTTCTCCCTCTCCGCGGTTGGCCAGCGCCGCCGCTGGTTCCCATCGCATCGCCGCCCTCTTTCGAGCCTCCACCCGCGACCGCGGCCAGCGACATGAGCATGCGTCGCTGCCAGAGCTCGCGCCTCCCTTCTGCGACGAGCTTGCCTCCACCCTCGCACCTAGCCGCCTCTGCTCCTGCTCGAGCATGCCGGCCAGCGAGCTGAGCTCCTCTACTGCGACCACCTTCCCAGCAGCTCCGTCCGCGGTGGTCGCCAGCTGCGGTGGGTTCCGCGACGCGATGCGCTCTTCCCCTTGTCTGGCGCTCCCCTCCGATCCGCATGGGATGGTCGCTGTCATCGATCTGTACTGTGAAGGCCACCTTGCAAGCACCAACGTACCACTATTGCAATCCCCGTACAAATTGTTGGGAAACCGGCCGTGCGCGCAGCGTACGGGCCCACCCTTTTCTTAGGTGGGGGGTTTTCCCTCTAGGGTTTGGTCCTCTCCACCTACCCCTCTCGCCTATATATACCCCCTGTATTATATGGAGAGATACACAATTGATTAATAAAGATCAGTCGACTATATTCCTGTGTCTCCTTTTACTTTTCGCATCTGTGATTGTGCCACGTGTACGACTACTTTGACTACGCTTTCGCTCCACGACCTTGGACCGGACTCGCCGGCAAAGGTTGTGGAACACGTTATCAGCACGTACCGCTCCACCAAATGATCTGCATCGAGCCTTCCTCAAGCAGGCTCTCGTCGTTGATCGTGGAGGTATAATTCAGATCTGATTGCAAGAACGGTCCCCACATCTCTTATGATTCCGTTTTGCAATTCATTTTTTTCGGATTATCTTTACACCTACGGTGTGGATTTCCCTCGCGAGATCTGAGCAGACCTGATGTCGCCGACCAATGTCGATGGATCTCGCAAGATGAGTGGATTTGATGACTACACTGTAGGGAGTCGGTACACGAACGTGATCCAGATGATCATGGTACCGCTGCGATGCACCAACTGTGCCACGCACCGTCTGGTTCCAGATGAACGGACGATGAAACTTGACATCCGAGTTGCTCGTCGTTAGTGTAGAAGACCTCGTCGGTCGTCGTAGAGCCGCTCGTGTGTTGCCAAGGTCGGCCAAGCCGCCAGGCAGCACGTCGAGCACCACACTACGTTACGTCGACGTCGCTCTTCCGTGCGGGCTGGAGGTCCAGCTGACCGCGCCCGCCACGTACCACGACAACAGCCACTGGGCGAGCTGTGTGCGTCACGCCGTGGCTGTGTTCGTCGACGACCCTGCTGGTCGCACGCCGCGAGCCCCGCGCACCGCACTGCCTTTGTCGCCGCGCTCGCCACCTGCTCGCCGTGCCCGGCCGGGCTGGGACCGGCTGCACGCTGCCGCGTGCCGCCTGGCCCTGCTGGCCACCGCGCACCGCCGCCGCATGATGGCTGCCGTCACACCGCCGACCCTGCTGGCCGTGAGCCTTGGTGGCGTCAATGACGTCGCCCGCGCTCATTACGGTGTGGTGGTCCGCCCGCCGCGCACGCCGCCCATGCGCCGTGCCCGCCGCCTGCCCTCCCTCGCACACCGCGCTCGGCTGCGCGTGCCGGCGCGCCGTGCTCGCCGCCGCTGCGAGGCGCCCGCCCCCGCCCGCATGCTCCACCCCCGCGCCCATGGCCGCACTGGCCCCGCGCCGCCCCGCTTGGCCCCGCTGCCACCGCCTCTCACGCCTGCTGCGCCCCGATGGCTGGCTGCTTGCTGCCGCCCCGCACCTCCTGCAGTGCTGGCCCGTGCGTGAGCTCCGTCGCACGCCGCCGCCGGAAAGCCCGCGTGGTCGTGCTGCACCGCTGGCACGGCCTGATGCCGCCGCCACCTTGCCAGGGAAACCTAGCATCCTCAGCTGGGACGGGGTGCCGAGGCGAGTCGGCCCTTGCAACGTTTCCGCGGTTGGGCTGAAAACAGCCCGTAAATCCGCGTCTAAAAAAAAGGGGGCGGTGGCCTGTGTTTTTACGGCCCATTTACGGCATGCTTCCTTCTCGGGCCGGACAGAAAAGCGTCTGTGTGCGGAAACTTGCATTTTAGCCCTCAGTTTTTCGAGGTTTCACGTAATTTTAATTCCCGCTGAATTATTTTCGTGTATAAGCTCCTCGAAATGTCTATTTTTGTCGAAATTGCATGGTTAGGGTTAAATAATCTCGGAAAAGTCAATTTTAGGGCAATTTTTCACGTTTGTGATGCGCTTAACATGTTTCCGTCATTTCCGTGCTTATTAGCATGCTTTTAAATGTTGGAACGCCATGTTAATGAACAAATGTATCTTCATCGCATTTATGCAATGGATTACCTGCTGTAATCCAGATTACCTGCTGTAATCTAATATGACTTGCATAAATCGCAGATGGCCAGAATCGTCAACCGTGAGTTCACCGAGCTAGCACAAACCGGGTTGAACTACCTGACTTGGGCATTGGATGTGGATATCTTCCTCATGTCCAAAGAGCTGAAGCAGGCAATTAGCGTGGGAGCTGATGGCCTCAAAAGTGATGCCACCCCCGCTGAGAATGCCCGAGCTTTGCATTTTCTGCGACACCATCTCCACAGTAGTCTAAAAAACGAGTACATGGCTGAACGGAGTTCCTTGGACCTCTGGAATGCTCTCGAAAAGCGTTTCGAGTGACTAAAGTACACTGTTGCCCCCCAGGCAGAGGCGGAGTGGATTCGTCTGAGGTTTAAGGACTTCAAGATGGTGGGAGAGTATAATTCGGCTTTGCACCGGATTTGCACCTCTCTTCAGCTGTGTGGTACCACCATTACCGACAGCCAGAAGATTGAGAAAACTCTCTCTACCTTCCACCCCAATGCTGTACAGTCCTCACGGAATTACCGCTAGGGGAAGTACACGCAGTATGCAGAGCTTGTGGACATACTCTAGGTGGAGGAGGCGCAGGATGAGCTCTTGTGAAAGAACTCTCTCGCGCAGCCACTTGGGGCGAGTTCTCGTCAGGAGGCCCATGCTAATGCGTTCAAGGTCCGTGCGACTCTCAAGAAGAAGAGGGGCAGGAAGGGCAAGAAGGCACCTCGCCCTCCTCGCCAGGCTAAGCAGCATCAGCCAGGCAAGGGGGAGCAGAGGCCCCAGGACTGCTACCGGTGCGGCTCTACAGAACACTTCTCACGTCAGTGTCATGCGCCGAAGGATGTTGTGGCTGTGTACAAGGCTAGTAAGAAGGTGCATGAATCGCACCTCGCCTCAGTTCAGTGGGAGGCACCACTGGCACCCCCGGCACCCCCGGTGGAGTCCGAGTTCCTCCCACCGCCTCCACCTCTGCCCGCGACTGCATCAACCATGGTGCCCATGGAGATGACCCCGACGGTCCCATCGGACGTCGGCATCTCTATGGAGGTTGAGCACATGGTGCTCCCTGGCACACCAAGGATTGTTGGCACTGATGATGATCCTATACTCACTGAGGATCAGTTCTCTAGGTTGGAGATTGAGTGTGAAGTAAACGGCGCGTTCTCTTCGCCCGTCTAGACTCCGCTCATTTTAGCTATCATGATTCCTTAGGCTATTTGAGATACATTTGGTTTGTAAGCTCTATAAGAGCAAAACATATTCATTATTTCGGTGCTTGAATGACATTTGATTATCATTCATTAATTCCTCTATTTGAATGTGATGGCATGTTATGTTCTGAGATATGTGTGCATATCTTATGTAATATCGCTACTTCCTCGCTTCATTATGTTAACTGAATGCAAATATTTTAGAACATGTGTGGCGCCCCCAATGGAGGAAACGTGCCTTGCGGGCAGTGGATCGACAAATACCATCTTGAGAGATGATAAGTATTTCGAGTCAATTCAAAAGTCTCCGGGTAGTATTATGACGATCGCTGGCTGCGGTCCGAAAATAGTAGGCTCCGGAAGAGCCACTATTGTACTCCCTGTGGGAATGACTTTGGTCATTGATGACGCATTGTTGTGCCCAGAGGCTACTCGCACTCTCTTAAGCTTCAAAGCTATTCGTGCTAATGGTTTCCATATTGGGACCGATGACAAGGGTGGTAAGGAATACCTCCTCATCACAAGGCACGATGGAAATGGTACCCATGGCCTCGAAAGGCTTCCATCATGGGACACGGGCTCTACTACACGAAAATTGTAGCACCGCCCGTGTACATTACCTTAAAAACAGTTTTCCGAAGCTCTGAACTATTTTGCCTATGGCATGATAGATTAGGCCACCCCGGTCTGAGAATGATGAGGAACATAATTAACAACTCGAATGGTCATAATGTTAATGTAAAAAACTTCCCAAATCCTGATGATTTCGTGTGCTCAGCATGCGCTACGGGGAAGTTAATCATTAGACCATCCCTTTTAAAGGTGAAGGATGAAATCCCCGCGTTCTTGGAACGTATACAAGGGGACATATGCGGTCCAATTCAGCCCCTCTCAGGGCCGTTTCAGTACTTTATGGTACTCATCGATGCTTCCTCTAAATGGTCCAATGTTTGCCTGCTGTCAACACGGAACCATGCTTTTGCAAAATTGACCTCGCAGATCATACAAATGATGAATAGATTCCCTGATTATCATATTAAGTCCATCAGAATGGACAATGCTGGAGAATTTACTTCAAAGGCATTCGATGATTATTGCATGGCAATGGGAATCGCGGTCGAGCATTCAGTACCACATGTCCATACGCAAAATGGACTTGCAGAGGCTTTGATTAAAAGGATTAAATTCATTGCCAGACCGCTCCTTCAGGGTTGTAATTTAACAACTACATGTTGGGGGCATGCTGCATTACACGCTGCTAAACTCATAAATTTTCGACCATCGGCCTACAACATCCATTCTCCAATGCAGCTTGCGCAGGGGTCGGCACCGAAAATTTCCCACCTTCGCAGGTTCGGTTGCCAGGTGTATGTACCGATACCACCACCCCAGCGATCAGTAATGGGCCCGCTCCGTAAGTCGGGGATATACGTTGGTTATGAGACTATGTCCATAATCAGGTATTTGGACCCCATGACAGGTGATTGTCATACGGCCCGCTTTGCTGATTGCATATTTGACGAGGATCTCGTTCCGACTTTAGGGGGAGGAAATCAACCCCTTGATGATAAAAGTAGAGAAATCACGTGGCAAGCCACGGGGATCCACGCTCATGACCCACGCACTGCTGAGACAGATAAAGAAGTCCAAAAGATAATAGATTTGCATGCATTAGCAAATCAACTGCCTGATCACTTTAGTGACTTGAAAACTGTGACAAAGTCACATGTGCCAGCGCACAATGCACCGGAAAGGGTTGAGATACCAAAGTTAACTAATGGTACACGCGCCCCCGTCCAAAGGCCTAAAAGGACGCGGAATCCGGATTCTCAAATCCCAAGTACCCGGGGACGCCCGGCGAAAAAGGATAAGAGAGATTTATCACAGACAGTTAGCAAAGCCCCTAGTAAGAGAAAGGGGAGCTACTTGAGACCTGGCACAAGTACGGAAAGTCCTGTGCACGGGATTCTGGACTTGAACGTCCCTATTGAGGGAACATCCAGCGGAGATGTGAGTACACACATTGGCGCGGAAAAGCTAAAGGACCTCGCTCCTGTAATGGGAAATACGGTAGAGTAAGAGGTAGCACCAGATGCGCCCCATGACGAAATGGCCATAAATTATATCAGTATGGGAGAGTCAATGAACCGAGCAATGGCAATTGTCGACACTAACTTTGCTAAGAAAATTGCCTCAATCATAGATCCTAACCCTGAGCCTAACAGTCTCGCTGATTGTAAAAGGAGGTCGGATTGGAAAGATTGGCAGGAGGCAATTACCTCAGAATTATTATCTCTCAACAAACGGAAGGTGTTTGGACCGGTTAGTCTAACTCCTCCCCACATTCGCCCAGTTGGCCATAAGTGGGTTTTTGTTCATAAGAGAAATGAAAGAAATGAGGTGGTTCGTTACAAAGCAAGGCTCGTTGCTCAAGGGTTCACTCAACGACCAGGTGTCGATTTTGAGGAAACTTACTACCCGGTCATGGATGGTATAACCTTTAGATACTTGATCTCGATGGCAGTAAATCTAGACTTGACAATGAAATTGATGGATGTTGTCACTGCTTACCTATATGGTAACCTTGATTCAGACATTTACATGAAGGTACCGGAGGGTATCCCCATTCCGAATCAAGATAGAGCAAATCGAGGTCTATACAGTGTTCTTCTCAAGAAGTCATTGTACGGACTTAAACAGTCTGGTAGGATGTGGTATAATCGCTTAAGCGATTTCCTTCATCAGAAGGGCTACACGAGAAACGAGGATTGCCCATGTGTCTTTATATGGCGATCCCAAGATGGATTCTGTATAATCTCGGTGTACGTGGATGATTTGAATATAATCGGTGCACCTAGAGATATTAAGGAACGAGTTCCTACCTAATGTCGGAATTCGAGATGAAGGATTTGGGTAAAACCAAGTTCTGTCTGGGTCTACAACTAGAGCATTCCCCTGCTGGGATCCTAGTGCACCAGTCTGACTACACCCAGAAGGTGTTAGAGAGATTTGGATTTGATAAGGCATATCCTTCTAAGACCCCAATGATCGGCAGGTCTTTACAGCAGGATATGGATCCGTTCAGGCCTAAGGAAGAGGGGGAGGAAATTCTGGGACCGGAATTCCCCTATTTGAGCGCCGTTGGAGCACTCATGTACCTCGCAAATTGTACACGGCCGGATATAGCTTTCGCCGTCAATTTGCTCGCTAGGTACAGTTCTGAGCTTACCAATAGACATTGGAAAGGCATCAAGGACATCTTCAGCTACGTGCAAGGGACAAAAGATCTTGGGCTGTTTTATAGGAGGAATCAAGACCTATCATTGGTAGGCTATGCTGATGCAGGGTACCTGTCAGACCCGCACACTTCCAAGTCACAGACTGGATATGTTTTCCTTTGTGGTGGAACTGCAATTTTCTGGAAATCGTCTAAGCAAAGTCTTGTATCGACTTTGACGAACCACTCAGAATTCATAGCACTATATGAAGCATCACAAGAGTGTATGTGGCTTCGACGGATGATTCACCACATTCAGCAGACATGTGGTTTGAACACCGTACAAACCCCCACCATTATATATGAAGATAATGCAGCCTGTGTTGCACAAGTGCAGTCGGGTTATGTGAAGAGTAATCTCACAAAGCATATCAACCCCAAGTTCTTCTATGCACATGAGTTGCAGAAAATGAACGAGTTGAGGATCTTGCATACTAAGTCGTGTGAAAATCTTGCTGATTTATTCACTAAAGCATTACCAACATCATCTTTTGAGAGATGTGTTCGTGGGATTGGTATGATGAGACTTAGAGAGATGCCAGACTCAGGGGGAGATTCTTCACACCCCCGTCTGTCAATCTCGATCCAGATGATAGAGTACTCAACCTGATGTTGAGTGAATCGTACTCTTTTTCCCTTATGTGAGTTTTCCAGATGTTTCTCACATTGAGGTTTTTGATGAGGCAATTCGTGCGACATGAGGAGACGTATACTATGTGCTCTTTCTCCATATTTTTCCCACTGGGTTTTTCGGAGTTATGAGACATAGACAATACGGGATGACGGACCAAGGGGGGGGTGTTGGGAAACCGGCCGTGCGCACAGCGTACGGGCCCACCCTTTTCTTGGGTGGGGTTTTTCCCTCTATGGTTTGGTCCTATCCACCTACCCCTCTCGCCTATATATACCCCCTGTATTGTATGGAGAGATACACAGTTGATTAATAAAGATCAGTCCAGACTATATTCCTGTATCTCCTTTTACTTTTCGCATCTGTGATTGTGCCATGTGTACGACTGCTTCGACTACGCTTTCGCTCCACGACCTTGGACCGGACTCGCCGGCAAAGGTTGTGGAACACAAATCATCTCGATCTACTAGTGCAGTAGTGTGCGCTACTGCCCTTGGACGATGGTGTGTGTGTGGAGATGCCGGTGTGAGATGGTCTGTACGTGTTTGATGTGTGAACTTGAAGAGAGATAGAACAGAGGGAGGATGCAACACACTTTATTCAGTCAGATGTGCTTTGTTTATATACAGGTTGTTTCGACTGATGAGCTCATCGTGTGATGCCCATGATCTCCTCTAACTCACTACTGTTAGACGTGGGTGAGTGGGTGCGTGTGTGTTGACTAGATACATGAGATACACACACGCTACGGTATACATACAGTATATCCTAACACTCCCTTAGTCGTGACGTCGGCTGTCGAGACGCAAAGACTGGATCGGAACTCTTTTGAAAATGTCCGTAGGCAATCCTTTTGTCATGATGTCTACAAATTGCTCGCGTGTTGGAACGTGCAGTACGCGGAACTCGCCGAGGGCCACCCGCTCGCGGACGAAGTGGATGTCGAGCTCAACATGCTTGGTACGACTATGATGCACTGGATTTGCGGACATGTAGACGGCCTAAATGTTGTCGCAGTAGACGAGCGTGGCCTTGGAAATGTTTTAGACTTGTGAGAGTGGCTCCCATAGAGGAACAAGAACATTCCTCTTTCTCCTTTGTTTATCACTAGCCAATGTTTGACCGATTTCTCAGGTTCATTGTGTGAAGGAGATATTAATGATTTGTTGAATTTATATTTTGTGGGCTGGGAACCCTTGCCAACTCTCGGCAAATTTAAGTGAGCGTGTAGTCCACGCTCACCAGGTGAAAGGCGGGAAATGACCTTGCTTGACATAGGTTATAACAAACTTCCTCACTACTTCCTCATGAGCTAAAAACAGAGACACAAATTGGAGTACTTAGAAGTTTTAAAGGTAGAACATGACAAATTTACTTGGAATGGCACGAAATACCATGTATAGGTAGGCATGGTGGACACTGATGGAACGATATTTGGCACAAGGAGTTTGGATACACGAGCAGCATTCCCGCTCACTATAGAGTTTTTGGCTAGCAAAGGATATCAAAGCAAACAAGCACCAGCAACCGAAACAAGAATGACTATAGAACATACATTAAGCATAAACACAAAAACTCTACACTATCATCCTTGTTAACCAAACTTTCATTTGATGAAAATACTTGACTATCAAACTTGCAAGTATGAAGAAACTTTATAAATTCAAGCTTTAACGATAGTTCTTCACTAATGAGCCTTAACTTAAATAACCAGCAGGTTTAAACATTAATTCAATTAACATCTCAAAGAAATTGGCATGTTTCAAGTTATTCAAACATGAAGATCTGCAATACTATGCAAAATTTTCATCACACCACTACCACATGCACGACATTTTTGTCATTCCAACAAATCAAGCAAGCTACCAAAAACAACTCTCTAAACAAGTATAAGTGAAGCATAAGAGAGTCTAATAACAACAACTAACAGCTCTTAAAAAGATATAAGCGAAGCACAAGAGCTGATAAGAAAACAAGGCTAAGAATACTCAACAAAATATAAGCGAAGCACAAGATTATTCTAATGAAAAAGCGGAACATGTCTCTCTCCCACACAAGATAAAAAGGATCCAACAAAGTACATGACCAACAAACAAACTAAAACAAACTGAAAGCAAAATAAAATGACGCTCCAAGAATAGCACATAATATGAGAAGTGATAAAAACATAGTTTCAATGGAGACGACCTGATGGTTGTCGATGAAGAAGAGGGGATGCCTTGGGCATCCCCAAGATTAGACACTTGAGTCTTCTTGAATGTCCAGGGGGATGCCATGGGGGCATCCCCAAGCTTGTGCTTTTTTCCATCCTTTAACTTCTTTCATCATCTTCCCTCGTGGAACCTAAAAACTCCCTTCGCACAAAACTTTTCATAAACTGATTAGAGGGTTAGTTCCACTAAAACAAAACTCACTTGGGTTCCACTAAGACAAATTGCACAAATTTGATTTACCATTAGCTACTGTTTACTAAGCCTCAAGGGTGGCACTCTTTCCAAAAAGTACCACTAATGACGTTAATGAAAGAGGCAAACACAAATTAAGGCAGAATCTGTCAAAACTGGACAGTCTGTAAAGATCTATTTTTTAGAGGCACTTACGGAGCTCAAATCAAAAAACTTAAAACTAATGAAAAATTGATAAAAGTATAAGGGTTTATACAAAAAATGTACAGAAAAAGATCACGTTCTGGGATTTTTCGAGATTTTCTACAACAGGAGCTCAGAATCTGTTTCTTGACAACAAATCAACACTTCGCACTTTCAATGCATTAGAGGCTAATTTTTGGCACACAAACAACCTAAAGAAAAATATACAATGAAGTTGCTACAGAAGCAACAACTCCATGACTCAAGAAAGTAAAAATAAACTGAAATAAAAATGGGTTGCCTCCCAAAAGCGCTTTTCTTTAATGCCTTTTAGCTAGGCTTATTAATTTTAATGATGCTCTTACAAGAATAAGAGTTGGAACGCAAAGAGAGCATCATGAAGCAAACATCAAAAAAAAAGTCTAACTCTCTTCCTATGCATAGGAATCTTATAAGAAAATAAATCATTGAAGCATAAAGTAACAAGCATAGGAAGGCAAAGCAAGTGTAACATTAAAACTTTCAACATAAACAGAGGAAACTTGAGAGCATGAAAATTTCTATGACCATGTTTCCCCATCTCATAATAACTTTCACTAGCATCATGAATAAACTCCACAATATAACTATCACATAAAGCATTCTTATTATGATCCACATGCATAAAAGTACTATTACTCTCCACATAAGCAAAATCCTTCTCATTAGTAATAGTGGGAGTAAAACTATCATAGCCATCATTGTAATCATCATAAATAGGGGGCATATCATAATCATAAGAAATTTTATCCTCAATATTAGGTGGACTGAAATTATCACATTCATAATTATAATCATCATATATAGGAGGCATAGTATCATCAAAGCAAATTTCCTCCTTCAAGCTTGGGGGACTAAAAAGATCATATTCATCAAAACCAGCATCCCCAAGCTTGCAATTTTCCATAGCATTAGCAACAATGACATGCAAAGAAATCATACTAATAACATTGCTACTAGCATGATTGTTATGCAAATAAAATTCCATAGGTTTTTAATTTTCTGTTCAAAAGCATCATGACCAATTTCAAAATAAATTTTATAAAGCTCTCTCATTTTGTTGTTGTTTTCCATTAAACCAAACTATTGATAAAAAACAAGAAACAAAAAGATTTAATTGCAAGATCTAAAGAAGATACCGTCAATCACTCACCTCCCCGGCAACGGCGCCAGAAAAGAGCTTGATGTCTACTGCACGCTTCTATTCTTGTAGACTCTGTTGGGCCTCCAAGCACAGAGGTTTGTAGGACAGCAACAAATTTCCCTCAAGTGAGTAACCCAAGGTTTATCGAACTCAGGGAGGCGTAGGTTGAATGTATCCCTCTCAAGTAACCCTGCAATTAAGATATAAGAAGTCTCTTGTGTCCCCAACACACCTATAGTTCGACGAAGAGATGGTAAAATGCAAGTAATATGGATGGTAAAAGATGGAATTGTAATTCTGTAATAAAAATGGCGGCAAGCGAACAATTGACAAAAGTGATTTAAAACAGTGATTCAATTGCTTGGAAACAAGGCCTAGGCTTCATACTTTCACTAGTGACTAACTCTCACATCATTAACATAATTAAACACATGATATTTCCCACAAAAACACATGCAAGGTAGACATTACACGGACATCATTCTTTCGTGGACCAAATAGGATGAGAATTGCGTAGGACCACAACCTATCTCTCGAATAGTCTCTTTCTAA
Source organism: Puccinellia tenuiflora (assembly GCA_012064385.1). Taxonomy (NCBI): domain Eukaryota; kingdom Viridiplantae; phylum Streptophyta; class Magnoliopsida; order Poales; family Poaceae; genus Puccinellia; species Puccinellia tenuiflora. The sequence continues at coordinate 500,773 of QRDG01001003.1, forward strand.
TACATCCACGGCACCCACACCATCACCGAGGCACCATTGAGATTATACTAAACAAAATCATCAAAAAAACTCATGATCTATTCATCCCAACAATAATAAAGAACAAACTCATGATGAAGATCCCTCTAATCTTGATGCATAGAGCCACACATGGCACCCTCACTATCATCGTGGTACCATGATCACAACGGTGACTCCGCAAATTATACTAGATAACACCACTTGAGTAACATCATATCCATTACATAATCATGTAGTCAACTATATCAACAAAGGTCATGATCACAATGAAGATCACATCATGGGAGAGAGAGATAACCACATAGCTACTCACACAAGCCTCAGCCCCGACGAGGGACTACTCCCTCCTCATCGCGGGAAGCAACGGTGTTGATGGAGATGGCTTCCGGAGGTCAATCCCCGTCCCGGCAGGGTGCCGGAACAGGAACAATCTGACCCCCAAAACTTGTCGGTGATGGCGGCGGAGCTCTGTTGCGTTTCTGGGAAAATCCTTCGGGGGTTAGGATTTTTCGTCGGGGGCAATTTATAGGCCAAAGGGCGTCGTGAGGGGGTCTCCGAGGGCCAGCCAAGGGTGGTGGCCTCGACCCCCTTAGACCCACGGGTGGGACCCGCCCCTGGGTTGTGGGTCCCTCCCGGGGTCGCCCTTCTGGCTCCGGTCCTAATTTTCTCAATAAAAAATCATCGCAAATTTTCGTCCAATTCGAAGAATATTTCGAGAAATAACTTTCTGCAACAAAAACAGCACAAAAACAGGAAACTGGCACTGGGCATCTTGTCAATAGGTTAGTTCAATAAAATGCCTCAAAATGATATAATATGATAGAAGAAATATGTGACATTGATATAAAACAAGCATGGAAAAATCAAAAATTATTGATATGTTTGACACGTATCAGTGGCACGTGGAGAAATTAATTAAGGAGAAATCCTGATTAATTCCAGAAAATCCTCCACGCATTTCTCCTCCTCTCCACCTCTCTCGTAGCCCGTGGCCCTAAGTAAGGGCCATGTACGAGAGGGACATGGTCCCTGCTGCACGCCGTCGTGCTGTTGGAATTCCGCCAGAAAATCTACTTCCGCAACCTCGGCTGGATCGAAGGGACCGGGAGTCGTCGTCAAGCACCGTACGTGTGCGAGTACCCGGGGTGCTGCTGCTTGCAGCACCAGTCGTCGCGCCGGGATCATCGCGACCTTGAGGTCGGCTACAGTTCGACTACATTGTCCACTCTCCTCTCGAACGTTAAACACTTTCGGTCTACAAGAGGTATGTCGCCGAAACCGCCCCGTTACTGCATTACTAATAGATAGATCCTGGCACTATGGTGTTGCGTTAGATAGATTTTTTTGTTTTCTGCTACCGAACCCCTTCAGTGCTATTAGAGCCGATCTATGCGTAGTATTGCTGGTACGGTTAGAACACATGTTGAATGTGGGCGTCGATTCTATATTTGTTACCATCTCACATGCACTTGCCTATATTATTGTATTGTGGGATGAAGCGGCTCGGACCGACCTTACGCGTACTCTTACGCGAGACTGGTTCCACAACTGACATATGGCATGTACCATATAAGCGGCTAGCGGGTGTCTGTCTCTCTTGCAATCGCGGTATGGCATTTTCAACGGAGGGCCCCGAAAGTGGTGCGATAGAGACAAATATTTAATCGGCGTTGTGGTTGAAAGTTCGTAGGTAGAAGAACGGTTCTTTTGCGGAAGCCCTAGCAGTCACTTAAAACACGCAAATAGATAAAGTAGAGGCGTCTAACTTTATTTTGCAGGGGCGAGTGGTATGATATGGTACCTTAAGTGATTGCGAAATATTTAGCCGTTGTCAAAAAAGGCCCCGTAGACCCAGTGCCGGAGCAAGATGGGGATCATGCCGGAGTGCCCGATGGAGATCAAGGCATGAGCACGATATCATATCGCATTACATTTGATGTTAATTGTGTGCTAGTTATATTGCTTGTATTTGATATACGACGGTAGTAATATAAGTTAAATCCCTTGATTTAATACCAATTAAAATGTGTTCTCCCTTAGTATGCACCACCAAGAAAGTTCTCCGTTATGAGGCACACCGTGACGATCGGGTGTTAGACATATCTGCGTTCACATACGGTGGGTGCAAGCCATGTATGCACACCGAAAATACTAAGGTGAAATTGGCAAGCCTAGCATGTACATACATGGCCTCGGAGCACAAAGGATCGAAAGATCAAGCATGAGTCGCATGGATGATGTGATCGACATTTCGATGTCCACCTTTGCAGCCATGTAGCCGGCCGTGATGATCGGGGGTTGTGTGGTCAATGAGGATAGTGTAATCATTAAGACCATTTTGAGGGATGGTAGTCTTAGTGGAATTATTTTATAATGCGATTATAATTGAACTCATATTATAAACTTTATTTTAAAATCATCTTTGCAAAAATCTTTGTAGATTATGGTGTAACATCCCAGAATTAATATAAGTATTATTAATTCCAAAAATGAGGGCCAACAATTTTTTTTATTGTTTTATGTGTGATTGCTTATGTTTTGTGAGTGATGTGTGTTTGCTAAATAATAATATCAATAAAGGGTGAAGTGACAAAATAAAAACCCCCACACATAAAATCATGTGACAAGTGCAACACACAAATTTCTCTAAAATGGGAAATTAATTTTTTCTTCAAAACAAAATTTAGTGGGGTGACATGTTGCTCACCTCCACTCTTATCTTATACCTCTTCCCTCTTCAAAATATATTTTCAAAAACCTAAATTTAAAATCCTAAATTCTTTCTTTATCATTGAAAAATCACCAAATGTGCCATGAAGTACTTATCAAATAAATTATGTCATGGCACTAAAAATCTCTATTAATACATAGGGAGCCAAGTGTGGAAGAAAAATTCAAAATTTTGAATTAAAATTTCGTTGACACATTCTGTCGAACACCTGGAGGGCAGAGCCCGAGTTCATCCCCAAACCGAAGAACTTCGGATCAAATTGGTGGATTCGAGTTGTTGATCCTCGATTCCTTGCGCCACACCACTCCCCTTCACCTCACGAACCTGCCCAGCGTCTTGAATCCGCGCGGGAACAACCCTAGCCGTCGCATTTATCGCCGCCACCTCGGGAGCCCGTGCACTGTGGCCATGCCGCCGTGTCGATTCCGTGGAGGAGGACCACCCCGCAGCTCTCGCGCCGCGCCGCACCCTTCACCTCTCTCCTCTCCAGCCGTTGGACAACCCGGGGCCCCCGCGTGCGTCTTGAATCGCGCTCGTGCGTGCCGTGCGCCGCCCAAGCCCTCCCAGCGCCCGCCATGGCCGTCCCCCACAACCAAGCTCGCCCAGCTCGCTACACGCAGCCACCCGTGTCCCACAGCCGCCCGACACACTCGCCGCCCTCGCACCGCCCCTATGGCGAAGCCTAGCCGCCCCTGCACCACTCCCGCGCCGCGTCCACCATGGACCGGCCGCTGGCTATAAAGCAAGCCGCCCCGAGCTCAAATTCCACCACACCACTCCACCCCAGCGTCTCTCCCTTCATCCATCACCTCTAGCACACCGCCAGGAGGGCAGTGACGCTGCTGCAGCACCGCTGCTGCCGCGGAGCCACTGCCACTACTACAGAATAGGCTATCTGTGGCGCACCAATTTGGACTTCTGTGGCGCATCCCTGGAAACAGGTGGATGCGCCACAAAATCCTCGCCACTAAAATATATTTCTATGGCGCACGCCGGTGGTGCGCCACAGAAATGCGAAGATTCTGTGGCGCACCCAAAACCGTGCGCCACAGAAATATTTCAGTGGCGCACCCACCCCCATGCGTCACAGATTTTTTTTTCAAATTTCAAAAAAAAGGCGGCCAGATCTAGATCTAGATCTAGCCGCCGAAATTTCGCCGGAATTTTGTCAGAGCTCGTCGGAGACCGTGTTGTCGTGGGTGGAGTAGGGGGTCGCCGGAGGTGGGTGGGTGGAGGATGGGGGTCGCCGGGGATGGTGGAGAAGGAGAAGAATGTCGCCGGAGGAGGTCGCCGGAAGTGGAGGTGGAGGTCACCGGAGGTGGAGGTTGAGGAGAAGGTTGCCGGGATGGTGGAGGAGGTCGCCGAAGGTGGAGGTGGAGGAGGAGGTCGCCGAGGTGGTGGAGGAGGTCACCGGAGGTGGAAGTCCCGAAGGTGGAGGTCGCCGGAGGTGGAGGTCCCGAAGGTGGTGGTCCCGAAGGTGGAGGTCGCCGGAGGTGGAGGTGGAGGTGGAGGTGAGAAGATGTGGAGGAAAGGAGAGGAGAGGAGAGGAGAAAGGGAGAGGAGAAGGGGAGAGGAGAAGTGGAGAGGAGAAGTGGAGGAGAAGGGGAGAGGAGAAGTGGAGGAGAGGAGAAGTGGAGGGAGGAGAAGTGGAGGGAGGAGTGGAGAAGAGAAGGAGAAAAGAGAGGGAGAAGGGGCTGGCGGGATTCAAAATTTGGAATCCCGCCAGACAATTCTGTGGCGCATGGGCTACATATGCGCCACAGAATTGTCTTTTTTATTATTTTTATTTTTTTTGATTTTGCTGGAAAAATTCTTCTGTTGGCCATAACTTTTTTTTCGTTTGGAATTTTGAGAATCTAAAAAAAGGCTAACCGGGTAAACCCGGGTGAGGGCGGTTCCGAAATTTTCTCTAGTTTTTTTTAAGGTATTAAACGTATTTTTTCGACGTCGTATGCAAAAGTTATGCCCGTTTTACTATTTTTTCACCTACTTTTACAAAAAAAGTCAAAATGTGTATTTCAAATTTTTCCTAACAACTAGACCCAAAACCTTCCCTACATCTAAAAGGATTTTATTTTTTGAATTTGTTTTCATTTTCTTTCACTTCGTGCAAAACTGAAAAGGCGATCCACGGGGGGGGGGGGGGTGGTGGGATCTGTTTTGAAGAATTCTGTGGCGCACGGGCCACATGCGCCACAGAAATATGCCTTTCTGTGGCGCATACAGCTAGATGCGCCACAGAAAGATACATTTCTGTGGCGCATGTTGGATGTGCGCCACAGAATTGTGTGTTTCTGTGGCGCATCTAGCAATATGCGTCACAGAAAGGCATATTTCTATGGCGCATGTGACCCATGCGCCACAGAAATGTGGCTTTCTGTGGCGCATGTAGCTAGATGCGCCACAGAAACACACAATTCTGTGACGCATATAGCTAGATGCGCCACAGAATGTTGAAATTCTGTGGCGCATGCAAAACAATGCGCCACAAAAATACTTTTCTGTGGCGCATGCAGCACTATGCGCCACAGAATGTGGTTCACCTATAGCTAGTTTCCTAGTAGTGTGCACGCTCCGCCACTGCCCGAGGAGGTCGACGACAAATTCGTGGCCGTGCCGCTACTCCCTCTCTCTCTTTTCCTTCCCTAGCTCGTTGCCGTGCTTCACCGCCACCGCACGCTCACGCCCTCACCCTTTCGTGCACAGGAACGCCGCCTGGAGATCGCCGTCGACATCCCGTGCCCGCGGAGGAGCTGCTCGCCGCCGACGAACCCGTGCACCCCAGGCCGTGTAACCTCGCCAGCAAGCTTCCCCAAGCCTCCGTCGTCGATCTACGTGACCCCCGCATCCTCCCGAGCCCCCTAGGTGAGCCAATCATCCACCACCGTGCCGCCGGCGCGGCGGCGCCGCCAAAATTAGGTCGCCGCGGATGTTTTAAATCTGGGCCGTTGGATCTAGATCCAGCGGCAGCATACCGGTTCGGATTTTCTGAAAAACGGCTAAGTCCCGAGAAGACAGTGTAGAGTAGCTAACTTTGCAAGAAATTTGTGAAAAATCTACCGCACCAAAATCTATAAACTTTACATGGTTGGAAAGATCTAGTTTCATAGATTTAGTTGCAACTCTTAGTTTTCCAAATTAAATAATTTATCATCCTCGAATAATTAGGCAAAGTTGCTATGTTCAGTCTGTTTTAGAAAAACTTCTGAAACAGATAATGGGTTCTGTTTTTAGCTGTTAATATTAATTCTCCTAGATTTACTTAGGAGTATTTCTTGGCATGACATGTTAGTATAAGTAGTGTACTGGCATGATCAAGTATTGAAAACCCCAGAATAAAATCTGTGTAAAAGATTTAAATTGAGGAAGATAGCTAATCAGTTAGTTCATCACATGAAATAACAAAGATAGCCAACATCCCATACAAATTCCTATTTAACCAGAGGCCTAAAAATGACAAACTAAAATTTAGTAGCTAGTACAACATGTCATCTTCACATAGATGCATGGCATAATCTTGTTGGATAAATCCCTGATTAAAAATAAAAATGACAAATGTGCTAGCTGTTAAACTTAACAGAGTGAAACTTTCTGTCAGAAATTCGGTTAGAACTTTAAAAATAAATATCTCGAGATCTAGGAATCTAAAAATAGAAAATGAAAATGTTCTGGAAAGCTTATGAAAATATCTAGCTCACTAAAGTGGTTTCACCTCATTTAGATTAATTAATAAATAATGGTATTCCAAATGCCCCAGAAGGTATAAAACCTAAACTTGTTTGTTTCTGATACTCAATTAACTCAAATGAGGTCAAACCAATTTTGTTAGCTCACATTTAAGCAATACTAGTCACCCCTAAAAGGGCTTAATTTTTGAAGACAATTATCGTGAGTAATAGCAAAAACTATATTATTGACTTACTGGATTAAAACGTTTATACAGGGAATTTAATACCTCAAATTGAATTAAATCCAATTGGGTTGTCTTCTACACATCAGTAGCTATCTGTAGAATTTTAGTTCATATTTTTGTGACCAACAGAACACAAGATATGCAATTAAACATGAAACCCTAGTTTCTCCCATATTTGTGACACAATTAAATAATGGTTAATTAAATCAAGTTGAAATTAAATTGTGTTACCTTGTGTGTGCAGTAGCTAATTGTGAAGTTTATGATTATTGTGATGTGATGCTTGATTGTTTAGTCTTAGTGATTGTTTGCTTGTATTGTTTATTTATCGATTAGACGAGAACGTTGCCGGAGCCTACGAGGAAGGGGATTATTTCGAACAGCAGGAACCCGAGCACTTTGTTGAGCAAGGCAAGCTACTTCACTGAGCTTGCAATTATACTTATTTACCTTGATCATCTGAATTAGTCAATAATATCAATGATTTTGAAAACCCCTTTTTAAAGATATGAAAACTATTTTGCCACCCTATGTAGAAATATAGAGTAGATATGACAAAGCTATAGGATGGTAAAAATATGGTTTATTCCAAACTCCTTTTTAAAGTACCTAGTTGAATTTGGCATGCTTCATTGTCGGTATGGAAGTGGAGAAATGATGGTTGGTGTTGTTTATAAAAAGATGCACAGTGTGTCCTAGTACTTACGTCGACCAGCCAATAATCTGTGCGACCACATCTACCCACATATGGGAACGGGCGTAGTCATATAGTTTGCTCATATTAGTATGGGATGCCTCAACAACGAGGAAGACCTCGTTCCATGAGGGGATGGTCATTGCGACCTGCCCCCTGACCTGGGTCCCGGCGTCTGATGGACGAGGGATTGAAGGGTTCGCTCGCCGGGCAGAACTACGAGTCCTCACATCTAGGTTCCTCGACGGAGGATCCTGTACTAGGTGTCGAGGAAATGGTGAATTTCGTAGCGGTAGGGTCCTATACTAGCATGAGCAAAGGAAAGGCTATGGTCGGGAGCCCGTCGTGACATACACCTTGTATGACGGGATGTTGCCCACACGACGAGTCTTCCGGATGGATGGGGGAAAAGCGTGCTACCTCTGCAGAGGGTAAAACTATTCGAATAGCCGAGTCCTCGGATATGGACAGTTGGGAGGCCCTACTAGACCATGTGCAAGGTTTTAAAAGTTTTGCTAAAATATGCAAGATTCGGAAAAAGTGGAAGTGTGTTACCCAACTATACCAAATGGAGTGGTATGAGTTGTGGAGATAAAAAGACTATGATGAATATGGTCGGGAAAAAGGAGGAGTTTTGGATAAATGATAAAAATGGTGATTTTCTTTAAGGATAGTAAATGAAATTCTTCTTACCTTTTCAACAAAGATATAGAGATATCTAGATAAATAAAAGTGTAGTACAAAGCAACTTAATACTGGTGCATACTCACGTTAGGGGTAGTTTGCGAGTACAATTCCCATTGTACTCATATTGGTTTCGTCCCTGGCTATTGTCTTGGCCAGACCCCGAAGAGAACTACGCTGAAGCGGAGTATGGTGACTTCTATGCGAACTAAGGATGTTCATTAGTCAACTGCCTGTCGGGTCATCGTTAGGATGCGTTGGACTTCTACTACGTAGCTTCCGCTGGATACTTTTGATTTGGCCCATGAAGGCACCTATGTAAGACTTTGGTCTAAATGACCTATTATGTAAGACTTTAATTCGGTATTGTAATGGATGTAAACTTTGGTATTCAATTCGGATTATGGGCAACGACAGACTGATCATGGGATCGTTGTGTGAACCATAATCGGGTATTTCGGACAGCTAGTCCGGGGTCCCCACATATGGCTCTCGACATTAGTCTTTTCTTCCTTAGTGAAGAGCTTCGTCTCGATGGGTCAAAGTTCGGTGAATGGTACCAACGTCAGAGAAACACCCTAGAAACCAACAATTTGCTCTACGTGATAGAAGCACCAATAGGAGATCAACCCGATGATTCTGCAAGTGAGGAGGTCCGCGAAGAATGGCATGATCACTATGGCATGTATGTGCGTGTCAAGTGGCTGATGTGTACTTGCATGAACTTTGACTTAAGGGGACAATTCAATAACTCCCGTGCTAATGAGATCATTGATGAGCTTAAATTTCTCTTCATAGCACAAGTCAGAGTATAAAGTACGAATGTGTTGATGAGTTTGAAGGGTTCGTGGCATAGAAAACAAAATTTTCCTACGAAACAAGCGGAAGAAACCCAACGGATCTAGATCTATTAGACGAAGGTAGCGAAGTGGAGATCCAATCTCTTACCCTTGAAGATCAAACAAACGCGTTTTGTCGGTGCAGGGGTTGGCTAGTCGATCCCCGCAACTAGACTCATCTAGTCGCGAGGAGATGTATTATCCGATCCGAGATCCAATCCGATGGAGCACCGCATGAGCAGCACCTCCGCGGTATCCACATGTACAGCTCGATGAAGACTTCCTCTCCTTGATCCCGCAAGCGAGGAGGAAGTGGCTCGTGAGATTCCAGCAGCACGACGGCGTGGTGGTGGAGATGGTGGAGGTTTTCCCGCGGACAGGGCTTCGCCAAGCCGCGTACGAGAGAGAGAGGAGGGAGGAGAGGGGTGGTGCGGCTAGGGTATGGGGTACCACGCCCCATCCCTCCCCTCCTCTTTATATAGGCGTGGGGGGGGGGGGGCTGCCTTGGCCCCTCCTCGAAGCCCTAGGGCCGGCGGCTTGAGGGAACTTGTTCCCCAAGTCAACCCCTAGGGTTTTGGGTGCCTCCCATGGGCCAGCCGCATGGGCCTTTAGGGAGAGGGTGCGGCCAGCCCAATTGGGCTGCTGCACCTCCCCTCGGTCCATGTGGGCCTTCTAGGTTCGTGCCTCCCCAAGGTGGGGCCCTCCGAAACCTTCTAGAATTATTCCGGTACCCTGCCGAAAAATTACCGAACTTTTCCGGAACCCTGGAAACCACTTTCCTTATATGAAACTTTATCTCCAGACTCTTCTGGAGCTCCTCGAGATGTCTAGGATCTCATCCGAGACTCCGAATCAATATTCATTCACACCATCAAATATCTCAAGCCCTAGCTACATCGGAGCCTTAAGTGTGTGACCCTACGGGTTCGAGAACATATAGACATGATCAGATCAATAATCAATAGCGGCACCGGGATGCCCATATTGACTCCTACATATTCAACGAAGTTCCTTATTGATTGAACCATGATGCCGGAGATTCTTTATCTCGTATACGATTCCCTTTGTCTCACCGATATTTAACTTGCCCGAGATTCGATCGTCGATATCTCCATATCTAGTTTCATCTCGTTACCTGGCAAGTTCTCTTTACTCGTCCATAATATAGGATCTCTGTGATTACCACTTAATCACATGGTTGCAACCTTTTCTGATGCTATATTACCGAGAGGGCCCAGAGATATGTTTTCCGTCACAAGGAAGGACAAATCCCACTCTTGATTCATGTCACCCAACAAATACCATCGGAGATACCTGAAAGCCACCTTTATAATCACCCATTTACGAAGTGACGTTTGATGTCCACAAAGTATTCCTCCGGTAAACGAGAGTGACATAATCTCATGGTCTAAGGAAACTATACTTGGCATATACTAAAGCGTTGGCAATGAAGCTGTATGACACGATCAATTGTAACTCTTTATTATTGGGTCTTGTCCATCACATAATTACTCCTAATGATATGACTCCGTTATCAAGTGACTATAACAAGTCCATGGTTAGGAAACTCTAACCATCTCTTGACTAACGAACTAGTCCAGTACAGGCTTACTAGGGACACCTGGTTGTTTATATTCCACACATGTATTATGTTTCCGGTTAATACAATTATAGCGTGGAGAATAAACTGTTATCATAAACATGAATATGCTAATAAACCATTTTATTATTGCATCGAGGGCATATTCCCAACAGAGTTTCTTTCAACCATGATGGAAGAAAAGATATGTTTAGATCAGCACTTGGTGAAGATGCATGAGATTCATCGACGCCTCACATATGTTTGGGACTACTGGATGGCTGATGAGTTGGCGATAGATGTGGTGTTGTGCTCGCTTCCCCTCAGCTACACAAACTACATCAGAGATTTTATGATGAAAGGAGAACAATTCACCTTCTTTGCATTCCTAACACCGTTGAGAACAACAAAAGTAGAGCCAACAGAAGCAAAAATTATCGACCCAGAAGGTATATGTGATATACAAATTATAAATGTTTTTCCATTTACACTTGTTACAATACTATGAAGTATTTGATACTAATTCTTGTTTTGTGAAAACAGGACTGACTATTTCTAACAGCCCCAGTTTGGTACTATAAAATTTGAACCAAATTTTCACTTTTGCATTGCACTTGCATCATGGCATATATATTTAAATTGCTATGTTTAATAAAGCAACAATTGGAAAACATTTAAAAGGCAAACAAACACCTTCCCAAATTTCCAAACCAATTGCAATTGCTCAATCTGGCAAAACCAAATTATTCTTGTGTTTCCAATTTGTCCAGGAAGTTCCAAGAATGTATTTTATAAATCTTTATCAAAGGCATTTTCTTGCCAAACAAAGAAATAAAATTGAGAATTCAAAATTGGTTCAAATCATTTTCTAATTTGAAACCAAGTTCAACTTTTCAAAAATTCAAAAGAAAATTATGGGGAGCTTCATTATTTTATTGGGATCCTCCATAAATATTTTAATAATCTCAGTGGCGGAGCCAGCATATAGTAGTTGGGTTCATATGAACCCAATGGATTTGCTCTAATCTAGGCTAAATAGCTACTTAGCATCTTATATCATTTAGTTTGACCCTGCATGTTCACCTAGATGAACCCAATGTTTAATTTTGTGGACTTCGCCACTGAATAATCTTAAGAATTGTTTAAGTGCCCCAAATAAATAGCTAAGTAAAATAAAGATACATTTGGAAATTATCAAAAATTGCCTATTCAAACCCTATGAACAAATGTTGTTCAAAACATTTTATTTTGCAGCACCAATTTTTGTGGAGCTTCCAAATGTTATGGGGAGACTACCTGAATATTTTCAGAATTTGCAAAAATGCTTAAATGGCTCAATTTAAATCCCTAATAGGCTGGTGGACCAACTTGTAATTAAATTTAATTGGAGCGGGGGGGGGGGGGGGGGGGGGTTTGCAAAATCTCCATCTTCGCTGGGGCGACAATGGCGGCACTGTGCCACCATGCCGCCCTGTCGCCGTGCCTTGCCTCCGCGCCGCACTGCCGTCCACCAGGGAGGATAAGGAGGACCACGACGCCACCTGCTCCCTCCCCATCCTCTCCTCTCTCTGTTCTCTCCCGAGCATAACCCTAGATCGACCACTGCCGCCGCTCGCCGCCGTCACGTTTTCCGTCATCTCCGGCCACCAGAGCTCGAGCTGAAGCCGCCGTCCGCTCCCCTTGACCTCGGCTACCTCCCCGTGCACGAAATCGAGGAGGGACGCCCGAAATCGTCCCCGCCCTCTTCTTCCTCCCCACCGACGGCAGCGCTCCGTCGAGCCCTCGCTACCGTCCTCGACCTTCTCCGTCCTCGCCAAGCACCCGCACACGTCGAGGGTGAGCACGCCGTCTTCTTAGGCATCTTTTCCACCTCTCTCGCCATAGTTCAGTAGCTCCCTCGTCGCCATAGCTTGCTGTCGTCCTCGGCTCGGCCATGGTCGTGACCATGTCAAGCACGCACTCGTATCGTGCGGTCCCGTTCTCTGCATACCAACTCATGGACGAGATCAGCACCACTTCCAGACCTGGTTGCCCGTCCCCGGATGCCCTAGGCCACCGTATCCGTGCGCGTCGCCGCCGGTGAGCACCGCGCGCACGCGCGCCGGTCGTGGCATCGTCCGTGGTCAAACCGTTTCATCGGTAGTACCGATATCAGAACCGGAAGTATTGACCGAGCGGTACTACCAGCAGTTAGCCGGAAGTACCGATCGTAAGTCCTTTCGGTACTGGATACCTTCTGTTAATTACCGGAAGTAGCCTGGAAGTTGCCCCAGAAGTACCAACCTGACCGATACCACCGGGTAGTTAGCCGGAAAAGTACCGACCATAGGGATTTTCGGTACTGGATACCCCTGTCATATTCCGGAAGTGGCTCGGAAGTAGCGCCGGAAGTACCGACTTGACCGCTACTACCGGTTGGTTAGCCGGAAGTACCGACTCAACTATTTAAAATTTGGGAAAATCATAACTTAATAAATATTGATCCAAATCTTGCAAATGATATACCAAAATGCTCAGCAAATCAAAGGCTATCTAATTATGCTATTTTCACAGCATGACAAAAAGTTTTCCTTTGATGTCATTTCCAAAATGGTTAAAAGAATTAAATTGAATAACCGTTTAATTCACCATTTATTCATCGTTAATCGGAAAAATGCAAATGAAATATCAAAACGATCAGTAAGACCATACCTACATGTTAACATCATCCTCATGCATGTTGGCATCACATCTTAGTACTGATCCTATTTTTGGAATGACCTAATTCACTAAGTTTAATTATGTGGCTTATCTCGATTAATTGCAATAATTGTATTCGGGAACCCATTTAAACTGTGGTCATGTTCAAGACCTTCGAAATGCATTGAAATGTCATGTCATCATGTGTTTGTGCATTGCACTTCAATATGTGTTGATTGCCTTGTTCCTTTCCGGTGTTTGCTTCTTCTCGTCAGAACACGATTCGAGATCGAGACGAGCCCGATGTGGAGATCAACAACACCGAAGGCCGACAACGGATTATGGATCGACAAGTCAATGATCCTGTTTTCTTGAAGCTCTATTTCTATACTTTACCAAGCAAGGCAAGAGATAACCTAACCTGCTTGGCATATCTCATCCTATTGTTTTACACAAGTATTTTCTCCACCGTAATATTGCATTCGATTCCAATGTCAACTTTTGGTCAATGTATAGAGTATCCTATTAATTGCATGTTCCCTACACCATTACATGTTTTCCCTCCTATTATCCATAGGTTTGATGTGTTGGCATGAGTTAACTTATATATGTAGAATATATGCTTAGCTATGCTTAGCCATGCTTAGTCGAATGCTTAGGCGTCCGGTGGTTATTTCCATAATTGTGAAGTTGATGGAATGTTCGGACAAGGTGGAAACTTGTGGTACTTAATTAAAATGCTTAAAGGCTTGGATGAGTTGCCATCGGGGTTGATGGTGTTTTGCCTCATTCTTACCGCCTAGGTGCGAGTTCTTTACCTCTTAAACCAAGACTGAGCGTGCTTCCATTCGGTGGGACATATGGAATCCTTAGTAACGGAATAACTTGTGAGGGGCTAGCCAAGGGTCCTCTAGTTTGAGCTTTCCATTTGCGTGTGAGTGGGATGGTGGAAAAAGGCTCGATGAGGACGGTGGTGTTTAGGATGTGGCCGCGGGGCAGGGTGTTGGAGGCACTGAACCTGTCCTTCCGCACACTGATGATCCTTGGGTTAGCCTCATGCAAGGTAAAGGTTTAACCGCGCCCACTCGCCGGCTTTCCTCGGAAGAGAGCTAATCAGGCGAGCCGGACGGTACCAGTGGTAAAAACAGTACACCCCTGCAGGGTTTAATCTTTTCGAAAAGCCGTGTCCACGGTTATGGACGACTTGGGAACGGACGATAAGACCATAAATAACATGAACTTAATTAAAATTTGGCAACGTGTGTTAACGGTTCATTTCCTCGAGGGTGATTCGAGGGAGTGCTTTGGTGGAGATGAGTGGTGGATTCTGGATACTGTTGGTTCAATGTGAACTAATGAATGAAAGTTTATTATCTTATTCCCTTGTGAAAAACCTTCTGAGTAGTCGATGCCATGACTCTTTGTCTTTAAAAAGGAAAACTAGCTTTATGCAAAACAAGTACTATACAACTTTGAAGCCAATCAGCATTGGGCCTATATCGCCCTAGTAACCTTGCGACTATGTCGTACTCAGCCTTGCTTTGTTGATTATTATTTGTTTCAGAGGAGGACGTCACCGAACAGGAAGGTGGGTTCTTTGTTGACATCGACGAGTAGTCTGGGGTTCCCAGGTGGCAGCTTGGGACGTCACGAAAGACGCTGGCTGGGATTTTGTTATTTGTAGGCCACTTAGGCCATAATTTGGATCTTGTTGTTTAGACAACTATACTTGCTTCCGCTTGATGTAATGTTGGGTCTGTGACCTCTGATGTGTATTTTTGCTATCTTTCTGTCGCAACAGTGCAACATGGGGTTCCCCTGATGCGGTCAAAGTGGGTCCATCGCACATGGGCCCACCAAGGAGGCACTCAAGGCCAAGGCACAAGACTGGCAGATGGGCCCCCCATATGCCCCACGGCGTCCCGACGCGCGCGGCATCGACAACCAAGGCAAAGGACCCGGGGACCCTCCGGGGCCCCCTCGACCCGGAAGCAGGCATGGAGGTCCTGGGACCCCGACGCCCGGCAGGAGGCCAGGCTCACCCCCGGGAACCCACCTCTAGTGCGCAAAGAGGATAAGCTTGCCAGCCCTGGTAGGAGGCTCCTAGAGGACTTGGGCGCCAAGACGACGGGGGCGCCAAAGGGGGGCAGAGGCGGAAAAGCTGTCAGTCTCTGTCCGCCCTCCCTGGAAAAGGTGGGCGACCTCACCTACCCTCTCTGAGAAGAATGCTTGGACGAGAGGAGGCCACGTCGCCTCCTAAGGAGAACCCGGAGGGGTTTTCCCGCGAAAACCTCTCCGGCCCCAAGGGTGCACCTGTGGTATCCCCTTAGCCTATAAAAGGAGGACCGAGGCACCCAAGGGGGGATTTCCAGAGAGTCGGAGGCTAGGCTAGATAGCGCACAAGACGAAGAGTAGCATAGGGAGAGGTGATCTCCTCTGGGCCAGGATCTGCTCGTCTTCAACCTCTAGCCAACACCTCCCGGGTTCTCACCCGCGACCACCATTGTAAAGCTACACCATGATACACCTCTCAATGCAGACATGCAGGAGTAGGGCTGTTAGCCTCCGGGCGGCCCGAACCTGGGTAAACCCCTTGTGCCTCTGTGATGCTTGCTAGTACGTATATCTCGAGCGTAGACGAAGCCCCCGGGCGGAAGACGTTCCTCAGCCTCCTTCGCGCCCTATACCGAACCTAAAAAGGGGGTATCCTTTACTCCCGGTGTACGTGATCCAAGACATGACATCTGGCGCGCCAGGTAGGGGAGGCAAGTGCTGATTTCGTCTTCATCGGCTCCGTGTTCTTCGCTGAGATCGTCATCAGCTTCGAGATCTTCGAGGAGATCTGCGTCAGATTCTCCAGATCTTTCGGCCAGATCTCCCTCAAGGTCATCGACAAGGTCTCCGTCGACCTCAAGGTCATCGACAAGGTCTCCGTCGACCTCAAAGTCATCGACAAGGTCTCCGTCGACCTCAAGGTCATCAACAAGGTCTCCGTCGACCTCAAGGTCATCGACAGGGTCTGCGTCGACCTCAAGTTCTCTAGTAGGGATGGCGCGAAAGAAGAAGGCCAAGTCTAGCGAGGAGTATCTGCGGTACCCAGGACTTGGCTTCAACCCCGAGGAAGCTTCAGCGACGCCATCCGCGCAGGGTCTCGCCAGCGGGATTCGGTTCATGCCCCCGGTGGCTTGGGCCGATGCAGCTGCAGGTGGGGGTTTTCCCCCGGGAAGTAGTACAGGCATTGACGCCCCTCTTTCCCCGCGGACGCGCGTGGTGAAGGAAGAGCTCTGCTTGGAAACTTCCCCATCGACTCTACCCTTGGAGGGGGAGCGTCTGATTCAAGGTCAAGAAACTGAGGTCGCAAGGGACGAACCATACGTGCCGCAAGAAGTCCAGCTCCCGTTGGGTGAAGATGGACAACTGGGACCCTGGTGCTCATTCCATCAAACCGACAAGCACAATATCGATGACTGCCGCGAACTCAAAAAGCATCCAAGGAACGAGGGATGTTACATCTGTGGAGAGCTTGGTCACCTCCGCCGGGATTGCCCTCTGAATTCAAAACCAAAGAAAACCCCGAAGAAAAAGAAGTCATCAAGAACTGTTGCAGACGCCTCCACCCAAACCGACAACTCGCTTTCACCACCAGCGACCCCCATGGGTCCACCCGTGACTACCTCTGACTGGGATCGAATCTATTTCAACGAAAGTCGGCCAGAATGGGATCTCCCGGGTCACATCGTGACAATACACCCGGGACCGAGTGGGCCGCCGCAAAAGTATCGGATTGCAAAGTGGTTGGCCTCCGGGCAACAATGAAAAGGAGCCAGGAAGGGTCTCTGAACCAGCACAGCAAGGGTGTCAGCAAGGCGGGCCTGCTTTCAAGTGGCACCAGAAATAAAAGGGGTCTCCGGACAGGCATTATAAGAATGTCCGCAAGTTGGACGTGCCCTCACGCGGCGTCAGGAACATGAAGGTCTCAGGACCGGGACCATGGGCCCCAGCAATAAGGTCCTGCGCCAGTAAAGATGACCGGGCAGGCGGCTATTTCAGCAGGAGTCCCTAGCCCTGCGGGTAACCGCAGGCGGGGCAGAGTTATGTCTTAAAAGCGGCATAGAAGACCCGCTCTGGCGGCAACGCGACAAAACAATTGCTGAAATAGCCCAAAGGAGGTCGACATTAAGCTAAGTATTAAACGTGCTTGCACGGGCCTTTCCTTCGTTGCTTCTATTTTTATGCATCTTTGCTAAGACGAAAGCGGGCATTGTTTTGAGGTGGCACCTCTGCGACTAAGCTATCTGTTTCCCTCGGGCAGTGGAATCGTGGGCTGAGGTCCGTGCGGTAAAAAAACGATGGGTTCTTGGGGGGGATGCGCCCTGTGTCGGTGGCTCAGATCCGTCTGAGTGCCCACGACTGGTTAGCTCTCACGCTCATTAACCCTTCCCGAGAGCGTTAAGCCCCCACGGGTGCAATAAAATGGATAAAACCTGGGAAAGGTTATTTTCATTAAAAAAGGTACAAAATATGCAAAACACAGTTCACGTTTCTTGGTGTTGCTCCATCTGCTTTCAGGACCGATTGTCATCCTCGCGGGAGAAGTGCTCCATGATCTCGTCAACATGGCGGGTCACCTCGGGGTCGGTCAGCATCTCGGGGGCGAGACCGTGCAGATCGGACAAGGAAGGAGGTGGCTGGTGATGTCGCCGAAGGGCCGCGACGAACTGGGTGGCCAACTGCCGGGCAGCAACCCTCCCTTCTTGGAGGGTGTCTCTGCTCACGCTGTCCCTAAGGACGTTGATGCGCGAGGCCACGAGCTCCAAGAACGATGGATAACACAGAAGGGAGTAGGAGCGCACCGTCGGGAGGGCAGGCATGCCCTTCACCTTCAGCACCGCCAGCCCTTCGATGATCTTCAAGACCCAGGAGTGCATCTGGAGCAGGATCTCGTCGTTCCCCTGCCGATGCCGATGGAAGTCACTCGTCTCCTTGGCATGTGCTTCCTTGGCCTTTGCCAGGTCCTTTTGTACCTCTTTGAGCTGATCGGACAGCTCCTCATGGCGGTCCCAGGCGATCTGGGCCTGCGATTTGCTCGTCTCCGCAGTCGCCAAGATTTCGGCGAGCTTCTTGGCCTCGTTTCGGCGTATGATGGTCATACGTTTGGCGGCTTCATCCCGGGACTCCACCGCTTCCTCCAGGGTCCTGATCTTCTTCTCCAGTTCGAATCGGTGGGCGCCCAAGTTCTTCTTGAATTCTTCGGCCGCGGCCAGGGCCTTTTTCTGTGTGTCGATGGTGGCCAACAGGGCTGCTATTCTCGACGCTTGGCCATCTCGCTCGCTTCGGATCCTTCGGATGTCCTCTCGAGCTTGTTCCCGGCGTTTCTTCTCGTGGGCAAGGTCCTCCTTCAGTCTAGAGATCTTCCGATCCCTTGACCTGATGACCTCGTCCTTTGCCCGGATGGTCTTCTCCGTCGCCGCCTCCACCTCCATGCGAGTCCACCCCTCCGCGTGCAGCATCCCTTGCTCCAGGCGATCCTCGTCGAGGGCCGCTCTGGCCTGGTACGCCTCCTCGGCTTCGAGGAAGGCCTTCTTCTGGGCTTCGAGCTCTTGGAGACGCACCTGCAACTTGTTTTGCTGGTTGGACAGTCTTTGCTCCTGGGCATTGAGCAGCTCTTCTTCCATCGCCACTTGCTCCTCGCAGGCCCGCACAGCCTCCTCCCCGGAGGAGGGTGATGGCTCCTGCTGCTTGAGTTCGGCCTTCGCGAAGGCCAGGAACTCCCTGACATTGGGGAACGTCCGCGTAAACCATGGCTCCGGATTCTCCGTCTGCTGCTTAGGCCGGGGGCTCGCGGGCTTCGACACCTGGGCATCGTCGGGTGCCTGCTCGGCCTCCGCGTTGGGATCGGACCGGTATGCTGGGGGCTCAACATCGTCTTCGCCCCCGGCGCGGTTCTCCGTCCCGTCGGCATCAACTTCAGGGCGGGCCGCTGGGGACTCAAAATCACCATCGTCCTCAGCGCGGTCCCCCGCCTTAGGGTCTACACCGATAAACAAGGTGTTAACCTCTGGGAACCTCCGGGTCCCCCGGGGACAATAGTGGCGACTCCGGGTAGCTTTACCTAGAGGTGGCGCCGAGGCTGCCGGGTCCCGACCCGGGTGCGCTCGCTCCTGCTCACGGATAGCGATTTCCGTGTTGCCATCAACGGCTACCGCGGAGCTTTCTGCAGCCTCCCCTGCTTCGACATCATCATCCACTCGGACGCGCTTCCGGGAGCTCTCGGACTCGGAGGACCTGCAGCGCACATGCGATGGTCAGAACTATCGCGGCTCCTATCAAGCAAGGAAGGATCAAGGTAGGCACCAGAGTTTCTTTCGGGCCCGCTTAGCGCTGGAAAAGCCCCACCGCTTCCCCACAAGGTCTTCGAAGGGGTCCGGCATCGACACGCTCTCGTCGTCTCGGTCTTCGGCAGGAATCGGGGGCGGGAGGTTTTCATTTTCTCCCCTCAGTTTCTTCCCCGCCTGCGGACTTTGAGGAGCTGGCTGCCCGGGGGGTGGCTCTACCCCAGCGTCTTCTTGTCCCGCGGACGTCTCCCCCTCTCCTTTGGGGGACGCGGGGGGAGGGGTGCGGCCCAGCTCCTTTGGGCCCTCCTCTTCATCAAAGATCCCGGGCTCGTCTGTCGAGAAGTCCCCGTACGGCGGCTCCGCTGCCATCCAGGACCTCCCACGGACCGTCGCCCGGGGTACCGGAAGCGGGTTCAAGAACTCGGTACCCTGAAGCCCGTAAGCGTTGCACCCTGGCATGAGAGGCACCGCGTCCCCTCTCGCGATGCGGTCAAGCAACGAGAAATCCCCTGCCGGAAGGTCATACCGCACCCCCGGCAGCAGGAAGTGCATCTTCCCCTTCAGCATCTCGGGCGATATGTGAGACCCCATCCCCTAGCGGGTCTCCCACAATGGTCGGGGCCTACGTTGCAGAGGAGCAATCCCCCTCCACACGAAGTCTCCGGTGATCATGGCGCCTGTTACCTCACCGTCCCGAAGCTCCGCGAACTTCTCGACAACCGGCAGAAGGGCCTCGTCTTGGGAGCTGACGTCTCTCGAGTTGGCCAAACTCTCGGCTGGGGCAGTCGGCACCAGGAGATGCGGGATGATGCTGCCCGCTTGAGCAAGGTACCAGTTCTGCCTCCAGTCCTTCCAGCTGGGGTGGATCTTGGTCCCCGGCTATTGGCTTGCGTTCTCCTGCTTGAGGCAGAAGGACACCCCGCCTGCTATCCTTCTTGATCTCCCCCTTCGGGGCATGAAGAAGTGTCAGAACAATGCCACAGAGGGCATTACGCCGATGAATGCTTCGCAAGCGTGTGCGAAGGTTGCCAAGATCAGCACCGCGTTCGGATGCAGATGAAGCATGTGTAGCCCGAACGCCTCCAAGACCGCCATGAAGAAATCAGAGAAGGGGGGAAGCAACCCCATCACCGAGAAATCGCGGAACGTCACCACCTCGCCGTCTTGTAGGGGAATCGCCCCGGGCAGATCTCCAGCTGGTCGCCCCCAATGAACTCCCTGCTCAGCGCCTTGCGGATAGCAGCAATCCTTTCCTCGCTGGCGAATTCACTCGGATCGTACAGAGCTTGTGTCACTCTCGGTGAGGGAGGGTCGGTCAGGGCGGGGCCCACCGCCGCCCTCTTCTTCCCGCCGGTCTGCTTCTTTGCAGCTCGCTTCGCTCGCCTAGGCCCCATGGGCGAGGGAAGGGGAGCTAATTTGCGGCGTGCTACGAAAGGTGAAGACGAAGTGCTCTCCGGCGGTGCTTCGAGATCTCTGTGTTTGGGAAGGAGTAACGGCTACAGTTCCTTGGATCCGTGGCTTATAAGGATCCCCACGCGTCGCGTCATGGTCCCACCGCTCCGGCCGGCGCGGGGACCGCGGAGGCTTTCCGTTTGATCGTCTCCTCCCCGTGGATTCAATGCGAGCGTTGGCGGTCCGCGCGAATCGCAACGTTCAGAAGACCCGTGGGACGCGCACCTCCGTAGTGCGCGGCTCTGACGGATGTGACAAGACGTTCAAGACTTGACACCGGGGACCCACTTTGACTCTTTTTTGGTCATAGCCCCGGCGGCAGAAGGGCGTGGCCGCCGGGACTATGCCCGGGGGCTACTGTCGCAACAGTGGAACATGGGGTTCCCCTGATGCGGTCAAAGTGGGTCCGTCGCACATGGGCCCACCAAGGAGGCACTCAAGGCCAAGGCACAAGACTGGCAGATCGGCCCCCATCTGCCCCACGGCGTCCCGATGCGTGCGGCATCGACAACCAAGGAAAAGGACCCGGGGACCCTCCGGGGCCCTCTCGACCCGGAAGCAGGCATGGAGGTCCCGGGACCCCGACGCCCGGCAGGAGGCCAGGATCACCCCCGGGAACCCACCTCCAGTGCGCAAAGAGGATAAGCTTGCCAGCCCTGGCTGGAGGCTCCTAGAAGACTTGGGCGCCAAGAAGATGGAGGCGCCAAAGGGGGGCAGAGGCGGAAAAGCTGTCAGCCTCTGTCCGCCCTCCCTGGAAAAGGTGGGCCACCTCACCTACCCCCTCTGAGAAGAATACTTGGATGAGAGGAGGCCACGTCGCCTCCTAAGGAGAACCCGGAGGGGTTTTCCCGCCAAAACCCCTCCGGCCCCAAGGGTGCACCTATGGTATCCTCTTAGCCTATAAAATGAGGACCGAGGCACCCAAGGGGGGGGGGGGATTTCTAGAGAGTCGGAGGCTAGGCTAGATAGCGCACAAGACGAAGAGTAGCATAGGCGAGAGGTGATCTCCTCCGGGCCAGGACCAGCTCGTCTTCAACCTCTAGCCAACACCTCCCGGGTTCTCACCCGTGACCACCATTGTAAAGCTACACCATGATACACCTCTGAAATGATCGTATGGGCACCTAGAGGGGGGGAGGTGAATAGGTGCTACGCCAAATTTTAGTCTTTTTCAATTTTAGGCTTGGCAAAAGGGTAAATTATCTAGATATGCATCTACGATGAATTTACCTATATGACAAGATAGCAATAACGACTAGGCAAGTAACACAAACAAGAACGAGGAGGGTGGAAAGAGATAACCGAAGGGAAGCACGCGGAGACAAGAATGTATTCCCGAGTTCCTCCTTGTTAAGGGAGTACGTCTCGTTGGAGGGGTGTGAGCTCGCCACAAAGGCCTACTCAACGCCACAAAGGCCTCACCCTATTCTCCGATGAACTTCACCACAAAGGCTTAGTTCACCTTCCACTATCGGAGACCTTCAAGGCGGAATCCGGAGCCCTTACAACGTTCTTGGGGCACACACCCACAACTTAATTGGGGGCTCCCAAATCAACAACTCTGTTACAATTACAACAACAAGTGAGCAAGAGAATCTAGGGTAAGAACAAAGCTAATCCTAGAAACAAGATCCCTCAAGAGAAAGAGGGGGGAAAGAGAAATGGCTCAGTGAAGATGTAGATCGGGGCCTTCTCCTTCAATCCTCCAAAGATCGACGAAGTTGAGTGGAGGGATTGAGAGATCTAGCGAATTTGAGCTTGCAATAATGGTGGTCTTCAATGTTAAGCTAGCTGGCTGGCTGGAGGTAGGTGGAGGGGTATAAATACCCCCTCCAAAATTAGATCCATTGGAGGCTTTTTCCAGGCGCAGGGAGGCCGGCCTAAGCCCGGCCTGGGGCCGGCCAGGCCGGCCTGGCAGATCTGGCCAGCCGCAGGGAGGCCGGCCAGAGCCCGGCCTGGGCTGGCCCTGGGCTGGCAGAGTGGCCGAACAACCCGGCCTGAAGCCGGCCGAGGCCCCGGCCTCGAGGAGACACAGGGGGCCGGGGGGCACCCGAAGCCACCGGCCAGGGGCCGGCTTGGACCCGGCCCAGAGCAGGCAGAGGCCGGCTGGGTGGCCGAGCCACCCGGCCTGGGGCCGGCCTGGACCCGGCCTGGAGCAGGCAGAGGCCGGCAGGGTGGCCGAGCCACCCGGCCTGGGGCCGGCCTGGACCCGGCCTGGCCGGCCAGACAGACTCCACTCGAAATCTTCCTCCTTTTGCATTCCGACAATAGAATTTCAACCCTGCCACACTTAGCAATATATCAAAATATCACAAGTATTGTTATCTAACACACAAAACATAGAGAGATCAACAAATGCTCTTTCAATCTCCCCCTTTTTGGTGTTAGATGACAATACTCGGATTTGCAATAAAACCACCACACTAGATCATGTTTAACAAAAATGAAAAGGGCTCCCCCTAAATATGTGCACATCTTTTATTTGCCTTGAGATGCAAATACACACATAGGGGGGGGGGGGAAACAAACCCAACAAGATATAATCACACGGTATACATATATCGGTTGAGATTTTGAGAGATGTATCATACCTTGTGTGAAGAGATGTTGACAATTACATTCACACACAATATTATGTAGACTCAACCATAGATAGATAGTCCGAACACCGAAATCCATAGTCTCTTACAATAATTTAACATCGCATACAATAAAGATACCGAAGTCCACGAACATAAGCAAATAGAGTTCAACTTCAACTAAACCAAAAGCAAATCCAAAGAAGCAAATAGAGAAGCATGCTAAACATGAATGCAAATCCCCGGAGACTTTCTCCCCCTTTGGCATCAAGACACCAAGAAGGAGGAAAGTGGAGAGAAACGCCCGGGTGGTCACTCGAAGGAGCCGTCGTGGCCAAAACCAACGTCTCTAGCTGCATCATCATCACCATAAGGCTGTATGGAGCCCGAAGCACCAACATTTTCCGGCCAAAAGGGACCAAGAGAGGAAGCATCATCGCCAAGCCAGAACCTGTTCTTGGACTTGTAAGTGCCTTCTGAGACCTCGTCAGAGCTGTCGGGGAAAGGCAACTCAAGCTTCTTCATAATCTCACGTTGATTGCGATTGTATTTCTTTTGCTTGGCATAAAGCTTGTAGGCCTGATCTTCCTTTTCAATCATGAAGCAGTTCATTTTCTGAAAAATAGACTTGATGATGTGCTTCTTCTTTGGCACTTGAACTTGAGGTTCAACCGGAGCTTCAACTTGTGGATCAACTTGAGCTTCAACTTGTGGATCATCTTGAGATGTGCCCGCAAAGTCAGTTGACTTGCGGCGAGCACGCTTGCTTCTAGAAGGGGCAATCGGTGGAACATCTTCCTCATCCTCGTCCTCTTCCACATCATAGCTACCAAGAACATGAAGAGAGGGCTTGACAAAGTCATAGTAGGTAATCTGAATCTCTTGTTCAAGCTTGGTGTTGATGAGCTTTTGAATGTACTGAGCATATACGGGAACCTTCTTTGAAAGAACCACGTGGTGCATCTCTTGCCACATATAATCCAAAACATACAGTTTCTTGCCAATCCTCATGGATCTCTCAATGTGATATAACAGATTGATCATCCAACCGCGAACCTCGCCCTTCTCCCCATTCTTGACGTGAATAGTGTTCCTCAAAATAAAGTGGACATCCTTCCAAAAGGGGGTGAAATAAGCGACCCGGGGAGTGTGAAGAAGTCCATCCCCGGAAGCATAGCAATGAGCAATTCCGGAACGTGCCTTTATGATCCGGCTTCCATCAACATGAACACGGAGGTACGAGAGCGGGCAAAAAGGTAACTCCTCAAGACCAAAGAGCTCACCAAACTCAGCAAGAGTGGCTTCACATTTGATACCACCACTCATCCAATGCATAGTTCTAGGTTTCACCTCCGAAAAGTAGACGGTGGCATAAAATTCCCGAATCAAATCCGATGAAAAATGAATGTCACAACTCATAAGCAAACTAATTCCATGAAAATCCATGAGCTCCATCACCTCGGGTTTACATTTCCTTAACATCTCCATATCAAAGTGAAATTGAGGCACAAAAGAATTCTTGAGTTTGCACACCACATTATGATAAACTACCTCATGCATTTTGCAATAAAACCTCTCATCACTACTAGTGCGCTGACCAAACTCATATGGATTGAACTCAAGACGATCACGGTGAAACTCAGAGGGGGAAAGCTTACCCCAATCATCATGTACCGGTTCATCCGGGTTGACCACAGCCTCTACCCTTTGCTTGGTGGCAGGCACCTTCTTGTTCTTTCCCTTGGCCTTGCTTGAACTTGAACTTGCCATTCTCTTTGATCCGAACTTGCAAAGCACCAACAATACCAACGAGAGAGGAGATCTCCTCAAAGGCTTTACCAAGGAAGATATCTTTTGGATGGAAACGTAGATCGGGAGAGGATCTCTCAAATATGGAGCAACAAGGGGTGGGGGAGTGGAGCAATGGAGGAGGAGAGAGGTGGAGGAGAGGTGGCAACAATGGAGAGAGATCAGTTTTCGTGGGGGAGGGAGGTGGAAGAGGATGAAAAGGGGATCCAACCGGTCAAAACAAGGGAAAAAGGGGAGATCTGGCGACCCGGCCAGAGCCCGGCCTAGCCCCGGCCTGGCCGGGTAGCTGCCCGACCCGGCCGGCCTGAGCCCGGCCACGCCCCGGCCTAGTGCAGCATGGAGGCCGGCCAGGCACCCGAGGGGTCCGGCCCCAGCCCGGCCTCAGCCCGGCCTCGCGCAGGGCAGGCCGGCCACCTAACCGAGCCACCCGGCCTCAGCCCGGCCAGAGCCCGGCCAGGCCGGCCTCCCAGACAGCAAGCCCATCCTTCCTTGAAAACAGCCCAACCGAGACCTTCCGTGACTTTCAAAACAAAACTTGATCATCCTTGACTTGAGAGAAATTCTTCATCGTTCTTGACTTGATAAATATTGCTTAATTTGACAATAGCTCCAGAGTGACACAAGGGGAATGCAAGCATTAAAGTCATGAAGAAAAACGAGGCAAACAACAAATTTCACAAATCATTCCACACGAAGAACCAAGAAACACTAAATGAACACCAACTCCTCACATGAGGAGGTCCGTGGCCGAAGCCACCATATATGAGTATGGAAGAGTGAGACACTGCGAAGATATATCTTGGGTTCTCACTCAAAACTCATCATTTTAAGCTCATAATTCATGAATTGAATATAGAGTAGAACAATGAATGCATTAATATAGGCATAATGGGGGCAGGGAGAGCCCAATGGTTTGGACAACACTCCCCCTATGTCCATGCCTACACCTAAACCAAGATAGGAGTTGAAACTATAGGTGTGTATGCAAGATGGTCAAGCCAAACTCCTCGAATCCACGATATTTAGCTCATTACTCAAATAAGTGAATCTTGCTTCATCAAGTGGCTTCGTGAATATATCGGCAAGTTGATCCTTGGTTGACACATATGCAAGCTCAATATCTCCACGGGCAACATGATCTCGAATGAAATGATGACGAATCTCAATGTGCTTGGTTCTTGAATGTTGCACCGGGTTGTAGGCGATCTTGATGGCACTCTCATTGTCACACAAAAGAGGCACTTTGTCACAATTGACACCGTATTCCTTTAAAGTTTGCCTCATCCATAGCAATTGAGTGCAAGCACTAGCGGCGGCCACATACTCGGCTTCGGCGGTGGAGAGAGAAATACAATTTTGCTTCTTAGAAGACCAACTCACCAAGGACCTACCAAGGAATTGGCAAGCCTCGGAAGTTGATTTCCTATCATCTTGATCACCGGCCCAATCCGAATCCGTGAACCCACGAAGAGTGAAAGAGGAATCCCTTGGGTACCACAAACCAAACCTTGGGGTATGAACTAAATATCGTAGGATTCTCTTGACCGCCAACATGTGGCTCTCTTTAGGAGCCGCTTGATACCTTGCACACACACCTACACTCAACACAATATCGGGTCTAGATGCACAAAGGTAAAGCAACGAACCTATCATGGAGCGGTAGAGCTTTTGATCCACATCTATACCCTTTGGGTTAAGTTGTAGATGGCATTTGGTATCCATAGGTGTCTTCTTCTCCTTAGCATCGGCCATATTAAACCGCTTGAGCATGTCTTGAATGTACTTTGCTTGGCTAATGAAAGTCCCTCCTCTCAATTGCTTGATCTCAAAACCAAGGAAGAACTTCAACTCGCCCATCATAGACATCTCAAACCTATCGGTCATAAGCTTTGAAAATTCATCATTAAAAGCTTTGTTAGACGAGCCAAAAATAATATCATCAGCATATAGTTGGCATACGAAAAGCTCCCCTTTAACCCTCTTAGTAAAAAGAGTGGGATCAATTTGCCCAACTTCAAACCCACGGTCTAACAATAACTCTCTAAGGTGCTCATACCACGCACGTGGTGCTTGTTTAAGTCCATAGAGTGCCTTATCAAGCTTGTAGACATGGTTAGGGAAGTTGGGGTCCTCAAACCCCGGGGGTTGCTTAACGAACACCAACTCCTTTAAGGGACCATTAAGAAAGGCACTTTTAACATCCATTTGTTGCAATTTAAAGTTATAACGGGATGCATAAGCAAGAAGGATACGGATGGACTCAAGGCGAGCCACGGGAGCATAGGTCTCTCCAAAATCAATGCCTTCAACTTGAGAGTACCCTTGAGCCACCAATCTAGCCTTGTTCCTCACAACCATGCCATGCTCATCTTGCTTGTTCTTGAAAATCCACTTAGTGCCAATAACGTTGCGGCACTCTTTGGGCTTCTCAACTAGCTTCCAAACCTTGTTGCACTTGAAATTGTTGAGTTCTTCATGCATAGCTAGCAACCAATCCGGATCTTCAAGAGCTTCGGCCACTTTCTTCGGTTCAAACATGGCAATGTGAGCTTGATGGTGACTAAAGTTCGCCAATTGCCTTCGGGTGGACACTTTGCCTCTCACATCACCAATCACTTTCTCAAGGAAATGTTCACGACGTGCCATGGTTCTTTCAACTCTAGCTCGACGACGGGCTTCGATATCCTCATTGCATCTTGGAGGTATCACTTGATCATCTTGATCATTTGGGTCCCCGTCTTGACCGGAAGGTTGACCTTGATCATCACTAGGAGCGGCTTCAACATTTGATGAAGAGGATGATTGAGCAAGGTCTTGATCATGGCTATCATCACGGATAGGAGAGTTGGGCTCTTGCATAGCAACTTGATCATGAGGTTGAGGGTCTTCAACTTGTTCTTGGGTTGGTGCAATAGGTTCTCCATTGGCAAGATTTTCTTGAGTAGATGAAGGCTCCACTTGAGTAGAGCATTGTCCTTCTCGATCCACCACAAGGGGTTCCTCAATGGGGCGGAAGAATCCCACACCCATTCTTCTTATGGCTTCTTGAGGAATTACATCATCTACATCGGAAACATGAAATTGCGCCACTTGGGAGCCGTTATTTTCCTCGAACACCACACTACAAGATTCTATGATATGCCGTGTGGCTTTATCATAGATTCTATAAGTGTGGGATTCGGCACCGTAACCAACAAATATACCCTCTAGAGATTTAGATTCAAATTTAGTTAAGCGACAACCTTTGATCAAATAGAAACACTTACAACCGAAGACACGGAAGTAGGAGATGTTAGGTTTGTTGCCGGTGAGGATCTCATAAGGAGTCTTGTTCAACCCTTTGCGGAAGTAGAGCCGGTTGGAGGAGTGACAAGCCGTGGAAATAGCCTCCGCCCAAAAGGTCAACGGAGTCTTAAACTCCGCTAACATGGACCTTGCTATATCCATAAGAGTCCGGTTCTTCCTCTCGGCTACACCATTTTGTTGAGGGGTATAGGTTGTGGAATGCCCTCTTCACTAAGAAACTCATTGAGGGTGTACTTTTTGAACTCGGAGCCATTATCACTTCTAATTGATATCCTTAGCAACTACCACCTTGCCAAAGCCCAATACCTCGGATTTTGATCGATCTCCATAAGTGACGGTTGCATGATTTAGATTTGATCTCAACCCCGTCATCAACTCCTTGCTTCCGGTCATATGTTTTGTGCATCCACTATCAAGCACCCATTTTGACCCACCGGAAGCATAGTCCTACAAGAAATCATTGCTTGGATTTAGATCCCCATTTTTCAATGGGTCCTCTTTTGTTAGCAACAAGGGTCTTAGGAACCCAAATAGAATGAGCAATGGGTACATTTCTAGGACCAACAAACTTAGCATAGACATCCCCATAATAATCAACAAAGATAATGTAGTGAGGGTTAGTCTTTCCCGCAAAGTCATCACTAATGGTTTTGCCCCTTGTGGCACCACCATTAGCAATGTTGACCTTCTTCTTTGCTTGAGGGATCCTCTTTGCTTGAGGAGCACTAGGAATGTTGGCCTTCTTAGCTTGTGGGGTCTTCTTTGTTTGAGGAGTTCTAGCATCCTTCATGAAGCTTTCCTTCTCCTTTTCTTCCTCCACAAACCCAAGACCAACTCTCCCCTTTTGTGAAGTGACAAAAGGTCTCTTACCTAGGGAGATGGCCTTAGCAAGATTGATCTTCAACCTAGCATTTTCCTCAATGATATTTGCATGATCACAAGTAATAGAAGTGGTGGAACTAGGCATGTCATTGTTAGGCGGTTGAGCTTGAAGTTGTTCATACGACTTGGTGAGGGTAGAGTGCTCACTCTCCAAAGCTTTGTAGGCCTTGGAGAGCTTCTCTAACTCCTCGGTTAGTCTAGAATGACCAACACCAAGCTCGATCTTTTCTTTCTTACACGCTTTGTATTTAGCAATTGCATGGTCCCATTCTTTAATGAGTTTAGCAACAATAACATCATTAGATTCTTCTATAGATTCAAGTTGTTGCTCTAAAGAAACTCTAAGCTCATGTTCTTCTTCTAGATTGTCTTTTAAAGATGCAATTTCCATAGCATCCTCTCTTTCAATCTTACCCTTGATCTCAAGCATTTCTTGAGCTTCACCATATTGACTCATGAGAGCCTCAACATGCTTCTTTGTTTCACCTTGCATGTTAGTGATAAAAGTATCGAAAGCAACTATTTCCTCTTTGATTTTAAGACTAGTAGCATCATCCATGGAACTCATAGCCTTAGGAGATGAGGAAGGTGATACCTCGGTAGTCTTGGCCATGAAGCATCTTGCGGAGGAGTTGGTGACATTCTCATTGGGGGATTCAAATAGGGAAGGAGATGATGAAGAAGCAATGGCAATGGTGGCAACTTCATTTTTGGGTTCTTCTTCTTCTTCCCCGGATGAGTACTCTTCTTGAGCAAGCAACACAATCCTTGGAGGCTTCTTGTTGGTAGCATTCTTCTTGAAGAAAGGTTTCCTATGGGCGTCCTTTGACTTGTCCTTTCGAACAAGCTTTCCTCCTTGGTGTTCTCTATTCTCAAACGGACAATCGGCCACAAAGTGATATTTGTCTTGACAATTGTAGCAAGAACGAACCCTTTGTCCACCTTCCTTCCTTCCAATGGTCTTGTTGACAAAATCCCTTGCCTTGGATGGGCTCTTCCAAAAGACTTTGGATGTGAGAGCCGAGTAATTCTTGAGAGTATCTTCAAGCTCTTTGGGGTCCCAATGTGACACGTCTTCTTGAGTCTCATCATCATCGTCTTGTACCACAACCTTAGCCTTCAAAGCAAGTGAAGATCCTCTATCCCACGCTTCTTTGGCGGTGGTGGCAAGCTCGATGAGAGACATGTGCTTTTCTCCCACGGCGGTGTGAATGATGTTGAGAGCCAAGTCATTGAGTTGAGAATCCACGGCTTCTCTTCTTGTCATGTTGTTTGGATCGACGGCCTTGAACCCAACTTCAATAATTCTCCATAGTTCACTAGAAGAGCCCTTGACATGAGATTTCATCATAAATTGCCAATTAGTAAAACAAGATGGATTAAGCTTAGGTGGATCACCCCTATTGTTTATATGATAATGTGGCATAGGGAGGTCGGCCGAGTATGCGAATGGAACCGCATTGTACCCCGGCCTCCCACCATCAATTTTAGGAGGGGGTTCATTAGTGCGTTGTTCGCCCTCCCCAACATGTGCAGCGGAAGCATTAGCCTCTAGGGATGATGTAGCGGGTGGCATGTTAGCCTTCATGAGTTCCCTCATCATAGCACGCAACTCCTCCATTTGAGTTCTCATGGATTATTTCAAGCTTGTCTCAAAACTCTTGAGATCATCCATGGTCACCGGAGGGGTGCTACCACCCGACACACCATCACCGTCACCCATACTCTCTTAGGTGGTTAAACCTAATTTAAGAGCCAAGGCTCTGATACCAATTGAAATGATCGTATGGGCACCTAGAGGGGGGGGGGGGTGAATAGGTGCTACGCGAAATTTTAGTCTTTTTCAATTTTAGGCTTGGCAAAAGGGTAAATTATCTAGATATGCATCTATGATGAATTTACCTATATGACAAGATAGCAATAACGACTAGGCAAGTAACACAAACAAGAACGAGGAGGGTGGAAAGAGATAACCGAAGGGAAGCACGCGGAGACAAGGATGTATTCCCGAGTTCCTCCTTGTTAAGGGAGTACGTCTCGTTGGAGGGGTGTGAGCTCGCCACAAAGGCCTACTCAACGCCACAAAGGCCTCACCCTATTCTCCGATGAACTTCGCCACAAAGGCTTAGTTCACCTTCCACTATCGGAGACCTTCAAGGCGGAATCCGGAGCCCTTACAACGTTCTTGGGGCACACACCCACAACTTAATTGGGGGCTCCCAAATCAACAACTCTGTTACAATTACAACAACAAGTGAGCAAGAGAATCTAGGGTAAGAACAAAGCTAATCCTAGAAACAAGATCCCTCAAGAGAAAGAGGGGGGGAAAGAGAAACGACTCGGTGAAGATGTAGATCGGGGCCTTCTCCTTAAATCCTCCAAAGATCGACGAAGTTGAGAGGAGGGATTGAGAGATCTAGCGAATTTGAGCTTGCAATAATGGTGGTCTTCAATGTTAAGCTAGCTGGCTGGCTGGAGGTAGGTGGAGGGGTATAAATACCCCCTCCAAAATTAGATCCATTGGAGGCTTTTTCCAGGCGTAGGGAGGCCGGCCAGAGCCCGGCCTGGGCTGGCCCTGGGCTGGCAGAGTGGCCGAACAACCCGGCCTGAAGCCGGCCGGGGCCCCGGCCTCGAGGAGACACAGGGGGCCGGGGGGCACCCGAAGCCACCGGCCAGGGGCCGGCCTGGACCCGGCCCGGAGCAGGCAGAGGCCGGCAGGGTGGCCGAGCCACCCGGCCTGGGGCCGGCCTGGACCCGGCCTGGAGCAGGCAGAGGCCGGCAGGGTGGCCGAGCCACACGGCCTGGGGCCGGCCTGGACCCGGCCTGGCCGGCCAGACAGACTCCACTCGAAATCTTCCTCCTTTTGCATTCCGACAATAGAATTTCAACCCTGCCACACTTAGCAATATATCAAAATATCACAAGTATTGTTATCTAACACACAAAACATAGAGAGATCAACAAATGCTCTTTCAACCTCTCAATCCAGACATGCAGGAGTAGGGCTGTTAGCCTCCGGGCGGCCCGAACCTAGGTAAACCCCTTGTGTCTCTGTGATGCTTGCTAGTATGTAGATCTCGAGCGTAGACGAAGCCCCCGGGCGGAAGACGTTCCTCAGCCTCCTTCGCGCCCCATACCAAACCTAAAAAGGGGGTATCCTTTACTCCCGGTGTCCGTGATCCAAGACACGACACTTTCTCTTTATATGAGTTGAACTATGATCTCTTTCTGTCGTAGAGTCTGTGATGTGCCAGATGTTCCGCAGTCTTGATCTCTATGTTATGCGTTGATAGCTATGCCAGTGTTCATGGCATGATCGAGGTGTTGCGTGCCGATGATCCATTCCGAGCACGCCTGCCAAAGGTTTTGGCCTGGGAGTGGTAACCCCAGTAACCTTCGATTGTGTAGCATGGCCTGTGAGTTACATAGTATCTCTGTATAATCCGGGGTCGGGGCGCTACACTATTAGTGTGGCTTGGACTGGACGAGGCGCCAATGCTTGATTGGAGGCGATCAAGGAGTTGATGCCGACAACACTCTTCCTCTACATTTATCGTTTTGATTAGTAGATTTGAATAAAATCGTAATCGATTAGAGTGTGGACTAAATTAATGTGTCTTTAATCTCGCGAGACATTTATTCATGTAAAAGACAAGTAGTTGTTCTATATTATGAATAAATATCTTTTATGATCACATTTCGATTATGAGTATGTTATTCTTATTTTAATCTCAACGATGGTGAATTAAAGCATTTACAAAACATGTTAAGCAATATCCAGTATTTAATAATGAACTCATTATATAATGACACTATTTTTAGTTGTGGTGGTAATGTGTAAAACATTCGGATGATTAACACATACGCTCTTTGCCCCGGTAGGCATTTGACTAAAACGCCGCACCGGTGTCCCGTGAATTGCTGAAAAACACATGTGATTGTTTGACGCTTAAGCAAATAGTGGAATTCATTATTATGAGGACTCCATCATAAATCTAAGTAAAAAATTGTATTTACTTGAATTATGATTTAGAAATATTTGATGAGATCAAAGAAATTTTGGAATTAAATTTTAACGAGAAAATTGAGTCACTGCGATTAGATCAAAGTGACAAGATATTCGAGTTATAATTTAGCATGCAGACTTGTGAAAAGTGTTTCATAAGTTACAACATTTGGAATTTTTCAATATGATTGATGTGTTCTAAACTTTGTATTCACACTTTATTAAAATATTGTGTGGTCTTAAAAACGATCTCTTATCGGGTTAGAAATATCATTTAGAATTATCAATTAGAATAGCAAACACTCATAAGGGACTATAAATAATTCGCAGAAACAACTCCATATGAGTTATGGATGTTTGTGGTTTCTATAGTTATATGATAAATCGAAACTATAGCGAATAAATGATTTTTGTGGAATATTCACATATGGATGTGAATGCGCCTTCCATCAAAACCAAGAAGGGTAAATATAGTATTTACTAAAGGTTGGTATTTTATCATGAAAGAGTTTTTATGATAAAAGAGTTGCTGGATTGAAAGCTAAAAACAAGGTTATGGATCTTACCTTCTAAGCGCCGAGTTGCGCAATGGAATGTGTTCTGGGAGAATGTGTACTCCACATATGAAGGAGGAATTAATGATAATGATCATAATATTTCCATTAAAGCTTTTACTAATAAGGCAGTAGGATTCAAGAATACATCTTGCCATGGTGCAAATTAATATTCATGATTTACTTGCAACATTTAAGAAACTAAGCATACCTACGAACTACAAAAGAAATAGTAACCCTGAAATACGGTAATGACTAAGAGTCATTGAAAATCCAATATTAATTAAAGGATCACAAGGCAATTGTTGCTTGATCTTATTAGAGTGATTTTATCACTTGATATATTTTAAAAGTTTAAAAGAAAGAAAACTTAAAAGGACATAAAGCACATTTTGTCAAGAAGTGTATCTTGGAAAAAATTCAAAGATATTGACTACTTAAATGTGGTGATGCTTACGTCCGTTGGATTATCGCTAGCAAGGTACTAGTGCATCGTATATGGAATTCTCGACTAGAGAGATGTTCAAGAGATTTTGGAATTGTCCAAAATGTCGAGGAATTTGCATTTGAAAATTTTTGAGTGGGAGCTAATTGATATAAATATGTGGGTGACATATTTTAAGTGGGAGCAAATTGATCTCCATGATCAAATATGTGGGTGACATATTTGAGTGGGAGCTTGGCAGCATTTTTTTATGCAAGGGGCATATTGTGAATGTTGCTGGTGATGTGGGTATTAGAAGTGTAAGTTCAAATTTATGAAGTTGTTTATAAATTGAACATCTATCTAGATAGATAAATTAAGTCAAGTAGTGTTTGCCTAAATAAGATTCAGAAGGAGTTTAGAATAGAACAAGTTAAGACAGAGGTTCTTACTTGTAAAATTAGGCAAAATATTGAGTTGATCTCATTGCAAATAATAGTGGTTGGAAGATATGTTATAGAACCTATGCCTGAGTCATAGATATTAACATATAAAACCATATTATGTGCTTGACGAAATGTGACCCAAGTTCTTGGTTAGAAGAACATGTTCCAAAGTAATTAGGAGTAATTTAATGAACAAGAGATTGAGTGTTTTTATTTAGCGTCTAAGGTAGAGATGAAAGAATTATTTCTAGAGATTGGTGGACTTAGATATAATCGTTATAAAGTCTTGACATCAAAATAGATTGGAAACATCATAAAAACAGAAGCGCATCGGAAGCATGATTAAGACATCGAAGTGGCATGAACTACACTGTCGATTGAATGGTCTACAAAAATAGAAGTATATGATTACTTTGAGAATTAGCAAATGTTTTATTATGGTTGAGGAAATTTTGTTTCCTGGCTGACTGTGTTTTCTGGTATATATGACTTTATGAAAGTCCGCTTGAATGATCGAGAATCATGTAAGCATAGAAGGAAACAAAAGGTCTCACTCTACAACCAAACATATTTAGATTTCATCATGTGATGATGAAGTAATGTCAAACAAGGTGATATTAATGTTTTGCAAAGGACATATGGATCTGAGTAGTACAGACCATTGACGATCAACCTCTTCCACTGGCAAGCATGATCTGAAAGCATACGAGGTTAATACAGTGATGAGATTAGTAACAAATGCAACTAGTTTATTTGTACTCTAGTGCAAGTGGGAGACTGTTGGAGATATGCCCTAGAGGAAAATAAATTAAGGATTTATTATAATATCTCATTAAGTTTATAATTACTTTTAAGAGGAAACATTAATACACGTGTGGTATGTAAACAACCAGGTCCCTAGTGGTATAAGGATATGCTAATTCATTGGTCAACCGATGATTGAGGTTTCCCAATCATGGACATTTATGTCAATTGACAATGAGGTCGTTTCATTGGTTGAATGAAAGTGATGGACATTACCCAATAATGATTATTACAGCACGATCAAGTCACGAAGTTCACCGTTGGAATAATTAGGAAACGTGGTAACTTATTCCTTAGACCGTGAGATAATATTTAATCACTATCACCGGAGGATGCCTTGACAACATCAACCATCACACCGTAACAGGGTGATCATAAAGGTGTTGCTCAGGTATGCAAAGGTGATATGTTGAGGCGTATGTATCGAGAGCGGGATTTGTTCGTCCGCATGACGGAAAGATACTCTGGGCCCACTCGGTGAGGTTTCATCCAATAAGCTACGCAACATATGACTAGGTCATGGGGATGAAATATCACGGGAACGAGTTTGATATCACTTGATTGGTAACGAGAAATAAGCATGGAGATGCTGAATGAACTAGGCATGAAGATGCTGTATGATCGAATATCGGGCAAGTCAGTATCGTAGAAACAAAGGGAATGCGACTCTATGTTTATTGTTCAACGACAAATTATTCGTTGAATGCACAGGGGTCATTATGGGCATCCAGGTCTCGCTGATGATCATTGTCGGAGAGGAGTTTCGGTCATGTCTGGAGTGTTTCCGAACCGTAGGTAACACACTTAAGGGTTTGACAACGCTAGAGATCATTTTGGTAGTATCGGAATTACCGAAGATAGGAAGAGAGAGAGAGAACCGGAAAAGTTGCGGAGAAATCCAAAGGATGTTCGGAGTGATCCGAAAGGAGTTTCGGAGTCACGGGAAATTATATATTACTAGCCGTCAACCCGTGCCGCTGCACGGGCTATAGATTTCTTTGCAAATCCGAGAAAGCATCGTAAATAGCACCATTGAAATACTAATTTTAGTCGTACCTTGTTACTTTACATAATACATTATATCTTTATAACAATAAGCTAAAAAAGTTAATTTCAGATGAAAATCTAAAATTGCGAGCCTGCATGCCTTCATAATTTTAGTCGTACCTCTGATTCTCCATATTCTAAAATCCTTCAGATGAAATTCTTAACTTTGTTAATGTTGATAAATGAATTGCCTCTTATTCACCTAGAGGCTCATTATGTGCGAGAACAGAAAATGGTATACGTATCGCGTGTACATATAATTATAAACGCGTAGTAGATAAAGATGGAGTGTAGAAACACTGTGATATATATTATTCAGCTGCACCTCTCTTGCCAATTTACAAAAATACTAAATTCATAATGAGAGAAAAGTTTAGTAGCTTACTCTATGATGTCATGCTATAATTGTTCATTGCTAAGGTAATCATGGGACGAAAATGACACAACAGAGGAATATCAAGGTTTTTTCTTGGAAAGGGATGGCTGCAGACTAATTGAAGACACGCTGTTATTAAATCAGGGATATGGTGCAATATGATTATTATTTTGTTAAAATTAATGAAAATAGTAACCATGATATTAAAATTATTTTGTTCATAGTTTAACCAATAACGTTGTTCGGAGAAGCAAGTTATTTGTCATCGAATATTTATTTCTCGAACAGTTGATCAACCTTTTTATTACCACGGACGGAAAATTTAATAAATTCAATGCATTTCAGCAGTTTCTTAAATCAGCGAGTCTTTTTTTATTATAGCTTACATATTCTTTATCAGATTACTGTTGCACACCTCAGAGGGCAGAGTATCAACTTAGCTAAAGCTTCAAATATTAAGTTGATGCTAACATATATATAGTTACAGAGAAATCCCTGTTTCAAAAAAAAAAGGTATCAGATTACTACAGACACGAACGGATTATCAATAATCATTGTGTTACCAAAAATATGCAAAGTAAGGAAAATCTAACATGTCACTTCTGCACCACGTGGAGAGCTCCATCAACCTTACACCTTCTGTACTTATTTACTCACCGACACTAAAAGTACATGGAAGGAAGATATTTGATATAGTAAACTCTAGAAAATGCATTCCATAAATTCAAAGAGAACCACGACACAAAATATAAACTGAGGCTTTAAAAATGTTGACCTTTTACCCTTATTCCCAAGCAGAGATCACAACAAACATCTCAACTGTCCGCCAAAATTGTAAAACATCCAATTAAGGTCACAATTATTATGGCGATGAATAATGGCACAATTTCTTCGATTTGGACATAATTCAGGGAGGCTCACACAGGTACATTGGCACATAAGCACAGTTAAAGCCTTTGCAAAAACCTTAAGAAGCGGACAGGACCAGGGAAATTGAACATACGGTTTGCTACATATTTAATTCGTAGAAAGAACAGTCCACTGTAGCATAGCTGCAGTTAAATCTTTCACATTTTCCACATAGTTTTCTTTGCTCCCTGCAGTCATCTACGGTGCACTTTGGGTCTGCATTAATATCCAACTTCCACAAAATCTGACTGTATAGAAGTAGGACAACTAAGAGACATACCTGCAGTTAAATTTTTTAATTTGCCATATAGTTTTCTATGCTCCTCTGAAGTCGTTTACAGTGCACACCTTGTGTCTAAGTGAACATCCAACTTCTTCAAAATCTGACTGTATATAAGTACGAACACTTAGAGATCGGAAGTGCTAATGAATATATATTGCACCATAGTTCTTGATATTAATTTTTAATTTCGAAATTCTTATTAAACCTATTACTCCCATAGCAATCTATTCAATGACACTCTAGATACCAAAGAATTAATTCATCAAATACCTGAACTGCAACAACCAACAACGATTCATCAACCTGAGATTTATTGCCGAGCACCGCGTCCCCTTAAAGCCTCACAGTATGGGACGTCAGGCTGCTGCAAGATGTGCATCTTGATCAGAGATTGTTGGCCATGATGACAGGAGATTAACTTCTTACTTTCATATATTCGCTTAATCACAGCCGAGACACCTTGTAGCTTACGACACGGGACCTTGGGCTGCAGCTGGCGATACATCCTGACCGGAGATTCTTGCCATGATGCACGCGTTCTTCCTTCGTGTGACTTTGTTTTTGCATAGAATCTGATCTTGAGTTGGACGGGAGGAGAGCTTGGGAAAGTAATTAATGGAGTAGATCGGTAAAACCGTGATGCACGCATGAGGCATGGAGGCGGTGACACGCCAAGAGCGGCGACAAAGAAAGACATGCTAGGGCAGATTTTTAGATTATTGAGACGGTAGGGCGAGGCGTGTGTGTTGTTGAGGGCATCAATTAAATCTTACGGCTATGGATGCTAGGCACGTTATCGGATGGATGAAATTTAGTTTTATATAAGGATTAACGTGGAGCCTTGTACGGTGCCTCCAATTAGTAAATATAAGATATAAGATGTGA
Source organism: Puccinellia tenuiflora (assembly GCA_012064385.1). Lineage (NCBI taxonomy): Eukaryota > Viridiplantae > Streptophyta > Magnoliopsida > Poales > Poaceae > Puccinellia > Puccinellia tenuiflora. The sequence continues at coordinate 540,010 of QRDG01001003.1, forward strand.
ATATATTAATTGGTGAATTATATATTCATATATTGGTTGGAAATAAATTCGATAATGTATAAATATATTAATTGGAGAATCAAATATTTATATATTATAATAAATAAAATAAATAATAAGTAAATATATTAATTATTGAATTATATATTTATTTATTGAAATAAAAAGTTTATTTTCGAATTTTTGGGGCAGCCCACAATAATGGGCCACCTCCGGTAGGAGGCAGCCCATTAGGGGGCCGGCCGCCCCGTGGGAGCAAAGGAGGGGCGGTTAGGCCACTTGGCCCATGGCCAATTCGGCCAAGTAGTGGCCGAGCCGGTGACCACCCCCCTCCTCCCCTTTTCCTTTAGTCCCACATGGGGGAGCTAAGTGGAGGGGTGCCCCTTTTTCCCCTATATAAAGAGGTGCCACGTGGAGAAATTCATTAAGGAAAAATCCTGATTAATTCTAGAAAATCCTCCACGCATTTCTCCACCTCTCTCGTAGCCCGTGGCCCCAAGTAAGGGCCACGTACGAGAGGGACATCTTCCCGATGCATGTCGTCGTGCTGCGGGAATTACGCCAGAAGACTTCCGCAACCTCGACTGGATCAGAGGGACCGGGAGTCGTCGTCAAGCACCGTACGTGTGCGAGTACTCGGGGTGCTGCTGCTTGCGGCACCAGTCGTCGCGCCGGGATCATCGCGACCTTGAGGTCGGCTACAGTTCGACTACATCATCCAGGTTTGTCTCGGACGTTAAACGCTTTCGGTCTACAAGAGGTATGTCGCCGAAACCGCCCCGTTACCGCATTACTAATAGATAGATCCTGACATTATGGTGTTGCCTTAGATAGAAAGTTCCGAACCCCTTCATACACCATGAGTAACTTACATGTTACAGATTGATAGCTTTTTGGTCCGAAAATAAGATACTCGAAACACACCATTCATATTGTGGATTACTTACATACTACACACTGGGTCATGTGTTATTGGTCGATAATTTTTAGGTCCGAAAAAGGAGACTCAAAACACATGTAACATCCCAAAATTTCAAAAAATTTAAAAACTTGCATTCATGCATCATCAACTTGCTGCATTGCATTTTAAATCTTTTGTTTTGAGTTTTAAACTAAAATGTTGGTGTTAAAATAACTATTTTGACATAATAGGGTTAATTAACCCTTGTCATAAAATCAATTATTTTATTTTATTTTGTTGGCAAGTTATGTGCCAAAGTGTTCTAAATTTAACAAGCTTTTCAAAAAGTATTTTATCAAAATTTTCTGAAAAGTTTTGGGTTGGTTTTGTCCTTGTTTTTTGAAAACAGAAAATAGAAAAGAAAATTTTTGTCAAAAAAAAAGAGAAAGGCCAGCCGAGCCAGCCCAACCGGGCCAGCCCAGCAAGCCGCGGCCCAGCACCAGCCCACCAGCATCCTCCCCTCCCCTCTCTCTCTCTGACACGCGGGACCCACCCGTCAGCGCCGTCCTCAACCGCCGCGGGAGCCCGCCCGTCACCCCGTCGAGCTTCCCCTCTTCAATTCGCACCACCGCGAGTGAGAACTGCCGCACCGTCGCCACCACCATAAAGCCCTCCTCCTCCTCTATCTTTTGCCCCAAACCACACCTCCAGAGCGCCGCAAGGCTGCTCGGAATCCTCTCCGCTGCATCGCCATGGCCACCGGCGTGCTCCTCCTGTACCGGTGAGCTCCGGCCACCCCACAGCTCCCCGCCACCCTTTTTCCTTCTTCCCTCCTCCTTGCGCACCTATTTGACACGGTCCCGTAATTTTTCGCGCAGGGAATCGACAGGAGCATCCATGACCTAGCTCGGCCATCGCCATCCTCGACTCCGGCGAGGAATTCCCGCCAAGCCGAAGCTCCAAGCCGCCACTGCCCACGCCACCAAGCTCGCCTCCACCTCCGCAACGCTGTGGTAGGACTCCTCCGTCCAGGAGCCCTCTAGATTAGCGGGAACGCGCCATGCCGACGCGTCGCCGCCGCACGCGTGTGCTCCGGTTAGGGTTCCGGCGAGTTGCGCCGTTAGGTTAGGTAGATCGAACATGGGCTGTTAGATCTCGATCGGACATCCAGCTTTTATTTCTTTTTACCGAATCGGTATCAGCAAATCATAAGCCGCCACGTGGCCGGCTTTTCCTTATTCTTTTCTGTTTTTCTGTTTTTCAAACAGAAAATCATCCAAACTTCAAAAATTCATATCTCTTGAACCACTTATCCAAATTCATTGATTTTGTTGTCTCTGGATTGAGAAAAATGTGTAGAATACAGTGGTGCAATAAAATTTCACTTTTGATACGTGCACACACTTGGTATTTGCAGAACCTTGTATATCTTGTTATGGCCATATCTTGAGTTTTACAGATCCAAATTGAGTGAACCAAATTGCAGAGGCCTTGTCTAGTTGTCCTCTATCCAGTAATGTTGTTTTCCAAATTTTATAAAATATTTTATTACAAAAAACTATGGAATCCTTGTAATTGCCCTTTTGGGTGTTTTAAAAGTGTTTTCAATGTTTAAAATTGTTTAAACTTGTCTTGTGGCATCGTGCATATAGCAATAACTAGAGAATGAAAAAAATATTATTTTTGTGTTGTGTGTCCTTTGCATACACTCATGCATGTCATATATATATTTTTGTATTGCTATAATTGTATGGTTTTCTTATTTGTGGTTTGTGCTATTTTTTTTAGATTATTCGGAGGGTCCCGGTTACTCTTGTGGTTGTTGCTCCTGCTCAGCTAGTTGTCAAGGCAAGTGATACTCCAGCATAAAAAGTCCTACTATTTTACTATTTGCACTTTAGCTATTTCAGTAGTATGCATGATAGGAGTATTACTATTTTGCTATGCAGACCTGTTTAGTTACCACGCTATTTATCCTGTTGGTCTAGGTACCCATTAACTTGGTAGATGTTAGAACTGCAATGCTAAAATGTTTTATGAAAGGATAGAAACTCCACTAAGTTAATGAACTACCTGGGTGGCAATTGGTATTGCTTGGCTGACAGAGTTGAGTGTCTTCTCGGGGCCATTTCCATGGTTATACTCGAGATGTTCACTTGGGAACGGCCACCCAGGAAAAAAAGAGATCCGATGTCACTCTGTGTTTAGATTGCTTCCAGTGCAGCCACTAGTCATATGGGCTCTGTCTTGATTGACTAAGTTGAGTGGACCCGACCGGACGAACAAGCAGATGTAGGGGATGTAGGTGGGTATTGTTCGGACATGTGTATGGGAAAGCTCTTCTGAAAGATCTCGTCTCGACTCTCTCCTTTCCTTCTCACTAATTGAGTGATTAGGAAGTTTGGGTTAGTTGAGTCTAGTGGGGAAAGTGCCACAAACTCTCGAGAGTAGTAAAACTATGATCATAGCCATGTCCCCGGTTACGGATAATTTTGAGCAGCTGGACAAGGATGTCGATGGAGAATCTCATCATTCCAATTTCTTAAATAAAATTTTGATGGGTGAACAAGGGTAGAAATGGGACACTGGATATATTCCAGGAATTGCCTCATTTGGCACTGGAATGTATACCAGGAATTGTCTCGACTAGATGGAAAAGAAAATATTGTGAAAGCTAGGATAAAATTGGCTTTATGCAAAGAGCCTTGAGATCCACCAGCCAAATAAGCATATAGGTCTTAGAGTTTGCCATTATGAGTCCACAAGTGTCACTTGCCAGATCCATTCCAATGGTTCTGACCAATTTTTGGCTGCAACGCTTTTACTGTTGCAGATTGTTCGGATGATGAGTAAGTTGCGTGATAGGGCTTCGAGTCTACAACCGACATGTTCTCCTGTGGCAGCATGAAGATGATGGAGACTCCATGCTTAATGTTTCTTTCCGCTGTTTACTCTAAATAAAGCTAGCTCTGAGCTATGCACTTTGTAATCGCAACTACTTTGAATTCTGGATCATGCGTGTAATAAAATGATGCACTGTTATGGTATTTCATCTTGTACTGTGTGTGCTAGCGAGTAGATCCAGGGACTAGCACTATACACAGGTATCTTGTCTATTTTAAAAGGCAAGGTCACTACAACACACCATTTATAAGTTGAATAACTTACATACTACACACGGGTATCTCACGCGTTATAGGTGGGTAACTTTTACGTCCGAAAAAAGTCGTCGAAACATATGAACATTGGATCTAGTTTCGAAGATTTCGTCGTGACTAATCCAAACGTGAAAACTGATTTTAAATCGGATAAACGGTTTGAGCCACAAAACTTTTTTAAATTTTTAGATTTGGTATTTAATGCAGATGACATTAATAATTTTGTCCTTTCTACATGCATGCAAAGAGGCTCATACCAACCTTTTTTAGAGCGGGTAAGTTACGTACTACAGTCTGGGTAATTTACCTATTAAACCCTGGGTAACTTATGTGTAATGGATTGGTAACTTTTGGGTCCAAAAAAAAGTCGTCAAAATATATCAACATGGGATCTAGTTTCGAAGATCTCGCCACGACTAGTCCAACAGTGAAAATGGATTCTAAATCGGAAAAGGAGGTTTTGAGTTACAAAACTTTTTAACATAATCACATTTAATGTGGATGACATCGGCAATTTTATTTTTTCTGCATACATGCAAAAGGGATGGAGTGAACGTGGGGAAGTGGTCCTAACATTACTTTGGTAGTGGCTCAACGTTCTATGCTTAAGCTTAACTATAGAACGTTCTAAATGTAGTAGCATCCGAAAGGAAACGGAAACCGAAATTTAATGAAATAAAACGGAAACGGAATATTCTAAAACGGAAACGATAAAGGAAACGATAAAGCTTATTCCACCGGAAACGGAAACGAAATACCATAAAAACAAATACGGAAAGTTTCTGCATATACAGCCCAACAACCAGGCCCTACATCTCTGTCGAAGTGTTAAACTTTGTGTGTGGTATTTTATGTTCAACTGTATTTTGTCGAGATTTTAAACAATTCTTTATGTTCTTATCTCCTTCGCTATGTGTATATTTTGGTGTAAGAATCAACCTATTATGCTGCTATTATATTCCGACGAATGTTCACTTTCATATCGTTTCCGTCTCGTATCCGTTCTGTATTCATTTTCGGTGATTTCCATTTCCGTATTCATTTCCGGGGCTTCCGATTTCGTTTCCGGTTTAGGCGAGACAAGCGGAAACAAAAATGATAAAGCATGTTTCTGTCGGGACTATGGGAACCAGGGTCCCCTGTCCCGGCTGTCAGTGGCACCAGCTGTGCCACATCGTCACGAGGCAGGATGCGCACCGCCGAGTGCGCCTGCGAGGGACGCCGCTCCCTCGTGAGATCAAGACCACAGATCCTCGCCAAGTACACCTCGCGTGGCGTCCCGAAGAAGGCCCCTCCGGATCTGCTCCGCGGGAAAGGATGATGCCAAAAGTACGCCGCAGAGCTACGCCAGGGCGGTCTACCAGTTTCGGTGATTAAAGACATGGACGGTGCGAGACCAGGTGAAGGACGAGAGGACCTTTCCTCTTTGGTGTTTAAAGTGCCTGTTTGGGGACCCGCTCTGGAGGATGGTGTCAGCAAGCCATGTACTCCCTCTTGTATTCTCCTGACCAGTTGTGGTTGCTCTTCCCGCCTAGCGAAAGAGGCCTGGGTCACTATAAAAGTGAGGCCATTACCTTTGTTGTGAGGGGTTTGCATCCTAGACCAACTCAACTAGCAATACAGTCAGACAAGCAGGAGTAGGGTTTTACACCTCCACGGTGGCCTGAACCTAGGTAAACCTCTTGTGTCTCCTTGCCTCGTTCGCTCCGGCCCTCGTGAGATCCTCGATGGTAGAATAGCTTTCAACCCCGTGGAAGAACTTGGGTACGACGGAACCCACAAATCCGACATTTGGCGCGCTAGGTAGGGGTTGAAGCTCGTTCTTCCTCGACAAATCTCCATTGCCATGGCCAGTAAGCATGAGCCCAGGGACGAGCGCGCCCTGGGCCTCCTCCGTAGGCAGAGCGCGGTGCGTGGTGCAACCGCCACCGAGCCCGACCCATGGAACAGTGACCGCCGCTCTGAGTAACGTGCCAGTGCCAACGCCCGCGACGCCATCAACCGCACCAGGCAGCGCGCGGACAAGCAGGTCAAGGAACCGGCGGCGTCGGTCACCCCTCACCCACACAGGTCAAGGCCCGTCACTCCGCCTCTCCAGCAGCCTGCTCAACCTCCATCGCCTCCTCCTCACCGCCAGCTGTCCCAGCTCGCCGAGTCGGAGAGCGTGACGCCGAGCCGGCCGAGGCTGCATCTCTGCGCCTAGCACGGAAGATGCTGCAGTCCGTCCCGCGCCCGACGCGATTGACGCGTGGCTGGACCGCATCGTGGAGCTCGTCCACAACGCGGCTCCCGCGGCCTCCCAGCAGCAGCGTGAGCCGTCGCGTGCCCCCCAGTCCTTGCGCGGGCAGGAACAACCTCGCGACGCTGCACCTCCACCTCCGCAGGGGGGAAACCTCGCCGGACGTCTCTCCGTCGCACCGCCTCCGCCGCTCCAACCCCCACGGGAGAACCACGCTGGCCGAGCCGCCGCACCTTCGCCTCCTCCATGACAGCCGTAGCCTTCGCACGTGTCCTCGCCCCACGACTGCGTCATCATTTTTTCCACCGTGCTCCCGAGGAGGCCCGCGTCGGCATCGCGCGACAACGCGAGCGAGAAAACCGCGCTACTCAGGAAGTCGTTAATGCCGGCAATGCCAACCGTCCTCCGCCCGCCGTCGCCGCCAACGCCGCCGTCTACGATGGAAGCTGCCTCACCTTCTCCAGCGAGCTACGTCGGGTCACCTGCCCCAACAAGTTCCGCCCCGAGCTGCCATCACGCTACGACGGGACCCACAACCCGGTGGAGTTCCTCACGCTCCACACTATCGGCATCCAGGCCGCGGGAGGGGACGACAAGGTCATGGCCAACCGGTTCCCCATGGCCCTTAAAGACGCCGGGCGCTCGGGGATCATGAACCTTCCCGAGGGCTCCATCACGTCATGGGGCGATCTTTGCGACGCGTTCATCGCCAGCTTCAGGGGCACCTACGAGCATCCCCTCACCAAGAATGACCTGAAGGCAGTAAGCCAGGCCCCCGGGGAGACGTACGCAAGTTCATCCAACGCTTCAGTCAGGTCTGCAACAAGGTCCCCCGCATCTCCGACGCGGACGCCATGTCCGCCTTCGCCGGGGGCGTCACGGACGTCCGCATGCGCGAGAAACTCGGCGTCCACGACGAGCTTTCTTCCGTCGTCAAGCTTTTCAAGATGGCAGACAAGTGCGCCAAGGCCGAGGAGGGCCGCCTCTTCGCCCACAATGACCCTGACCTGAAGAAGGAAGAGACGTGGCAGCGCAAAACCCGACAAGGGCACCCCCCAAGCATAAGCCGCATGCCGTCCTTGCAGCGGAGCCCGAGCACAAACAGTCTCGCGTGGCAGAAAACACCGCCCAGTAGGACGATAGGCCGTACTGCATCTTCCATGACATACACGGCCATAACACGGACAACTGTCACAAGCTCAGGCGGTATCATGAGTATCAGCAGCAGCGAGGTCGCGGCCGGGGCCACGGCCGGGACAACTACAACCGCGGCTACCGTACAAACCGCTACAACAACCCTCCGCAGGCTAACGCCGTGCAGCACCCTCCTAAGGCCCACAACGGCCGGCCGGAAAAGGAGGACGACGCCGGGGGCTACTAGGAGCCCCGCAAGCTGGCGGCATGCATTCTCGGAGGAGCTCAAGCCCCGCAGTCCAGTCGCCATCTCAAACAGCTCTCTCGCTGGGTCAACGCCGTCCTCCCCGAGCCCGAGGCCGTAAAGCCCCTCAAATGGTCACACCATGCTATCACCTTCAACAAGTAGGACCACCCCTCCACGACTAGGATGGTGGCCCCCCGTGCCGCTCGTCTGCACGCTGACCATCAACAACATCGCTGTCTCCAGGACGCTCATCGACGGTGGTGCTGGCCTCGGCGTCCTCTCCATCATGATGTTTTACCGGGGTCACGGCAGGCACCACGACGCCCATCGGCCAGGTATCACTTCCAGTGAACTTTGGCACCCGCAACAACTACCGCACCGAGCTCATCGACTTCGATGTCGCCGACTTGGGCCTGCCCTACAATGCCATCCTCGGCTACCCCGCCCTCGCCAAGTTCATGATGGTCACCCATCACGCGTACAACATCGTCAAGCTCTTGGGCAGCGGCGGTACCATTGTCATCCGCGGCGATGAAGAAGACCCTAGAGTGGGCCTACAAAGACGCTGCCGCCGCGAACCCCGACGAAGAGGATGATGTCGCACCTTCGGCGGCGCCCATGAAGAAAAAGAAGCTGTTCTCCGAGGAAAAGATGGACACAAAGCAAGTGTCGCTCGACGCCAACGGCACGGGGGCTACTGTCGTTATCGGCGGGAATCTGTCCCACAAATAGGAAAGCACGCTCGTCGCCTTGCTCCGGGCAAATGCTGACATGTTCGCATGGATGCCATCGGATATGCCCGGTGTACCGAGGGAGGTGATCGAGCACCACTTAGCCGCGTGCCCAAGCGCGCACCCCATGAAGCAAAAGGTTCGACATCAAGCACCAGAAAAGCAGGACTACATCGTCAAGGAAGTAGAAAAGCTCAAGAAGGCCAAGTTCATCCGCGAGGTGTCCCATCCCGACCGGGTCGCCAACCCCGTCATCCTACAAAAGGCCAACGGCAAGAAGCGTCTGTGCGTGAACTTCACGAACCTCAACAAGGCCTACCCCAAGGACCCGTACCCACTACCCCGCATCGACCAGATAGTCGACTCCACCGCCGGATGCGATCTCCTGTGTTTCTTGGACGCTTTTTTGGGTTACCACCAGATCAAGATGGCGAAGGAGGACGAAGAGAAGATGACGTTCATCACGCCGTGCGGTGTGTTTTGCTACGTGTGCATGCCTTTCGGTCTCAAGAATGCAGGCGCAACTTTCCAAAGGCTCATGCACAAGGCTCTCGGCGCTCAGATGGGGCGAAACGCCGAGGCGTACATCGACGACATCATCGTCAAGATCCGCGAGGAGCGCACGCTCATCGCCGACCTCGAGGAGACCTTTGGCAACCTGCGCAAGGTCAACATCAAGCTGAACCCCGAAAAATGCGTTTTCGAGGTCCCCTCCGGGAAGCTTCTAGGTTTTTTGGTCTCACTCTCCGGGAACCCTGACAAGATCCGAGCCATCGAGGAGATGCGGCCACCCCAGCGGCTATAGGATATGCAACGCCTGGCGGGTTGCATGGCCGCACTCGGCCGTTTCATCTCCAGGCTCGGTGAGAGAGCACTATCATTTTTCAACATCATGAAGCGCACCGGCACCTTCGAGTGGACACCAGAACTCGAGGAACTCAAGCGCTACCTCGCCAGCCCACCAATCATGGTGGCTCCACAGGCCCACGAGCCGCTGCTGCTGTATCTGGTGGCCACTCCACATACGACAAGCGCCATCCTCGTGGCGGAGCGGGAGGAGCCCGTTCCCGCTGTCGAGGATCCGACTGCGCCGCCGGGCCCGGAACCTCTCGGCAAGAGTTCTCCCACAGCGGCTCAGGGGCTCCCCACCAAGGACCCTCCCCAAGTAGGGCCCCAGGAGGAGGGCCCCGTAACATCACCTGGCAAACAGCTGGCCAGCCTCGACCTCGACTCAAGGCCGGCCACCACATCCACGGGACTACGAATCACACAACGCGTTGTCTACTTCATCAGCACGGTGCTACGAGACGCCCGAGCACGGTATAGCATGCAACAGAAGCTTCTCTCCACCCTCCTCGTCGCTTCCCAAAACCTCCGCCACTACTTTCAAGGCCACCCAATCAGGGTAGTCACGTCGTACCCCCTGGAGGGGATCCTGCGTAGCTCCAACGCCACCGGCTGCGTGGCCGAATGGGCGATCGAGATTCAAGCTTTCGACCTAGAGTTCCTCACCACCAAGACAATCAAAAGCAAGGCCATGGCGGACAACGCAGTTTCTGACACCTGGTCAATACACTTTGATGGCGCATGCGGGGGCGGCGGCGCCGACGCTGTCTTAACCTCACCTACAGGCGACAAGCTCTACTACACGATGCAGCTCTGTTTCGGCACCCGCGGCAAGATATCCAAGAACATCGTGGAATACGAGGGACTCCTCTACGGCCTCAAGGCCGCCATCGTGCTCGGCATCAAGCATATCATCGTCAAGGGAGACTCCCAGCTCGTCGTCAACTTCTCCAACAAAACTTACAAGGCCAAGGATGCTCATATGGACGCGTACCTCGCCGAAGTGCATAAACTCCAGAAGCGTTTCCTCAGCATGGGGCTGGAGCACATCCCTCAGCTCGACAACAAGGATGCCTACGATATCACCAGACACACTTCAAGAAAAGACCCTCAGCGCCCTGGCGTCTTTGAGGAGCGGCTGACGAGTCCGTCTGCCATGCCGCCAATAACTGAGGATAAAGAGTAGGATGAGCAACCACCACCGGTGCCTCCCGAGGGAGCCCTCGATTGTGGTCTCCCTTTAGGGGATCGTCTCCTGCTAACCATGACTCACGAAGCAAGCAGCTGGATCAGCGCAAGAACTACCTCCAGAAGGGCATACTGCCCCTCGATGACACTGACGCCGAGCGGGTGGCCCGGCAGGCCAAGGCATACATCATCCACGATAACGAGCTATACCGCAGGTGCCCCAACGGAGTCACCCTATGGTGCATCTCTATAGAGGAAGCAAGCCTACTGCTCAAGGACATTCACGCTGGGGAGTGCGGACATCACGCCTCATCACGCACGCTCGTAGGCAAAGCATACTGCCAAGGTTTCTTTTGGCCCACGGTGCTTCGAGACGGCACAGACCTTGTCAAGACCTGCGAGGCATGCCAGTTCCATACCAAGCAAATCCACCAACCGGCGCAAGAGCTTCACACCATCCCGCTCTCATGGCCTTTCGCGGTCTGGGGGCTGGACATCTTGGGCCCTTTCCCGCGAGCGCTTGGGGGCTATCACTTCCTCTTCGTCGCCATAGACAAGTTCACCAAGTGGCCTGAGGTGGAGCTCGTGCGAGGAATACCGGACGGGGCTGCCGCCAAATTCATCAAGGGGTTGGTATGCCGTTTCGGTGTGCCAAATCGCATCATCACGAACAATGGCATGCAATTCACCAGCGACGTCTTCAAGGCCTACTACACCAACCTCGGCACGGAAATCCGCTTCGCCTCCGTCGCCCACCCCCGGAGTAACGGGCAGGCGGAGCGCGCAAACGCTGAAGTACTCAAGGGACTCAAGACCAAGACCTTCAACAGGCTCAAGGCCAGTGGTGCAAACTGGATCGAGGAGCTCAACCCCGTACTATGGTCGGTGCGTACAACCGCAACGAAGCCAACAGGCCAAATTCCTTTCTTCCTCGTCTACGGAGCGGAAGCAGTGCTCCACTGAGCTCAAACATGGCTCCCCGCGAATGCGTGCCTTCGATGAAGCGGCCCAAGAGGAGCAGCATGACAAAGAGTTGGCCCTTCTTGAGGAGTCCAGGTGCCAGGCCGCCATGCGTGCCGCCAGGTACCATCAAGGACTACGCCGCTACCACAGCTGCGACATCCCACGGCGCATCCTGGAAGTCGGCAACCTCGTCCTTAGGAGGATCCTCTTCCGCGAAGGCCTCCACAGGCTTTCACCCATGTGGGAGGGACCATACAGGTTCACGAGTGTGGTATGGCTTGCCGCGGCACGGTTGGAGACAGAAGACGGCCAGAAGACGACACTCCGGTAAAAAACTCATGGAACATTGAGCACCTCCGCAAGTTCTACCCGTGACTTCACGAGGTACTCTCCCCATGTCGGGTCCTCCTCTGCGCCACAATGGGCCACACGAGCAATGCCCTGTCTCGAGCACGATGGTATTTTTTGTAAACCAGCCCCACGGGGGGTTCTCTCCCTGCGAGCCATTCGGCCACGAGAGCGTCTATTCATGGCATTGCCATCCTGTAAGACTTTGAATATTTCGACCATACTTCATGATATTTTGTTCTCCATGAGGCCTATCGTGTTATGTGTTGAAATCCTATCGCTCATAAGTTGTTCCTGTGCGCCACACGAGTGGGGGCTAGGACACTATGCCAACGTCGGGCCAGACCCACAAGCATAAGCCCAAGTATGCCAATGACTCCATAAATACCGAAGGAATTTACTTACTTGATTGAAGTCACTCTTCATTAGGTACAAGCAGCGGAAATCACCAAACAACGTGGAGCCCAAGTCATTCACCTTAACCCTACAGGCAACTGACTGGGAAGCGCCCTAGTTCGCATTGACGTCATTTCCGTCCTCTTCTTCAAGCTGCTCTTCTTTAAAATCTGGCTAAGACAATAGCCAAGGACGAAACCAATATGAGTACATTTGATTGTACTCGCAAACTACTCCCCCCGAATGAGCATGCACTACACTTTTTATAGTTTGAGTAAAACTTTGTTTGCTTTGAAAACTCTATCCTTATTGAAAAGAGAAGGATAGACTTTTGTTTAATAAAACTTTGTCTGAAAACTCTATAACTTTTGTTGAAGAAAAATAAGAGAAATTTTATAACTTTTCATAACCCTTGTATATTTTTCAAAACATCTATAGCCATTGTTAAAAGAAAAGAAGGCTTTTCGATCTTTTTCCCATAAATCGGTTTTTTGAAAGAAATCTATTTTAAAACGTTTTTCTCGAAAGTAGTTGTTTGTTGAAAAAGGTAAGAAGTCCCTTAAAAAAACGGTTTTTTCGGAAAATCACCATTTTGTTTATTTCTCCAAAACTCCTCCTTTTTCGAACATAACCCTTCATGGGCATTCAATCCCAACAACCTCATGCTGGCCCATTTGCATAGTTGCATAAAACATCCTCCACTTCATTTTCTCTTTCAAATCTGAAATCTTTTCCAAAACTTGCACATAGGACCGAGCAGTTCGTTCCAGCTGTCCATATCCGAGGACTCGGCTATTCGAATAGTTTTACCCTCTGCAGAGGTAGCACGCTTTTCCCACACCCATCCGGTAACTCATCGTGTCTGCCACGTCCAGCCATACAAGGTGTATGCGAAGTTGAGCCACCGACCATAGCCTGTCCTTTGCTCATGCTAGTATAGGACCCTACCGCTACGAATTCACCATTCCTTCGACACCTATACAGGATCCCCCGTCGAGGAACCTAGATGTGAGGACTCGTAGTTCTGCCCGGCGACCCAAATGTGGATCTTCAATCCTCCATCCTTTAGATTGCTAGGACCCAGGTCAGGGGGTAGGTCGCCATGACCATCCCCTCATGGAACGAGGTCATCCTCGCTGTTGAGGCATCCCATACTAATATGAGCAAATTATATGACTACGCCCGTTCCCATATGTGGGTAGATGTGGTCGCACAGGTCATTGGCTGGTTGACGTAAGTACTAGGACACAATGTGCATTTTTCATAAACACCACCATTCAATATTTCTCCATTTCCACACTGATAGCTCGGCGTTTCACATCCCTCCATAAGCTTTAAAAGGAGTTTTGGAACAATCATATTTTCCTATCCTATAGTTTAAATCTCTACTCTATAATTCTACATAGGGTGGCAAAAAGGGTTTTCATGTTTTTGTAAAAAAGGTTTTTGAAATCACTAACACTTTGAATATTGCAGGTGATTCAAAATAAATGTCTATAAATGCAAGCTCAGTGAAGTAGCTTGCCTTGCTCAACAAAGTGCTCGGGTTCCTGCGGGTCGAAGTATTCCCCTTCCTCGTAGGCTCCGGCAACGTTCTCGTCTATTCGATAATTAAACAATACAAACAATCACTAAGCTAACCAAGCAAGCATCACATCATTACAGTCATAACATCACACTTAGCTACTGCACACACAAAGTAACACAATTTGAATTCAATTCAATTTAGTTAACCAATATTTAATTGTGTCACAAATATGGCAGAAACTAGGGTTTCATGTTTAATTGCATAACTTAAGTTCTGTTGATCACAAAATATGAACCAAAATTCTATAGAAAGCTACTGATGTGTAGAAGACAACACAATTGGATTTAATTCAATTTGAGTTATTAAACTCCCTGTATAAATGTTTTAATCCAGAAAGTCAATATCCTAGGTTTTGCTACAACTCAAGTTAATATTATTCAAAAAATTAAACCCTTTTAGGGGTAACTAGCACTAATTAAATGCAATCTAGAAAAATTGGCCCTAACTCATTTGGATTTACCATTATGGTTTTAAAAATATTTTAGTTCAGAAAGGCTTTCTTTCTTTCAACAGATGCCAATTAATTAATAATGATTAATTAATTCTACAAAAATTATGGGAGCTAAGTTATCACATTACTAAGCTAACAAAATTGGTTTGACATTATTTGGATTAACAGAGTATTTGAAACAAAGAAGTTTAGGTTTTTGACCTTCTGTGGAAATTTTACTACTACTCAATAGATAATGATCCAAACAGGGTGAAACTAACTTTGCTGGATAGACAATTCCATAAGCTATCCAGGGAATTTTTGTTTGATTTATTTGGACTTGTAGATCTCGAGATATAGCAGTTCAAAGTCGGGTCCAGTACTAAGTTCCTCAGGTTTTAAATCTATTCCAATTTAAATCGAAACGGTAAGTTGCCGTTGGATCTAGATCCAACGGCCCAGGACGCACGCATCGGCGACGACGCAAAACAAGCGGCGCCACCATGCGGCCGGCGAAGTGGCGGTGGTCTAGCGGCTCACCTAGGGCTCGGGAGACGGCGGCGACGGCGGGAATCGACGGCGGGGGCTCGGGGAAGTCTGCGGGCGGAGTTGTAGATCCTGTGGTGGCCTGTTTCATCGGTGGCGGCAGCGCGGTCTCCACGGACACGGAACGTCGATGGCGAGCTCCTGGCGGCGTCCCTGTGCAAGAAACGGTGCGGGCGTGAGCGTGCGGTGGCGGTGGTGCATGGCAAGACATTAGGGATGGAGAGGAGAGAAAGAGAGTGGCAGCACGACCACGAATCGGTCGTCGCCAACCTCGGCTTGGCGGAGCGGCACAGGCGGCAGTGGGCTGCAGCGGCTCCGGAGCAGCGGCTCCGCCCTCCTGGTGGTGCACGGGAGAGAGGGGTGGTGAGGGAAATGGAGCGGAGTGGAGTGGTGAGGCGTGGAGAGAATGAGGGGGCTCGGGCCTCGTTTTATAGCCGGCAGCCGGTCCATGGTGGACACGGCGCGGGGGCGGTTGAGGGGGCTAGCGGGCTCGCCGTAGGGGCGGTGGCGGGGCGGCTAGGGTGTTGGGGCACAGAGGGACACGGTCGGGGTCGTGTGGTGCCGTGGAGTGAGCTCAGCAGGGGGGACGGCCGCGGCGCGCTCTGGGATGGCTTGGGCGGCGCACGGGCACGCACGGGCGTGGGCAAGACACGCGAACGAGGGCTCCGGGGTGGCTCGGGTGTGTCTAGCGGCAGGAGAGGGGAGAGGGAAAAGGGGTGCGGCGCGGCGCAGGGTCGGTCGGGCGGCTCGCTTGCTCCCTCCACAGTAGGGAGCATCGCGGCATGGCGACAGGAGGCCGTGCTCCCAGGTGATGGTGATGAACGGCGACAATTAGGTCAAATTGGGCCTCCTCCTTGCTCCCTCGGGCTCCGAAGAGTGAGGGCAGAGTGGTGGTGAGGTTCCCTAGCTCGATCACGCACGGATTCGTCGGATTTGGTTTGGATTTGAGGGATTTGGGGAAGAACAGGGTGGTGCACACCACCTGTTCGACCAAATGCCGGAACCGAATTTAAATTCAAATTTTTGAAATTTGTTTCCACAATTGATTGTCTATATATTAATAGGGATTTTTAGAGCTATGATGGAATTTATTTGATAAGTGCATCATAGCACATTTTGGGATTTTAAATGATAAAGAAAGAATTTAGGATTTTTAACTTTAAGATTTTTAGAAATATTTTTAGAGAGGGAAAAGATATAAGAGCATAGTGGGAGTGATCACTATGTCACCCCACTGTATTTTGGTTTGAAAGAAAATATTAATTTCTCACTTAGGGAAATTTGTTTGACATTTGCCACAAGATTTTATGTGTGGGTGTTTTTATTTTGTTACTTTACCTTTATTCATATTATTAATTAGCAACCACACACATCAAGCAACAAAACACAAGCAATCACACATAAAATAATAAAAAAAATTGTTGACCCACATTTTTGGAATTAATAATACTTATATTAATTCTGGGATGTTACAAATCCTTCCCCCCTTAAAATAAATCTCGTCCCGAGATTTGCTAGGCTTAGGAGCTAAGGAAGTCTGGGAATTCGCGTCTAAGATAATCTTCACGTTCCCAGGTTGCTTCTTCCTCAGAATGGTTAGTCCACTAGACTTTGTAGAACTTGATCGCCCGTCTTCGGGTAAGACGAATGTCTTCTTCGAGAATCTTAAGAGGTCTATCACGATAGGCCAGGTCATTATTCAGGTCGATGGAGTGGTGGTCGATGTGCTTGAAAACGTCAGGCTGGTCAGGAACTTCAAGACACTTCCGCAGTAGTGAAATGTGGAAGACATCATGAAATTCCGATAGCTCTGGGGGGGTAACTCTAGCTGATAGGATACTTCTCCTCGGCGGCTAATGATCTTGAATTGTCCAATATACCTTGGTGCTAACTTTCCTTTGACATGGAAACGTTGCATTCCCTTAAGGGGTGTCACTCGGAGATACACAAAATCTCCGATATTGAAGGTTAGGTCACGGCGCTTGGAATCAGCGTAACTCTTCTGACGGGATTGGGCAATTTTGAGACGCCCGCGAATAAGTTGGACTTGCTCTTCGGCTTCACGGAGGGTGTCAGGTCCAAATAATTTGCCTTCTCCGGTGTCGGACCAATTCAGGGGCGTACGACACTTCTTGCCATACAACGCTTCAAACGGGGCAATTTGCAGACTAGACTGATAGCTATTGTTGTATGAGAACTCTGCAAATGGGAGACAATCTTCCCACTTGGAACCATAAGATAGAACACACGCATGAAGCATGTCCTCCAAAATCTGGTTCACTCTCTCGGTTTGACCGTCAGTCTGGGGATGATAGGCTGTGCTAAAGGTTAACTTGGTTCCGAGGGCTTCGTGAACTGCTTTCCAAAATCTCGAAGTGAATTGGGTGCCTCTATCAGACACAATCCTCTTGGATACTCCATGAAGGCTTACTATTCTGGACATATATAGGTCTGCTAACTGATCTCCGCGATAAGTGGTCTTGACCGGAATAAAATGGGCCACCTTGGTCAGTCGATCAACGATGACCCAGATTGAATCATGGCCTCTATTGGACCTAGGCAGTCAAGTGATGAAGTCCATTCCAATCTCGTCCCATTTCCATTCAGGAATTTTCAAAGGTTGAAGCAATCCGGCGGGTCGCTGATGTTCGGCTTTGACTCACTGACAGATATGACACTTGGCTACGAAAGAAGCAATCTCTCATTTCATTCCATGCCACCAAAATCTCTCACGAAGGTCTTGGTACATCTTGGTTCCTCCAGGGTGGATTGAATATGGGGTCTCGTGGGCTTCCTTCAGGATCAACTCCTTTAGTTCACTATCGTTGGGCACACAGATACGACCATTAAATCTCAATACTCCTTCGGCATCTTCGGCAAAGCCAGGGGCTTTGTCGAGAGATATCTTCTTCTTAATCCCTTCGATGCTCTCATGACCTTTCTGGGCTTCTTTTATTTGATCCATCAGGGTTGAGGCTAACTCTAGATTGGCGAGATAACCTTGGCTAACAAGCTCGAGTCCAAAATCCTCGAACTCCTTAAACAAGGCTGGTTTTTCGACTTGAATCAAGGCATTCAGGGTACATGGCTTGCGACTAAGGGCATCGGCTACTACATTGGCCTTTCCAGGGTGATAATGGATTCCAACATCGTAATCCTTGATCAGTTCCATCCATCTCCTCTGTCGCAGGTTCAACTCCTTCCGGGTAAAAATATACTTCAAGCTCTTATGATCCGCATAGATCTCACAGCGATGTCCCACAAGATAGGGATGCCATGTCTTAAGAGCAAAAACAACAGCAGCTAATTCCAGGTCATGGGTTGGGTAATTCTCCTCATGCGGTCGCAACTGTCGAGACAGGTACGACACCACCTTGCCTTCTTGCATCAGAACGCAACCAAGTCCGAGGCGTGATGCATCGCAATACACGTCGAAACTCTTGGTGACGTCCGGCATTACTAGGACTGGGGCTGTGGTTAATTTCTTCTTCAACTCTTGGAAACTATCTTCACACTTCTGGGTCCATTCAAATTTCTGATCCTTCCTCAATAACTGGGTCATGGCTTTGGCTATACTGGAAAATCCTTCAACGAACTTGCGGTAATAACCCGCTAGTCCGAGAAAGCTGCGGATCTCGGTCATGCTGGTGGCGGTCTTCTAGTCAAGAATGGCTTTAATCTTCTCCGGGTCAACAGAAACTCCTCCGGCAGATATGACATGTCCGAGTAATGCAACCTCTTTAAGCCAGAACTCACACTTACTAAGCTTGGCATAAAGCTTGTGCTCTCGAAGTGTCTCCAAAACTAGGCGTAGGTGATCAGCATGTTCTTCTTCGGTCTTGGAATAAACAAGAATATCATCGATGAAGACTACCACGAACTTGCCGAGGTACTCCATGAAGATCTTGTTCATCAGGTTCATGAAATAGGCTGGGGCATTGGTCAGACCAAAGGACATTACGGTGTACTCAAACAATCCGTAACGGGTGGTGAAGGCAGTCTTGGGAATGTCTGATTCTTGGATTTTCAACTGGTGATATCCCGTCCGTAGATCGATCTTTGAAAAGACTCGGGCTCCATTCATTTGATCGAACAGATCCTCGATCTTGGGAAGAGGATACTTGTTTTTAATGGTCACGGCATTGAGCTTACGATAATCCGCACACAGTCGTGTGGTACCATCTCTCTTGTCCACAAAAATGATGGTTGATCCCCAAGGTGAAGCGCTTGGGCGAATAAGGCCTTTGCTGAGCATATCAGCCAACTGCTTCTTCAATTCCACTAATTCTTCTGGATTCATCCGGTAGGGTCTCTGGGATATAGGAGAGGTTCCTGGGATAAGTTCAATCACGAACTCAATATCCCTGTCTGGCGGCATGCCAGGCAATTCTTCCGGAAAAACATCTCGGAATAGGTGAACAACACGGATCTCATCAAGGGTGGGTCGAGCTATGCCCTCATGGCATCCTGGTCTCGTCTGGCTGGTCTCAGATACATACTTCACTTCAACTCCATTGTCTGAAGTGAGAGTAATGGCTCTTCTGGCACAGTCAATTCGGCCATGATACTTGGCTAACCAATTCATTCCAAGAATCACATCTATGCCTTGGGTTCCTAGAACAATTAGGTCAGCTGGAAATTTCTCCCCTTTGATCTCTAGGGAAACGGCGGGGCAAAATAGTTTGGTCTCTACGGTGGAGTTTGGGGTTTGGATGACCATGGATTTGGATAAGAGGTTCTCAACTAAACCTCCCTTAGCAACAAACTCTTGGGTAACAAAGGAATGAGTGGCACCAGAATCAAACAGAACAGTTGCAGGTACTGAGTTGACAAGGAACGTACCCAGCACAACATCTGGCGCTTCCTCAGCTTCTTCAGCATTGATGTGGTGCAGACGGCCCTTGACAACAGCAGCATTTCCACGGGGTGCGGCATTCTTGCCATTTCCATTTCCGTTTCCATTGCTGGCTTGACCCTGGTTCGGTGCAGGCTTCTTGGGATTGGGGCATTCTCTGGAGTAGTGACCCTTGGTGCCGCATTCAAAGCAGACAACATTGGCCTTGGGATTGAAGTTGTTGGGGTTTCCTCCTGGGCGGTTGTTGTCATTGGGACGGTTGAAGTTGTTTGGGCGGTTTGGAACGGTGGGGCATGGTGCTGGCGGTGGACGATAAGCAGGCTTGGGTGCTGGTGGAAAGGTACGAGGCTTCTGGTTGCTAGAACCTTCTGAAGCAATCATCCTTCTCTTGCGTCATTCAAACATAGACTTGCGCTTGGTCTCCAGCTGGATAGCCTTGTTCACAAGTGACTCCAGATCAGTGAAGTCGTGGATAACCAAGGCACACTGAAGCTCATCATGCAGTCCATTCATGAAGCGCTCAATCTTCCTCTTCTCGGAGTCAACATCATCAGGAGCATACCGAGATAAATCGGTAAACTCATCAAGATAGCCAACCACGTCTTTGCTTCCCTGTCTCAGCTTGCGGAATTCATCCTTCTTCCTTTCAATCAGTCCGCTAGGAATGTGCTTCTTGCGGAACTTCTCGTGGAACTCAGCCCAATTNACTGAAGCTCATCATGTAGTCCATTCATGAAGCGCTCAATCTTCCTCTTCTCGGTGTCAACATCATCAGGAGCGTACCGAGATAAATCGGTAAACTCATCGAGGTATGCAACTACATCCTTGCTTCCCTGTCTCAGCCTGCGGAATTCATCCTTCTTCCTCTCAATCAGTCCACTAGGAATGTGCTTCTTGCGGAACTTCTCCTGGAACTCAGCCCAATTGATCACATAACCAG
Organism: Puccinellia tenuiflora; assembly: GCA_012064385.1. Classification (NCBI taxonomy): domain Eukaryota; kingdom Viridiplantae; phylum Streptophyta; class Magnoliopsida; order Poales; family Poaceae; genus Puccinellia; species Puccinellia tenuiflora. Next base: position 560,520 of record QRDG01001003.1, read on the forward strand.
CTTGCTGGAGAGCCTTGGTAGTGTCCCACCAAGCTCGTGCAGGTCCAGCAAGATAGTGCGTTGCATAGAGAACCTTCTCATTTTCCCCTACAGCGGCAACTCCAAATTGTTGTTGATGGTACGGAGCCAGTCATCGGCTTCCAAGGAGTGAAGTCCCTTGGAGTAGGTGGGTGGGTTGGTCTTCTGGAAATCGCTCAGAGTGGATCGCAAGTGTCCATCTCCGTCACCATTGCCATTGCCATTGTTGTTGTTGTTGTTGTTGTTGTTCTGGGCTTCAGCGGCGAGTTGCTGGAGAACGGCAAGGTTGAGCTTGACGCTCAGGCGAGTAGCCTCGCGGTCCTCCATGATGATCCTAAGAAGTTGGGCCGGGGTAGGTTCAGGTGGTGGTGGTGGTCGGTGCGTCCATGGCCTCCCTCCTCCTCGGGTGTCAACCATCCTGAGATTAGACGGATGTAAGAGACAGAACAGACTAAGGGTGGGTCTTACTCTAACAGGGTAGAAGAGTAGGATTTTTGATTGGTTGGGGTAAGAGTCTTCACTACATAGAGGTTTTCGAAAAGACTTTGCAAACTTTAGAGAACTTCAAAGCACACAACATTATCAAGCAAAAGCATCACAACCATACGTTCCACATATCTTACATAGTTGCTACAAGCCTATGGTTTCATAGGAACCATTACACTACTCAAAAGAGGCTACAACTGGGTGGACCTAATCCCTACGATAACTCGAGAACGACAAAGTGATCCGTCTACTGTGGTGGAACACTTGGCACAACGTCGTCGTCGGACTCGAAGACACATTCCTCTGGGTCCTCCTCGTCCTCGTCAAGAAGGGGCTCGGTCGGCTCCTCCTCCTCGTCGACGGTCTCCTCCTCGTCGTCGTCCTCCTCGTAGTCCATCTCCTCCAAGTAATCCTCATCGTCACTAATGAAGGCGCTGTTCTCCTGCGGAGATCCTCGCCCTCCTCCTCCATCTCATCGGCTCGACGCTCGAGGTCCTCTATCATCTCGTCCTGCTCCGCCACTCTCTTGCGAACCTTGGCGATGGTCTTCTTCAGGCGGATCCCCTTCTGGTGAAGGTTGGCCTTGTCTTGCTGCAGGTGCGCAACTCGGTCCACGGCTCGCCTCGAGCGCGATGCGCTCAAAGTGAGTCCGGTACCGCAAGCTGCGTAGGTCCTCCAGGGTACGGTAATAAATAGGACCCTCCATGTCCACGAGGTGCTCTCCAAAGGTAGGGTGGCGAACGGTGGAAGTAGGACGTCCCTCGGTGTCACGCCTCCCGTAGAACCTTAAAGGTGAGTTCACTAACTCCTCCTTGTGCTCCTCACAAAGTCGGGCCAGCAGCCTCTGCATGGACCGACACAGTCCGTCGTCCCAACTGGCATCCATAGTGGTGAAAGACAACGTCTTGGACTGGGAGGACTTGATGTTCCCCCGGACAGACGACTCGATGAGCCAACTCAGGTTGCCCTGATCGTGAACGTCGACCTGTGCTCCCCGGAACTCAGGAGCTGGGCGACCCAAGATGTCGCTCAACTGGTACAAATCCTTCTCAAACATGAGGTTGCCCTTCTCCTTAACTTGCAAAAACTCGGTGAAGTGGAGCGCCATCTACATTTTTAAGCAAAATTTTAAGTTAGTGCGAGTGTACAATTTTAAGTTTTAATGAGGCAACAAGTAAGTCAAAATTTTAACTGAATGAAATAATGAGTGCGCAAAATTTTAAGGACACCAGAAAATTGTAATATTTAGTGAGAATAAAATTTTGCATATATGAGAGGGTTGGGGAGATAGAATATTTTCGAAAATACTTTAGTTCTTTGTTTTAGAAATTAGCTTTGTAACTCCTATCTAACGACCATGCTAACTAAGGTCTCCTATGGTCAAGATGTGCTCTGATAGCAACTCTGTGGGGACCCCGGACTAGCTGTCCGAAATACCCGATTATGGTTCACACAACGATCCCATGATCAGTCTGTCGTTGCCCATAATCCGAATTGGATACCAAAGTTTACATCCATTACAGTACCGAATTAAAGTCTTACATAGTAGGTCACTTAGACCAAGTCTTACATAGGTGCCTTCAAGGGCCAAATCAAAAGCATTCAGCGGAAGCTACGTAGTAGAAGTCCAAAGCGTCCTAGCGACGACCCGACAGGCAGTTGACTAATGAAGATCCTTAGTTCGCATAGAAGTCACCATACTCCGCTTCAGCGTAGTTCTCCTCGGGATCTGGCTAAGACAATAGCCAGGGACGAAGCCAATATGAGTACAATGGAAATTGTACTCGCAAACTACTCCTCTACTGAGTATGCAGCAGTTTTGAGTTGTTTTCTACTACAATTTTATTTATCTAGACATCTCTATATCTTTGTTGAAAAAGGTAAGAAGAGATTCACTACTGTCTTTAGGGAGAATCACAATTTTATTATTCATCCAAAACTCCTCCTTTTTCCCGACCACAACTCATCATGGTCCCTTTTACCTCCACAACTCATACCACTCTATTTGGTATGGTTGGGTAACAACATTTCCACTTTTCCATCTCTTGCATATTTTATCAAAACTTTTGCACATGGTCTAGCACAGCTTCGCAACTGTCCATATCCGAGGACTCGGCTATTCGAATAGTTTTACCCTCTGCAGAGGTAGCACGCTTTTCCCACACCCATCCGGTAACTCATCGTGTCAGCCACGTCCCGCCATACAAGGTGTATGCGAAGTTGAGCCACCGGCCATAGCCTTTCCTTTGCTCATGCTAGTATAGGACCCTACCGCTACGATTTTTCACCATTCCTTCAACACCTAGTACAGGATCCTCCGTCAAGGAACCTAGATGTAAGGACTCGTAGTTCTATCCGGCGGCCCAAAGGTAGACCTTCAATCCCTCAATCCATCAGATTGCCGAGACCCGGGTCAGGGGTTAGAGAACGCAATGCTCATCCCCTCATGGAACGAGGTCATCCTCGTTGTTGTGGCATCCCATACTAATATGAGCAAACTATATGACTACGCCCGTTCCCATATTTGGGTAGATGTGGTCGCACAGGTTATTGGTTGGTCGTCATGGTACTAGGACACAATGTGCAATTTTTCATAAACATCACCATTCATCACTTCTCCGCTTCCACACCGACAATTCGGCATGTCATCATCAACTAGGTACTTTAAAAATGAGTTTGGAATAAATCATATTTTTCCCATCCTATAGTCTTAAGTATCTACTCTACATTCTACATAGGGTGATAAAGCAGTTTTCATATCCTTTGTGAAAAGGCTTTTCAGAAAATCACTACCACTACTTTAGGAACTTGCTTGTGATTAAATTAGAGGTATGTAAATGCAAGCTCAGCGAAGTAGCTTGCCTTGCTCAACAAAGTGCTCGGGTTCCGGCTGCTCGAAGTAATCTCCTTCCTCGTAGTCTCCGGCAACGTCCGCGTCTAATCGATAAACAAACAATACAAGCAAACAATCACTAAACTAGACAAGCAAACATCACATCACAAGCAACATAACATCACAATTAGCTACTGAACACACAAGATAACACAATTTGGTTTCAAATTGACTTCATTAACCATTATTCATTTGCATCACAATTATGGCAGAAATTAGGGTTTCATGTTTAATTGCATAACTTTAGTTCTGTTGGTCACAAAAATATGAATTAAAATTCCACAGATAGCCACTGATTTATAGGAAACAACCCAATTGGATTTATTTCAATTTGAGTTATTAAACTCCCTGTATAAATGTTTTAATCCAGAATGTTGGTTTTCTTGTTTTTGCTACAACTCAAGTTAATTGTATTCAAAAATTAAATCCTTTTAGGGGTAACTAGTATTGCTTAAATGTGAGCTAACAAAATTGGTTTGACCTCATTTGGATTAGTAGAGTATCAGAAACAAACAAGTTTAGGTTTTATACTTTTTGTGGCATTTTGATTATCATTATTTATTTAATAACCTAAATGGGGTGAAACCACTTTAGTTAGTTAGATAATTTCATAAGCTTTCCAGAACATTTTCATTTGCTATTTTTAGATTCTTATATCTCAAGATATTCCTTTTCAAAGTCCTAATCAAATTTCTGACAGAGAAATTTACCTATTTTAAGTTTATCAATTAGCACATTTGGCATTGTCATTTTAAATCAGGGAATTACCCTACATGATCATGGCTTGCATCTCTGTGAATATTACATGTTGTTCCAGCTACAGGATTTTAGTTTACTATTTTTAGGCCTCTGGTTCAATAGCAATTTGCATGGGAAGTGGGCTATCTTTATTCTTTCATGTGTTAAGCTAAACAGGTTAGCTATCTTTTCCATTTTAAATCTTTTACACAGATTTTATTTTGGGATTACCAAGTCTTGATCAAAGCAGTACACTAATCATACTAACATTTCATGCCAAGAATTACTCCTAAATAAAATTAGGTGAATTAAGATCAACAGCTAAAAACAGAAATAAATATCTGTTTCAGAAACTTTTCTGAAACAGATAGGACATACCTACTTTGTCCATCTATTCGAGGATGCTAGACTAATAATTTTGGACACACAAGACTTGCAGATGAATCTATGAATCGAGCTCTTTCCAACCATATCAAATTCATAACTGTTAGTGCAGTAGATTTCTCACAATTTAATTGCAAAGTGGGCTAATCTCTATTGTTATTTCCAGACTACGTTCAAATCACCGGGGTGACCTAAAATCGGCGGCGCCACCGCGCCGGCGGCACGGTGGTGGACGGTGGGCTCACCTAGGGTGCTCGGGTGAGGGCGGCGAGGGTGCAGATCGACGGCGGAGGTGAGGAGAAGATGCTGGGGCGAGTCACAGGTGCTGGGGTGGTCTGGTTCGTCGGCGACGGCGATGCGGCCTCCACGGATGCAGAGCGGCGACAGCGAACTCCTGGCGGCTTCCCTGTGCACGAAACGGTGAGGATGTGAGCGTGCGGCGGCGGTGAGGCATGGAAGAGGGCCAGGGGAGGAAAAGAGAGAGAGGGAGTGGCCGCACGGCCACGGATTGGTCGCCGACCTCCTCGGCAGTGGCGGCGCTCCGAGGACGATGCAGGGCAGCAGCAGCTCTCCGGCAGCGATTCCGCCCTCCAGGCGGTGCACGAGAGAGAGAGGAGTGGAGGGGAGTAAGGTGGCGAGGCGGGGTGGTGTGGTGCGGACGAATTTGGGCTCGGGGCGGCTCGTTTTATAGCCCGACGGCCGGTCCATGGTGGACACGGCGCGGGAGCGGTGCAGGGGCGGGTAGGCTTCGCTATAGGGGCAGTGCGAGGGCGGTTATGGTGTTGGGCTACTGAGGGGCACGGTTGGCGGCGTGGAGGCGAGCTGGGCGAGCTCGGTTGTGGGGGACGGCCACGACGGGCGCTGGGATGGCTTGGGCGGCGCACGGCACGCACGGGCGCGGTTCAATGCGCACGCAGGGGCCCCGGGTTGTCCAACGGCTGGAGAGGAGAGAGGTGAAGGGTGCGGCGCGGCGCGAGAGCTGCGGAGTGGTCCTCCTCCACGGAATCGACACGGCGGCATGGCCACAGTGCGCGTGCTCCCGAGGTGGCGGCGATAAATGCGACGGCTAGGGTTGTTCCCCGCGCGGGTTTAAGATGCTGGGTAGGTCCGTGAGGTGCAGGGAGTGGTGTGGCGCAAGGAATCGAAGAACAACAACCCGAATCCACCAATTTGATCCGAAGTTCTTCGGTTTGGGGATGAACTCAGGCTCTGCCCTACAGGTGTTCGACAAAATGTGTCAACGAAATTTTTAATTCAAAATTTTGAATTTTTCTTCCACACTTGGCTCCCTATGTATTAATAGAGATTTTTAGTGCCATGACATAATTTATTTGATAAGTACTTCATGGCACATTTGGTGATTTTTTTTCAATGCTAAAGAAAGAATTTAGGATTTTAAATTTAGATTTTTGAAAATATATTTTGAAGAGGGAAGAGGTATAAGAGAAGAGTGGAGGTGAGCAACATGTCACCCCACTAAATTTTGTTTTGAAGAAAAAAAATTAATTTCCCATTTTAGAGAAATTTGTGTGTTGCACTTGTCACATGATTTTATGTGTGGGGGTTTTTATTTTGTCACTTCACCCTTTTTTTGACATTATTATTTAGCAAACACACAACACTCACAAACATAAGCAATCACACATAAAACAAATAAAAAAAAATTTGTTGGCCCTCATTTTTGGAATTAATAATACTTATATTAATTCTGGGATGTTACACGCGCTTTCCTATTTGGGAGGCAGGTTGGCGCCGATGGTGACGCTAGCCCCCGAGCCATTTGCCTCTAGAGACACTTGCTTTGTCGCGGCCTTCTCCTGAGAGAACAGCTGCTTCTTCTTCGCGGGGGGCCTCGGGAGGGGTTCTTCGTCTTCGTCGGCAGGGGACGCCACCGCGGCAGCCTTGTAAGCCGCTTGCGCAGCGTACACAGCGTCAGAGACCACGCCGCGGATGACGATGGTACCACTGGAGCCAGGAAGCTTGACGAGGTTGTAGGCGTGGTGGGTGACCGCCATGAACTTGGCGAGGGCGGGGTAGCCGAGGATGGCGTTGTAGGGCAGGCCGATGTGCGCGACGTCGAAGTCGATCAGCTCGGTGCGGTAGTTGGTCTGGGTGCCGAAAGTGACCGCAAGCCTCACTTGCCCCAGAGGGGTGGTAAGACCCTCTGTCACTCCCGAGAAGGGCCTGGTGGGCATGAGCCGCTCGTAGGGCACCTGCAGCTTCTCGAATGTCTCGACGGAGATGACGTTGAGGCCAGCACCCCCATCAATGAGCGTCTTAGAGACGACGATGTTGTTGATGGTGGGAGTGCAGACCAACGGGATGGTGCCAACGGTTGAGGTGGACTTGGGGTGGTCTCGGTGGAGTCAAAGGTGATGGGTTGCTCAGACCACTTGAGAGGCCTAGAAGCCTCGACCCCGGGAAGGGCTGCTGCGAGCTTGCGAGCGAATTGCTTGAAGTGGCGGTTGGAGTGAGGGGCCTGAGCCCCGCCGAGGTTGCAAGCGGCCCCGCGAGGCACCTGGTAGCCCTCATCAGCCTCGGCAGGCAGGTTGTCATTCGCGGGCTGGGCGGCATTGGCCTGGGGGTTCTGCTGGTAGTTGTCGTTGTAGTGGTTGTTACAGCGTCGCCCCCCGCGGCCTCCGTTTGCTTCGCGAGCCTCGCGAGCCTCCCGAAGCCTCTTGATGTCGAAGCAGTCCTCGGTGGCATGAGAATGCCTGTTGTGGTAGATGCAGAAGGGACGATCATCCTTCTTCTCAGGTCCCGCGGCTGGAGCGGCAGCTTGGCAAGGCTGCTTGGCGTCGGGCTCGGCCGCGAGTACCGCAGTAGTCTTGCGGTTCTCCGAGGATTTCTTCTTTTTGGACCCCTCGGCAGGGTCCCCTGGCTCGTTCTTGACGAACAAGCGGCCCTCTTCAGCCTTGGCGCACTTGTCCGCCAAGTCGAAGAGCTTGACGACGGTGGCGATGTTGTCGTGGATGCCAAGCTTCTCGAGCATCCGCACGTCTGTCACTCCAGCCTGAAAGGCTGAGATGACCTGCGCGTCGGTGGCGTTGGGGATCTTGTTCCGCACCTGGCTGAAGCGCTGGATGTACTTGCGGAGGGTCTCGCCGGGCTTCTGGCGCACGGCGCGGAGGTCGTTGTAGGTGAGGCCGCGCTCGTACGTGCCCTTGAAGTTGGCGACGAAGCACCGGCAGAGCTCCTCCCAAGAGTTGATGGACTCGGCGGGGAGGTTGGTGAGCCATGAGGACGCGGAGTCCTTGAGGGCCATGGGGAACCAGTTCGCCATGACCTTGTCGTCACCCCCGGCGGCCTGGATGGCCAGAGTGTAGAGCTGTAGGAACTACAGGGGGTTGTTCTTGCCGTCGTAGCGCGGAGGCAGGTCCGGCCTGAACTTGACGGGCCAAACGACGCGACGGAGGGTGCGAGTGAACGCGGCCGTCGTGCCGTATGTGATCGTGCCGTTGGCGAGGGTGGCGCGGAGATGGCGCGGTTGCGGCGTTCCTGCCCGCGCTCGATGCTCACGCGTGCGTCCTCAGGGGCTCGCTGCACAATTTGGCAGTCGTGCGGCGACGACGCGTGCGATGCAGCGCGGTGGTCGCGAGGAGGAGCCCCCGCTGGCGCAGGTTGCGGTGCAACCGGTGGAGCTGGAGCAGGTGCAGGATGGAGAGGAGGCGCGGGAGGGGCGCCTTGCGCCACGTCCCCCACGCGGCCCGAAGGAACCAGCGAACGGGACGGGGCAGGAGCGGCGACGCGAGCAGCGCCGACGAGCTCCGAGAGGCGGTTGAGCCAGCCCTCCTGGGCCTTCGTTGTAGGATGGTACTGCAGTAGCTCCTGCGCCATGAGAAGCGCAGTTGCTGGGCTGGGCGCAGGGCGGCCCAGCGAGGAGGCAGCACGGTCCTGCGACGGGTGCAGAGAGGAGGCTTCCTCTTCGCCGAGGTCGTCCTCAGCGTGGTCGTCGTCCTCCGGGTGCTCGATGCGGGGCTCGGGGTCGACGCGGCGCTCTGGAGCAGAGCTCCCACGCGGGTGGCCGCGCGGGCGGCCTGCGGGAGCGGTGGTGGCGCTAGCCGTCCGGCGGGCGAGACGTTCGGCACGAGAGCCGGCCATGGCTGTGTCGAGGATGAAGACGCGCCTCAGCCCCCTACCTGGCGCGCCAAATGTCGGAGATTGTCCCCAGGAACCAGGGGTGTCTCCAAGGTATCGTGTAAGGGGCTGAACACGGAGTCAAACAATCCACAACGTGCTCCGGCGACGGTGCTCGTCAGGCTCGCTGCGGACGACACTGCAGAGATTGACACGAGATCTTACCCAGGTTCAGGGCCCTCTTTGGGAGGTAAAGCCCCTACGTCCTGCTATGGTGTATTGCACTGCTTGGAGAGGTTTACAGTACAAGGAGAGCTTGTCGAGCTCGAGGTGGCTAACAATGGCTACTCGCTAGTCTTCAGATCTAGGGTTAGGGTCTACTTGAGCTGCACTAGCCGAAGATCGAACCAGGAATCGAACCAGGAGTCGAACCCCTTGCACGGGCATGCCTCCCCTCCTTTTATAGGCGTCTCGGACCTCTTCTGCCCAAACATTTGGGCGGGAAGGGTTACCACATGGCGACGAGGGAGGAGGCGCGGTGCACGATAAAGGTGAAGTCCACCATAAAGGTAGAACTCGTGGACGCGGTCCACGGCAGGGGAGCGGCGTCACCAGAGCTGAAAAGGGGCACCGACCAGCCGGACGGTGGGCTGGCGCTTACTGAGGTGCGAGGTGGCCCATGGTGACGTCGCTCTTGGAGCGTAGCTGCAGACAGTCCCCTTATCGCCAAAGAGGCAATACTCGTTGTCCGCTTTGCTTGGCTCCGCTTTGTTGACTGCTTTATACACGGAAATGGCAACTGCGGCGTCGTCGTCATCGCGCGTAGGCACGCGCATCACTCTGCACATGGCGCAGAGCCTATGTGTGCTCTGCCGCAGAGGCAGAGATGGCTTCGCGAGGAAGGAGCTCGGCGAGGCAAAAAGGTCCTTGCCGAGCCCCTCGGCTTGGTCCTTAGCAGAATTGCGGGTGGCGTCGGAGACGCCTTGTCGAGTAGCGGTCCCTCGCCAAGGGAGAAAACCCTCGGCGAAGAGAACAGATCCCTCGCGAGGGAAAATCCTCGCGAGGCTCGCCAGGCTTGGAGAGCCTGGTCCTTAGCGAAAATCATCCATAGAAAAACCCGTGGGCCCTGGCAGGCCGGCCCGTGGTACCCTGGTTTCCACTGTGCCGACACTCCAGAGCCCCGCTTTGGCAAAACCCGAACCGTAGTGGAAAAGGTCAAACTTCCCGTCTGTCCGTTTGACCGATGTAGAAAGGGGACCAGTGGAAACTTTTGCTTGGTTGTGGTAGGGTAGGCCATATATATGAACATGGGAAACCAAAAATCTTCATGAGATCCCCACCGATTCGCCCGAAGTGTGAGTTTCGAGCTCTAATAAGTCGATAAACTTACTAGGGAGGAAGTTGTCGGAGAACTGTCCCAGGAACTGGGTGTGTGAACGCACGGTCTTACCCTGGTTCAGGGCCCTCTAGGTGAGGTAAAACCCCTACGTCCTGCTTCGGATTGTATTGCACTTGCTTGGAGAGGTTTTCAGTACATGGCGAGCTTGGCGAGCTCTGGGTGGCTAACAATGGCTACTGCTAACCTTAGATCTAGGGTTTGGGATTGTGAATCTTGGAACCAACTAGAATCTGAACCCCTTGCCCAAACGTGCTCCCCCTCCTTTTATATGCGTCTCGGGCCTCTTCCCCCAAAACATCTTGGCGGGAAGGGCTACCACATGGCGACGAAGGAGGAGGTGCGGTGCACAATAAAGGTAGAGTTCACCATAAAGGTAAAGTCCATGGACGCGGTCCACGGCAGGGGGCGGCGTCACCAAAGCTGGAAAAGGCACCGTCCAAACAGGACGGTGGGCTGGCGCCGCTGAGGTGGGAGGTGTCCCACGGTGACGTCGCTCTTTGGAGGGTTGCTGCAGACGGTTCCCTTATCACCAAAGTGGCATGTCTCGTTGTCCGCTTTGCTTGGTGCGGCTTTGTTGACTCCTTTATACATAAGAATGGCAGCTGTGGCGCTGCTGTCACCGCGCGTTGGTGCGGTCGTCACTCTGCGGAGGGCGCAGAGCCCATGTGCGCTCTGCCGCGGAGGCAGAGCTGGCTTCGAGAGGAAAAATCCTCGTGAGGAAAAAGGCCTCGCCGAGCCTTTCGGCTTGGTCCTTAGCAGAATTGCTGGTGGCGCCCGGGGCGCCCTCTCGAGGAGAGGTCCCTCGCCAAGGGAGAAAACCCTCGGCGAGGAGAAAAGGTCCCTCGCGAGGGAAAACCCTCGCGAGGCTCGCCAGGCTTGGAGAGCCTGGTCCTTAGCGAAATCTTCTGAAGAATCTTGTGGGCCCTGGCAGGCCGGCCCGTGGTACCCTGGTTTCCACTGTGCCGACAGTAGCCTCTGAGCCCGCGATGGGCACGCCGAGGCCCATGGATGGAGGCAAAGCGTCGAGGGACCAACGGTGCCTGCCGGGGCCGTGACACATGGGGCGCAGCAGTTGCGCCCACGGCCACGACCTCCTCGGATTCAACGGGCGACGTGGCGGGGCCCGCTACGACTCGGGAGCCGGTCAATAAAGCCTGGGCGTGCAGACGGCGCCCGTCACTTCTCCCATAACTCCTCCGCACACTTCTCCCAACACCTCCAATCTCTCCAGAGCGCTCCGGCTTCAAATCTCCTTCTCCGGCGACCAATGGCGCCCAAGAAAGCAAACATCGACCCGAAGGGCAAAGCTGCGATGCGGGCCGGCACGTCCGCGGCGGCGCCGCGCGGTGCTGTCGAGGGGGTGCTGCCGCAGACCCGCGTCACCGCGGTGGCGATAGCAAAGGTGCGCCACCTGGCGGCGGCGAGCACCAACGAGCATGGCGCCACCGAGATGAGGCCGGCCGGCAGCAGGCTCACTGAGGGGTACTACCCCATCTTCCTCCATACACTTTACGCCGGTCTTGTTCCCCCCTTTTCCGATTTCCTCTTGGCGATTCTGGAGGCGTACCAGATTCAACTTCTTCATCTTCACCCCAACTCCATCCTTATCCTCGCCATCTTCGCCCACCTCTGCGAGGCCTACATTGGCATTCGTCCCTCGGTGGCGCTCTTCCGAAGCTTCTACTCCCTCCGGAGCACTGCCTCCAACAAGCGGCTCGGCTGCGTCTCCTTCCGCATCGCCGCCGCCAGGAGTGAGAACTACATTCCCATTGCTTGGTGCAGAGAGAACGCCATCACCAAGGTGACGAAAAAGGTGGAGGACTTCCACAAGAAGTGGCTCTTCGTCGACGCCAAGAAGACAAACCCTCTCCTAGAGGTGCCCGAGGCGCCCCCGAGGAAGTAGGCGCGCTGGGCGAGCGCAGACTTCAGGGCTCGAGGCTTGACGCGGTGTACGAGTGCATCGGGTGCCTCCGCGAGGCAGGGGTCACCGGCCAGATGGTGGCAAGAGACTTCACGAGGCACCGGATCGCTCCTCTCCAATGGCACTCCGAGCCGGTGTGGCGGTACACAGGCAAGGAGGACACGATGCGCCTGTGCTCGGACAACTTCTCACCTGAGGTGCTATACCAGATCATGGGGGTCCTCTTCGCGACGACGGAGATCCCGCGTCCTACCCCGCGATGCGGCCCGGCCACTCATCAGCTTTGTCGAGGAGAGCATCGAGGAGCAACGCAGGTGCATGCCCGTGTTCGACGAGTGGGGAATCGTGCCCGCAGGGCACCGCGGGCCTCGTCCCAAACCGTGGGCGGCGGAGCCGGAGTACATGGACGAGTCTCCGGAGCCGGAGGAGGTCGAAGAGTCTGGCGGGGAAGAGGCCTCGAGAGGCATGGACCCCTTCGGCGAGGACGAGGCCTCGAGAAGCGTCGACCTCGTTGGCGAGGGCGAGGCCTCGAGAGGTGCCGACCCCTCGAGAGGCTCCGCCGGCTCCTCAAGGAGCGCCCCCGCCGAGGTGGACCTCCAGGTGATCTCCTCCAGCGATGAGGAGGATGCCTTCCGCGTCGCCCGCTCCCGACGCGTCGGAGAGGAGGAGGAGACGAGCGGCAGTGGGGGAGGACGCTGCGAGCCCTGCTCCAAGGCCATCCACGACAGGAGAGCCGCGGTTGCGAGGAGCGCTCCTCGCGAAGAGGCAAAGGTGCCTCAAGAGGGGGCCGGAGCAAGCAACACCAAACCGCCAAGGCGAAGAAGAGGGTGTGGAGGATGGTTGACGAGTAAGTCCTGATTTTTTTTCCTTCCTCATTTGGCGTTTTGCTTCTGGAAAACCTCTTGAAGGATCTTCTACTTGTCTTTCTTTCAGGCAACCTGCGGAGCCAAAGAGACGGCGGCTCCGCAAGCTTGGAGAGACCGCCAGCGTCGTCGCGGAGACGCCTGCGGCTGACGAGCCGCGGCAGGTGGCTGTCCCTCCCGCGGGTGAGCACCGCGCGGAGGAGGCGGTTGAAAGGGCGGCGCCGTCGCCGGTTCGGGCGGCGACTCCTCCCGTGGTGGTGCACCGCGCGGAGGAGGCGGCTGAAAGGGCGGCGCCATCGCCGGTTGGGGCAGCGACTCGTCCCGTGGTGGAGCACCGCGCGGAGGAGGCGGTCGAAGAGGTGGTGCCGCCGTCGCCAACTAGGGCGGCCACTCCTCCCGTCCAGCAGGAGACGGAGGAGGAGAGGGTGGACGAGGAAGTCTTCATGGAGCCGCCTCAAGAGGAGGAGGAGGCTCCCTTAAGAGGGGCCGATGCGCCCGGGGCCATGGCGGACGCGGCTGCCACGGAAGGGGCAGGAAGCGCCCCTGAGGAGCAGGAGGCAGAGGCACCTCCGGAGCCCACAGGCGCCGGAGCTGGGGGCGAGAGGACGCCCAGCCCCTAGCGGGCACCTGAAGCGGGCGACGAGGGAGGCGCCCCCACGAGCCCGCAGGCCGCACCAGAGGCGGCCGCAAACCCGAGGCTAGATGCCCCGGGTGCCTCGACGAGCGTCGAGGCCTCTGCACCCCGCGACGACGCGGGGACCTTGGCGATGCGGGTGCTGCGCCCTCGCGCGGCCCGCCGCAGCATTGTCTTGGGCCACGCGCGGAAGGCGCTCGACAAGCAGGAGGCGCAGTTCGGCGAGGAAGAGCTCGCCAGGGAGGAGGAGCGGGCAAGGCTTGGCGAGGCCTGGGCCCTCCTCCACGAGAGGGTGGAGATGTGCCGCCGACAAGACGCGGTGGCCCAGGCGGCGCACGAGGAGGCGATGCGTTTCGCCAAGGAGACCCGCGACAGCGTCAAGCAGGAGGCGGCGGAGGTCATGGACCAGCTAGACATCGGGCGGGAGGCACTCGAGGCGGAGACCGCCTCCAAGTAGCAGGAGATAGCGGCCGAAGAGCAGAAATTCATTGCGGACTCCAAGGTTGTAGAGGCCAGCCTGAAGGAGCTCCGCGAGCTGCTGGATGCTCGCGAGGGGCAGCTGGCGCCGCGCGAGGCAGAGCTAGCGCGACGCGAAGGAGAGCTCTCCCTCCGCGAGAAGGAGCTGCGCCAGCGCGAGGAGCAGGTCCAACTGCTTGAGAAGGATCAGGCAACCCGCGAGGGGCAATTGCAGGCTCGCGAGGGCTTGGTGGCCAAGAATGAGGCCTCCTACGCGGAGCGCCACGAGAAGGCCAACGCCGACTTCGCGGTGAAGCAGAAAAGAATCCAGGAGGAGACCGACACCAAGGTCAAGCTCATCCGCGAGACTCTCTCCAAGGATTATGATGAGAAGGCCACGAAGCAGGAGGACCGCTTCAAAGCGAAACGCAAGGAGCTCCAGGACCGCATCATGGAGCTCGAGCAGGAGGAGACACGGATGGCCTCCTGCCTCGAGAACGCCAGGGAGGCCCAGGCCCGCGCGGAAGGGAGAGCCGCCGCCTTGGAGAAGGACTTGAGCGAGCTCCACCAGCAGGTGGGGCCGGTTGTGAGCCTTGTGGAGCAGGCACGGGACACCGCGCAGCATGGACGGTCCATGACGCGCCAACGCCAACTCATGCTCCAAGGCTTGGTGGCCCGTGCGCGCGCCGTCGGGGACGACCTGAGGATCGAGGTTCCCCCCTTCTCCACAGGGAGCGACGACGAGGCCGCATACACGTTCTTCTTCGAGCAATTCCTCGGAAAGCTTGAAGAGACCGCGAAGGGCTTCGACGAGCGCGTCGTGGAGGAGAGCCGCGATCTCCTCATCATCGCCACCAGCCGCATCTTCAGCAACCTCGCGAGGCTCCAGCCCTCACTTGACCTTGAGGCCGTGATGGCGCCGCCGGTCGTCATCAGCAACAAGGCGCGGGAAGCCGCTGATGCGTACGCCAAGAAATTCTACCAAGTCGTGATCGAAGGCGACGACGAGGAGGATGCCCTGGTGGAGGAGGCTGCCGTGGACGAAGCGGGCACCTCAGGAGGCGCGACGGCCTGAGTTCTCCTGTATCTGGACGTGCAGAGGCACGGATCATCTTAGCATTTATTTGTAATAGCCTTGTAAAGACTTGTTAAGTTTTACTTGAAGTGTGCTTGTGAATGTCCCTCGGGAGGCTTTTGTCTTTCCCCTTCATGTCTTTTTCGCTCTACGTCTTAGGACCCTCTCTTAGCGCTACACCACCGCCACTTCGGTATGCGAGAGTCAGGGCTCCACAAGGCCGGGGGGTGCGTGAGGCCTCAAGAAGTAAGGGCTCCTCGAAGCGCGATGCTTGGGGCCCCCCTTTGACGTGCAAGCAGCTCATGAGGCATAGGAGAGAGAAAAGAGGCTCGAGGGGCAAAAACCAGCAAGAGGAAATTCAACCAAGTGTTTGGACTTAGCTTGGCGAGGTGTTTTTTCCTTGGAGAGGGTGTTGGTTCCCTGATGAGGTGTTTTTGCCTTGGAGAGGGTGTCAGTTCCCTGGCGCTTGCTTTGGACCTGTTTTCCTGCGTTTTGACAGATAGGCGTACCCACAAGCAATACATAGCTAGGTAACTTATGCGCGCTCGTAGGTTCCTTCATGTGTGTCTCGCGAGGAGAACAGGCACCAAGGTCCTTGGTGAGTTGACGTGCACGGGAGCCGGCTCATGAGTTCAGAGCTCCTTGGGAGTTGACATGCATGAAAGCTGACCCGTGAGTTCAGAGCTCGGATCCCTTGAGTTTGAGGCGCTGCCGGGATGCTCCCGTGGCATGGCACCATGCTAGCCCCCGCTCGTGAGATACACAGGAGGGATCATACGAGCAAGGATGAATCAGTAATAACATAAAAGCTTAGCAAAGCAAACATGTGCTGGCGCGATGCGCAAAGGTTCAAAGTGACCTGAAACAGATGTTCATTACACTGGCGTGGCCAGAAACACAAAAATTCCGCCATGTCAGGCATGGGGTTCCACATGCTGTGGCTGAGACTCTCAAGGGGGCGTGCTCGAGGCGACGCATGTAGAGAGAGCTCAGAGGGGGCCCCTATGCGGGGGTGGCTTGTAGAGCCTGCGGTCCACCATGGCTGGGCATGGGGATCCACCTCGCCAAGGCATGGTGCTTGAAGAAGTCACCTTGCCGAGGCGCGGTGGCTTGGGAGTCTTCTCGAACGGCCCGCGGCAACGTATAGTAGAGAGGGGAGCCCGAAGTTTTTCCTCATGGAGGATGATGGCGCGAGGCTCTCCCTTGATGCAAAAAATTGCTCGTCGAGGACGATCAGGGGTAGAGCTTGCGCAGGTGCTGGATGTTCCAGGGGTTGGCGACAGGGATGCTGTCCTCCGTCTCGAACCGCGCGGAGCCAGGCCTGGCGATGTGGACAACCCTATAGGGTCCTTCCCACATTGGCGAGAGCTTGTGGAGGCCTGCCCTGGAGAGGATTCTCCTCAGGACGAGGTCTCCTGCTTCGAGTGTGCGCGGGCGGATGTGGCGGCTGTGGTAGCGACAGAGGTCTTGCTGGTACCGTGCCGCTCTCAGGGCCGCATTGCGGCGGAGGCCTTCAAGCAGCAGGAGGTCGTGGTTGCGAAGTTCGTCCTGTTCAGCCTCCTTGAAGGCCAAGACTCGGGGAGAGCCATGGGTGATTTCGCTGGGGAGGACGGCTTCAGCACCATAGACGAGGGAGAACGGCGTCTCACCAGTTGGCTTTGTTGGCGTGGTGCGGATGGACCAGAGCACCGAGGGGAGCTCATCAATCCAGTGCTTGCCGCTGGCCTTGAGGCGGTTGAAGCTTCTCGTCTTGAGGCCCTTGAGCACCTCGGCGTTGGCTCGCTCAGCCTGCCCGTTGCTTCGAGGGTGCGCCACTGAGGCGTAGCAGATTTGGGCGCCGAGGCTGCCGCAGTAGGACTTGAAGGCGCCGCTGATGAATTGTGAGCCGTTGTCGGTGATGATGCGGGTGGGCACGCCGAAGCGGCAGACCAGGCTCCTTATGAATTTCACCGCCGACTTCGCCGGTATGATGCGCATGGGTTCCACCTTAGGCCACTTGGTGAATTTGTCGATGGCGACGTAGAGGTAGCGGTAGCCCCCGAGCGCTCGTGGGAAGGGTCCCAGGAGATCCAGCCCCAGACCGCGAACGGCCAGGAGAGCGGGATGGTCTGGAGTCCTTGCGTGGGCTGGTGGATCTGCTTGGCGTGGAATTGGCAGGCGTCGCAGGATTGGACGATTACGGCTGCATCTTGAAGCACTGAGGGCCAGTAGAAGCCACTCCGGAAGACCTTGCCTGCAAGGGTGCGCGAGGATGAATGGTGGCCGCACTCTCCGCTGTGGATGTCGTTGATGAGCTGGCGGCCTTCCTCCGCAGGGACGCACCGCAAGGCAACCCCATTGGGGCGCTTACGGTACAGGTCTCCGTCGTGGAGGCAGTAAGACTTGGCCTGGCGAGCAATTCTTTCGGCTTCAGCATCTTCTTCGGTGAGGACTCGATTTTGCAGGTAGTTCTTGATCTCGTCGATCCAACCAGTGTCTTGTCGTACCAAAGTCATCAGCAAGCGATCGCCTGAGGGCAGCCCGCAGTTTGGTGCTCCACTTGATGGGGCTGGTGGGAGCTCCTCATCGATGCTGATATTGGCCACTGGCTGCTTGACTGAGGCCTTGGTGAGTCTCTCCTCGAACACTCCAGGCTTCTGGGCTTCCCTTCTTGTTGCTCGCCTGGCGAGATCATCTGCTTCTTGGTTTTCTGCTCGCGGTATGTGCTTGAGCTCCATGCCCCTGAAGTGCTTCTCCAGCTTGCGTACCTCTTCAAGGTAGGCCACCATGTAGGTGTCCTTAGGCGTGTAGCTTTTGTTGGAGAAGTTGACGAGGAGCTGAGAGTCGCCCTTGATGAGGATGCGCTTGATGCCGAGGGCAATGGTAGCTCTGAGCCCGACGAGGAGGCCTTCGTATTCAGCAATGTTGTTGGAGACCTTGTCGTTGTTCTTGAAGCACAGCTGGACGGCGTAGTAGAGCTTGTCGCCTGTTGGTGAGGTGAGGACGGCACCAGCCCCTGCACTCCGAGCCGCGAAGGCGCCGTCGAAATGCATGGTCCATTGGCCTCGTTCCGTCCCACCTGAGGCTGTGGCTTCCTCCTCTGGGGGCTTTTCTTCACGCGTGTCCGTCCACTCGGCCATCAAATCAGCCAGCGCCCTGCCCTTGATGACCCTGGTGGTGTCAAACTCCAGCTCGAAAGGTTGTAGCTCGATGCCCCAGCCTGCGATGCGATCCGTCGCGTTTGGGTTGCGCAGGACTTGCTCCAGGGGGTATGAGGTGACCACCTTGATGGGGTGACCCTGGAAGTAGTGGCACAGTTTCCTGGAGGCGCTAAGGAGCGAGAAGAGGAGCTTTTGCTACATGGGGTAGCGCTCGTGAGCATCCCGCAGCACTGTGCTGACTAAGTAGACGGGATGCTCGACGAGGGTAGTTGTTGGCGTGGCAGCGGCTGGCTCCTCTCTAGGCTCGGTGGAGTCCTCGGCGAGGTTTTCTTGAGGCCCCACTTGTAGAGGCTCGGCATGAGGCTGGAGGCTTGACGAGGGTGCTTCCTTGTCGGGGGGTTCTGGGCTTGGCGAGGCGGAGTTCTGCTTGGCGAGGACTGGCTCTTCCCTTTCAGCCACCAAGACCGCGCTTGCCGTCTGAGGAGTGGCTGCAAGATACAGCTTCAGAGGCTCGCGAGGGCGTGGGGAAACCATGATGGGTGGGCTCGCCAGGTATTTCTTCAGGTCCTCAAAGGCCTTTGCTGCTTCAGGGGTCCACTTGAAAAGACCGGACCTCTTCATGATCTTGAAAAATGGCAGCGCCCTCTCGCCGAACTTGGAGATGAAGCGGCCAAGGCTGGCCATACACCCTGCTAGGCGTTGCATGTCCTTGAGGCGACGAGGAGGCTGCATCTGCTCTATGGCCTTGATCTTGTCGGGGTTGGCCTCAATGCCGCGGTGAGATACCAGGAACCCGAGGAGCTTGCCTGAAGGGACCCCGAAGACGCACTTGGCAGGGTTCAGCTTGATGTTGACCTTGCACAGGTTGGCAAAGGTCTCCTCGAGGTCCTGGATCAGCGTGCTTTCTTCGCGAGTCTTGACGACGATGTCGTCGACGTAGGCCTCCACATTCTTCCCCATCTGAGACCCCAAGGAGATCCTCATGAGGCGCTGGAAAGTGGCGCCGGCGTTCTTCAGGCCGAAAGTCATGCAGACGTAGCAAAACACACCACAAGGGGTGAGGAATGCTGTCTTCTCCTCGTCCTACTTCGCCATCTTGATCTGGTGGTAACCAGAGAAGGCATCCAGAAAACAGAGGAGTGCACAGCCGGCGGTGGAGTCCACGATCTGGTCGATCCTCGGGAGGGGATAGGGGTCCTTGGGGCAGGCCTTGTTGAGGTCAGTGAAGTCGATGCAGAGGCGGCTTCCTCCGGTGTGCTTGGGGACGACCACACCATTGGCGGGCCAAGTGGGATGGACCACTTCCTTGATGATGCTGGCCTTCTTCAGTTTCTCTACCTCCTTGATGATGAAATCTTGCTTCTCTGGCGCCTGGCGCCGCGCCTTTTGCTTCACGGGGCGTGCGTTTGGACACACGGCTAAGTGGTGCTCGATCACCTCCCTCGGTACTCCAGACATATCTGACGGTGTCCATGCGAACATGTCAGAGTTTTCCCTGAGGAAGGCGACGAGCGCGCTTTCCTATTTGGGAGGCAGGTTGGCGCCGATGGTGACGCTAGCCCCCGAGCCATTTGCTTCCAGAGGCACTTGCTTTGTCGCGGCCTTCTCCTGAGAGAACGGCTGCTTCTTCTTCGCGGGGGGGCCTCGGGAGGGGTTCCTCATCCTCGTCAGCGGGTGATGCCACCGCGGCAGCCTTGTAGGCCGCTTGCGCAGCGTACAGGGCGTCCGAGACCACGCTGCGGATGACGATGGTGCCACCCGAGCCAGGGAGCTTGACGAGTTGTAGGCGTGGTGTTTCACCGCCATGAACTTGGCGAGGGCGGGGTAGCCGAGGATGGCGTTGTAGGGCAGGCCGATGTGCGCGACGTCGAAATTGATCAGCTCGATGCGGTAGTTGGCCTGGGTGCCGAAAGGGACCGTGAGCCTCACCTGCCCCAAAGGGGTGGTGAGACCCTCTGTCACCCCCGAGAAGGGCCTGGTGGGCATAAGCCGCTCGTAGGGCACCTGCAGCTTCTCGAATGTCTCAACGGAGATGATGTTGAGGCCTGCACCCCCATCAATGAGCGTCTTAGAGACGGCGATGTTGTTGATGGTGGGAGTGCAGACCAGCGGGATTGTGACAACGGTTGAGGTGGACTTGGGGTGGTCGCTGGAGTCGAAAGTGATGGGGCACCGGGACCACTTGAGGGGCCTGGAGGCCTCAACCCCGGGAAGGGCTGCCGCGACCTCGCGAGTGAATTGCTTGAAGTGGCGGTTGGAGCTGGGGGCCTGAGCCCCGCCAAGGATGCAAGCGGCTCCGCGAGGCACCTGGTAGCCCTCAGGAGTCTCGGCAGGCAAGTTGTCGTTCTGGGGCTGGGCGGCGTTGGCCTGGGAGTTCTGCTGGTAGTTGTCGTTATAGTTGTTGTTGTTCCAGCGTCGCCCCCCGCGGCCGCCGCGGCCGCCGCCGCGGCCTCCGCGGCCTTGCTGTCGGTCGTTTGCCTCGCGAGCCTCGCGAGCCTCGCGAGCCTCGCGAAGCCTCTTGAGGTCGTAGCAGTCCTCGGTGGCATGGGAGTGCCTGTTGTGGTAGACGCAGAAGGGACGATCATCCTTCTTCTCGGGTCCTGCGGCTGGAGTGGCAGCTTGACGAGGCTGCTTGGCGTCAGGCTCAGCCGCGAGGACCGCAGTGGATTTCTTCTTCTTCTTGGACTCCTCGGCGGGGTCCCCTGGCTCGTTCTTAACGAACAAGCGGCCCTCCTCAGCCTTGGCGCACTTGTCCGCCAAGTCGAAAAGCTTGACGACGGTGGTGATGTTGTCATGGATGCCAAGCTTCTCGAGCATCCGCACATCCGTGACCCCAGCCAAGCTTGACGACGGTGGTGACGAAGCACCGACAGAGGTCCTCCCAGGTGTTGATGGACTCGGCAGGGAGGTTGGTGAGCCACGAGGACGCGGAGTCCTTGAGGGCCATGGGGAACCAGTTCGCCATGACCTTGTCGTCGCCACCGGCGGCCTGGATGGCCAGAGTGTAGAGCTGCAGGAACTCCAGGGGGTTGTTCTTGCCGTCGTAGCACGGAGGAAGATCCGGCCGGAACTTGACCGGCCAGACGACGCGACGGAGGCTGCGAGTGAACGCGGCCGTCGTGCCGTAGGTGACCGTGCCGTTGGCGAGGGTGGTGCGGAGGTGGCGCCCTGCGGCGGCGACGTCATGGACGGCGCGGTTGTGGCGATCCTGGTTGCGCTCGATGCTCATGCGTGCGTCCTCTGGGGCTCGCTGCACGATTTGGCAGTCGTGCGGCGACGACGCGTGCGATGCAGCACGGTTGTCGCGAGGAGGAGCCCCGGCTGGAGCGGGTTGCGGTGGAACCGGTGGACATGGAGCGGGCGCGGGGTGATGAGGAGGAAGAGGAGGAGCATGAGGCGCGCCGTGCGCCACGTCCCTGCGCGAGCAGAGAGAACCAGCGATCGGGACGGCGCGGGAGCGGCGACGCGAGCGGCGCCGACGAGCTCGGAGAGGCGGTTGAGCCAGGCCTCCTGGGCCTCCGGCGTGGGGCGGTACTGCAGCAGCTCCTGCGCCATGAGGAGCACAGTCGCCGGGCTGGGCGCGGGGCGGCCCAGCGAGGAGGCAGCACGGTCCCGCAACGGGTGCAGGGAGGAGGCCTCCTCTTCGCCGAGGTCGTCCTCAGCGTGGTCGATGTCGTCGTCCTTCGGGTGCTCGACGCGGGGCTCGGGGTCGACGTGGCGCTCCGGAGCAGCACTCCCACGCGGGCGGCCGCGCGGCGGCCGGCAGGAGGAGCGGTGGCAGCGCTGGCC